>LUCM01007884.1:64846-98657 GCA_008360955.1 Fasciolopsis buskii | reverse complement strand
CATCGCTCAGCGGATGCATTCATTTTTAGAATCATGGGATGTTACCCCAGTTATGTTGTTTGAAGACTAGCCTTCGGAAAGCCTAACTGCAGCAACAGAAACGTTGACTAACTGCCTGTTTTTCTTGCAGAATTATTCTTGATTAGGAACATTTTACACATGACACTTCATATAACGCCTCGTTTCTTTGCATTCCAAGACTTAACTCGGATGCTTTCTACTAATTATACGATAGCTTGGATCACAGAATCTCTGAATAAAATAAACGCAACGAATCATAATCCTGTTGAAGTTGCAAATCATAATGGTGACATCGTAGGATCAGTAATAACCATTTTTCCATAAAACCACTGCATCTTTGTGTGGAGTGATTCTATGGGTACATTAACTAAGCTGAAAGCCGCACACGATGATCCAATCAGACTTAAGAGATTGGCGCATAAAGCTAGGTATTGTGCAGCCTCACAGCAACATATAGTTCAGCACGACCAACTCCTCCCTCCTGTGGTGGGTAACGCCAGTGACCAAAAATCGGAGGTTGTCATAGGTAAAAATCATCTTGCTAGGCATAAGAGTAGAGTGCTTTAGTTTTCTGTCGACTGCGACAAAAACCGTCGTACTTCATCTTGCAGTTGACGTTCTCCTAAGCTGGCCAGTTCCAGCTCAAAGGGCGTTGACCCGTAGTGCTTCTTTTGCATCCTTGGTTGCGTGAAACAGAGAGTTTAAACCGATGGCAGAAGGTTTGTTCGCACACCAGGGCAAAGAAAGACATCAAAAATGGCAAATAAATCATGCGCAATGGCACTAAATACGCTCTCGCAGGGATGCTCCGGTCACGCTTCCGTGATGGAGCAGCGCTTACAAACTGAAACATCCAATTAGGATTCCCGCAGAAAACCCTCTCCTATGATATAAGCAACCGAAGAGTATCATCCGTTCAAACCTCTGTAGAACTCTTTCCATGCGAAAACTTCCTAAACTTTCTTTTACTACTAAACAGATCAAATCCCGAACGGTTGTAGTTTGTATGGGTTTATCCGGGAGTGGCGTTGGTGGAAGGGGTGAAAATTAAATGTTCCGACTGGTCTAGGGATATTTGCTTCTCCGGCTTAAAATATATGTACACTGCTGTTCCAAAACGCGCACACATGACTGCACTTCGTGGTCACTCTTCGAATCCCAAACGCAACATCGGTCTCTTGCTTCACTTTAAGCGTTTCAGGTAGTCTGCCTTCCCGCGTTTGTGATTCAGCTGGCGTCGAAATCGCTTTGAGTAAGAGTACACTAACAGAAGGGAACCTAGCCAAATTCACTTGTGTGTAGTCGGTCTGGAAGCATTTGTGCGCGTCACTAGTGATCGACTGAAGTCTCATCATATCCGTGCATGCCCCTACCGAATAAGGCTCTCCAAGTGTCAAAGGAGAGTTTAATCGGGTCTTATCTCGACCTTTTCGAAGTATGCATTAAACGAAATTTGTGATCGTTGCTGGTGAACTAAAAGTCCAATTTGGACACCTAGCGGGAAAGTAATGACGCACCGGAGGACTATTTGCTATCTTAGCCGATCGAATCGACAACGGCAAAAGTTTCAATCAGATTTGCTTCCACTGTAGACTGTTTTCAGATGGCTTAAGCTTCATGCCATTAAACCTACATCAATTCACTTGGTGTCCTCCCTTATCTTATTAGCGTCGAACCCAGACTGACCACGTTAAAAATGATCACCAGTGGTGTGGATCAATGAACTGGTGGAGTCTTATCACGCTTCACTTTTTGCTAACATTTAGTTGCAACTGATGAGTGTGCACTAATAAGAATTGCTTTTGTAAGATATTCGCAGTAACAGCTTTGTAAGCGGGTGCTGACAATACGAAACGCACAGCACTCTGGCGAATGTTGACAACAAATCGAAGAAACCTTACTAACAGCGGCAAACTCCACCCAGAACTCGAGGTCATAACATACTCACAAGCAACAGATATCCTCGACTTCAGTGGCTCTGCTGGATGCTGGTACATCCGACCATCCATATGTCACGCGCTAGGAGATGCGTAAATCCCTGAGACGTCAGCTGAAAAGAAATCTGAAAAATGACCGCGAGTAGTTGGAGATAAGGAAACGGAGAAAGCCGGAGCTATTGGCAATGGCAGCAAACTCTAACAACTGACAGTGAGTTTTGACCCGTGAAACCAGGTGTAAGTGAAGCGCCCCAGGAATCTAATGGATTCTTGCTTTACTATTAGAGGAGTCGGTTAGAGCGATAGCCATAACAATTAAATAAGCAGACAAATTAGCTCCCTTTCACAATGTACCTTCTATTTATGACTACAAAGGAAACGATAAGTATTTAATTAGAAATGAGGACTTTCAGAAAGATGGGTTTTCTTAAAGGACATAGGGCTGCTAGGCCAAATGGTATCCTTGTCCATTTTCAAGGATAATGACAAAGTATCGGATGTAACAAACCCTGCAATTTCACCCTGGGAAAAGAAGCGCATTTCAAAATGTTTGTATCAATCGGCGATTGAAGCCATTTACAACAAGGGTGTATATGCTTATGCAAACAAACCACATAGTAACCATTTCAGTTAGCGGCGCACCCAAATTGTTCTGCAGCACCATTCTCCGGACACCATCTGGTGTTATTGAAAGGTACACGCCAGAGTCAGGCGAATTTCTGATTTCGTCGGAGTTGCACTGACCAAATTTTAAGATTTAAGATTTAAGAAACAAAACGAGCTTTGAATGCTGGTGATTTCTATTTTCCTTGATCTGAAGCTACATTCTGCTTGGCCGATTTTGCGGTTCCCTGGCACTACCTTTTACTGAGGAATGTGTCAGAAAGATTCACTTGTTTCCAACACCATGTGTCGGAACTGTCAATTTAAAATTTGCGCTCAGGGGGATTTTTCACCCTTGTTCACCTCAGGAATTATTCTTCAGGTTTGCCTCTTCTCCGTGACTTTCTTTCGCTCTGTGAATTTGTTGGCTACGGGAATAGTTCCATAGATACTTCTCCAGAAAATAAATTGTCTGACCTAGAACATGCAAACTACGTTGCGCCAGACCAACGGGCGACGGCATGTAATCATGCTACCCAGATACAACTACCAGCAGTTTAACTGCAACAACTTTAATATACACTTCTGGAGCTGGAGTTACCGCGTCTGCTGGCACCGCACTTGTCCTCAAGTTGATCCTCGTTAAAAGATTTAAAATGTACTCATTTGAATTACGGAGCCTGCAGCCCCGTATCCGTATTTTCGTTACTACCTCCCGTGCTGGGATTGGGTAATTTCCGTGCCTGCTGCCTTCCGTGGAAGTGGAAGCCGTTTCTCAGGCGCCTTCTCCGGAATTGAAACGAGTTCCCGTTACTCTTTAGCACCATGGTAGGCAGGTCACCTATCATCGACAATTGATAGGGCAGATATTTGAAAGATTCGTCACCGACACCAGGGAGACTGCGATAAGTGAAGTTATCAAGAATCATCACAGATTGTAACAGGAAAGACCGAAGTTGCCCCCGGTCGGTTCTGTTCTAATTAATCAACCCGTTCCCTTGCGGTTCAGCGTCAGTGTAGATCTCGGTAATATGCACACATTTATTGATGGCCTGAATGATAGTGTATTTGTGATTCGGTAGAGTTTTTCATACTGGAAGTATAAAATGCTGTAACAATGGGTTTGCCCACGGCCGAAACTTGTTATCTCAGAAGAATATTAATATTAGGCGAATGATTTTATTTATTACGATAGCTGTATCTCATCAAGTGGTGGTGTACCGGATGAATTTGATTATCATAGTCAGCTTCGGTTTTACATTTGAGATTCCCGCCTTAGATTTTTTTAAAATTATTATTTTAGAGTTGTTCTTCGCTAACTGTCGTGTATGTCGTTTTTGAGCACACTATACTTTGAGATAGTAATGGAAATCAGAACACTTAAGAGCACACACCTACTGGTTGTAAAAACTGAACCGAAATGAATAACCGCCTTAAGGACTGAAAACTAATTTATCTCGCAAACTATGGCCCTGATAGCATGTTCCAATATAAACAAAAAAGTGAGGTGAGTAAGATACGTAAAGCATGACAGCCGATTCACTGATGTTTGTATCCACTACAGAAGGAGGCCCATGACTGATAATGGTAGGCTGTTTGAATGGGAAGACGCGTTTCGGCTCAACCCAGATAAGTGACTGCGGTTGAATCATTGCCCCAGAACATACCAACCATTCCAAACCATAAATTTCAACATTACTGCCCTGGGTATCTGAGGTTCACAACGCGTGACCATGACGTAGTGGTTCAGAATGGATGAGTAACCGGTATTTATTAAACAGTAACAATTTGGTTACTTTAAAAGACTATTGTTGTACGTTAAAGTATCGAAGACCTTAATTCAGGTTAAGGGACTCTACAGTATTCACATCTGAATGACAAATCATGAAAAAGACTACCAAATGGGTCGCAGACGTGAGAATGAAGAAACCTGCTTCATTAGTTTTGTGAGACAATGCAAATGAACAATTTATTCTTAAGTGATTTACGAAGTCATAACATTGGATAGTTAGGCTATGCAAGCAAAACAAAAACTAATCTATAGAATACCGCATAATCTGAAATGGATTCACCTGTATTTCAGCGAAAACATCGAGTAGCCGAGTGTTCAATAAATCCGCCGGTCTAAGAAGATTGTGGACGGATGCTCACCGGCTGCATTGGATTGTGTGCAACAACTTTTACCGAAACAAGCAGAAATGCGTCTGCGACAGAAAATATTTATTGTGAATTTACGTGTGTCGTTTACGATTACTTACGCTGAACACCGTAATTTAAGATGCAACTTAGAAGACCAACTGCACCTACTATTTTTTTTACAGTATTAAACGCTTTCAGGGAATCCCGACTGAAACTGGTGGGGTGTTCAGTAACTAAAATGTTCACAAAAGATGAAAAGTATAAAAAAACTCACGCGATCTCTGGTAGCACCAGGCAACGGAGAAAGTGAATGCAGGTGTGTTAAACATTGTTGATTCCAAGAATTGACTTGGGATTGAAATTCCAAAATGTGCTGATTGGACCGTAAATACAAACAAGATGCGATATGAAAACATAAAAAACTGGTTGATTATACACATGCAAACCCTAAACAAGCGGATGCGGAAACGATGACGCTGTTTGCAATGGTTTTGCTCGCAATCAACATATAAGATGGAGACATCAAGCTTTACCACACTAGTAGTAACAGTTAAAATCAGCAGATTTACAATAATTCTCACAATATTGACTCCGTTGAGAGGGAACAGAGAAGTACATGTATTGACAGACACGACCGTATATTCTGTCTACCAAAAATCTGTTATTCGTTACGAAATTTCAAAATGGCTCAAGTCCAATTGTGACCAATCCAGACGAAGCATAATATCGTCAAATCCATTATTCTAAGAAATCGGTTCTGGAAAAAACATGAACACGATAAATGTCGCAGTGAAACACGGATGCGAGCAATAAATTAATGCTCTTCGTTATGATTATTTTCAGGCAAAATATACACTTTTGTTTAAAGTGAAAAGCAGTATCCCTTACGCCTTCGGCTGTTATGAAATTTCTAATGTCTGTATGCTATCAAGTGTGAAAGTTAACTAGTGATTATTTAGGTTTCAAAATAATAGCATCACTGTTATTAGTTGAACGCTCAGCTGGAGGTTGTTATGTATGTGGAAAATGTGAGGTGACAAAGCACAAAACGACGCCGTGTATGCTACAAGCGTTCAACTTTAATAAACTATTGAGTAGGGTTCTGCAGTGCAATAGATGCTACCGAGAAAATTCACCGTTTTCGAACAATACTTCTTCCACCATTTTGTTTGACGTTGAATTTGATTTCACGATATTCGATTGACGGCTTTTGTTTTAACTGATACGAAATTTATGCAGTTATGCTCATTCCACGCTTCTGAAAATCTTCGGTTTCGAACCGTGTATACTGCTCAGGTTTCCTTCACTTGCATTGTCGCATCGTAGCTAATTCGGCACCACGATGTATGAGGGGATTTTCCCAACTGCAGCTTCAGCATCTAAGATAAGAAACAACCGATGGCCAGCTACCGAATAACTTTAGTAGGTCCTTAAAATAAAGACTAAATTAACCTGGATAGAATAAGTAATCGGACGAAAACGGTTACATGAAAGCTAAAGCTGTCGTAACGAAACAGCACCACAACGTGGTGGGACGGCTTGCTGGCCTCCATGACCAAAAGAGCTATACGGGATAGCTTTGCTCAACCCGAAGATCCAGTCATACCTGGAAGACCAATGGGTAGAGGCCTGACGAAGTAGTCTCCTGGTCCTCCAAGTCGGGGGGTTTATCTGAGGTAGCAGTTCAGTCGGAAAAACGAGTGCAAGAATAATTAATCCAAGTAGATGGGCTCCCACTCAGCTATTCCTCGCTGCCTTGCGGTCAGGTTCTTGTCAGAACCAAAGGCTTTGATTGAGAACCGTAATCGTTCTACGGCTTAGCGGCTGGGCTACCTACGACCTAGTACTCGTCTATCAATCCCCATGAGTTACACGCCTACAAATAATTCCATACTGCATCGGTCGTCGCGCAGGATACTCAAGACCGCGCTGCCTATCGCATCGAGCGGGGTGGGTGGGTAGGGATAAGTATGCTACTGCCCAGAGTACCCTTTCTTTTATTCAACCTGTCTCTTCTGTCTGCAACCCAATCTGTTTGCCCCTTCTGCCTACCCATAGTGTCCCAACTGATAACACGCCCGATACTCGCAACGGTTCGTTGTCAAGTAGGGTAGTAGGTGGTTTTCAGTCTGTTAGCTCACATTTTCTCAAGCCTCATCAGCCTCTGAATCTCGGTTCGTTCAATGTGTGCACTTTAATGCAGGCTAGCTAACATGCGCGCTTGGCTCTGACAGTGAACTGACTCACTTTCGATTGATGTCTGCTGTATGAGTAAACACGAATTCAGCATTCGAGTAGAGTAATTCAACTAACTCAACTGCATCAAATTATTTTCTTCGCACTTCAGAAAACAAAGCAGCTCAAGCTGTGGGTCAACGAGGTGTGGGAATAATTCTAAGTGAGGAGGCTGAAGCAGGCCAGCTAACAATCATTTGTGCGCCGTGAGACTGCAGAGATCAGTTGGCGTCCGGACGGATAGTGGTGTTCAGCGCAGTTTGTTTGTCATCTCGGCATAAGCTACAACTGACTGCGGCACTGACATGGAGAAAGACGAATTTTACGATCACCTCGACACTTGTTCGGAAGAGCAAACGCTCTGACGCTGTAGTGCTAGCAGGTGATTTTAATGTACAAGTCGGGAAACTTAGTGCATCGGAGTCCTGTTCAGGTGGGCAAACGGATAACGGAGAAAGACTTATCCAATTCTGTGCAGATAATCATTTATTCCTACCTAGTACGAATTTCCGACACAGTTCGCGTCGCACAGCGATATGGCACTCCTACTCGACAGGTGGTCTGAGTCAGATCGACCATATCACAGTAAGCTACCGTCGGTGCGGTTCTGTCCAGAATTGTAGGTCGTATTGGACCACGTACGTCGAATCGGGCCAGGCGTTAGTTTTAATGCCAATTTTGCTTCAGCTCAACGGCTATCGATCCAGGCCACAAACCTCGTTGGTTGTCCAACGTCTGTCTGATTCGGCCGGGCCACAAACCCGATTGGCTATCGAACGACTGTCTGATTCGGTTGTTCGCAACAGCTATGAACAGAAACTACCAGATGAATAAGAAACGTCGATGTCCCGCAATTTAGACGAGGGCTGAGATCAAATTAAATAGGCAATGCATTTGGGAGCAGGTTTCACCTGTGGTCCTAGATCTAGCATTCATCAAAGACACTGGGTCTTGCAAGGATCGCTGGATCTAATGGAGCGAAAACTCCAGCTGTCTAACCGGAAAGAGGTGAATAAAGTGCGTCAACATCTGCAGCTGCCATTAACAGCCACATTCATTTTCTGAATGATCGTGAGAACTGGTGGGATAAGGTAGTCAAAGAAATGGAATTAACATCCTTTTCAGGTTACAGTCACATGTTGTTTAAGCTCATATGCGACAGCGGTGGGTGGCGAACTTTGGTTGGTGGAATCGTTCGGGATAGAAATGGACAGCTCATCGAAGTTAGAACACAGTGACCAGACCGTTAGGCTGAGCACTTCAAGGATCAGCTTAGCTTGCCACACGTTAATGTAGTTAGGTCGACTTCTAGAGCCGCGAATTCTTGGCAGATTTCTCTTGACACCCCACGGAAGTGAAAGTAGAGTCGAATATTCGAATTCTGAGAAGGGAGAAAGCAGCCGGTCTCGACGAACTTCCCCCAGTTCTTTTCAAACTGGGCAGAGAAGCTCTCGTAAAATCACTTACCTCCTTGTTTCTTGGTATTTGCACCGAGGAGCACATTTCGTTACTGTGGGGCGAGTCACAGGTTGTACGCCACAAGGAGTGACTGTAGCAATCATCGTGGAACTAGTTTAATTCCGATAGCTGCTGAGTTCTTAGCTTCAATAATGCTGAACCATTTGAGACCGGGTCGCGAAAGCTACATCTGTGAACAACGAGCTGGATTTCGTCCTGGTCG
This sequence comes from Fasciolopsis buskii, assembly GCA_008360955.1. Classification (NCBI taxonomy): domain Eukaryota; kingdom Metazoa; phylum Platyhelminthes; class Trematoda; order Plagiorchiida; family Fasciolidae; genus Fasciolopsis; species Fasciolopsis buskii. The sequence goes on along the minus strand of LUCM01007884.1, from coordinate 90,041 downwards.
TGGTTGCATCGACCAGACATTCATTCCTTGCCAAATACTATACTACACTATACTATAAATGTGTCACACACACCGCCTCCGTATAACCGTAGTCTTTCTGGACGTGAAACGTGCGTTTGACGTAGCAGTTTGGATAGCGCTACTCAGTGCTCTCCACCAGAAGGGTATGCCAACGAAGTTTGTGAACCTGTTGCGAGCATTGTACTCGCATACCTATGGTCGCATTAGGGTATACGGTGAACTATCAAGTTCATTCGAAACGACTAGTGGCGTTCGACTAGGGTGTCCCATCTCTCCATTCTTGTTCAACTTCGTCATGGACGAGGTGTTGGAAGATACTTTAGGAGGTCTCTGGGATGTAGGAATCGAACTGGGAAATGGAGGGAAGCTGTGTGACCTAGATTACGCAGATAACGTTGTGTGCCTTTTCGAGTCTGTGGACCATGCACAGCGTGCACCAAACAGATTCTCGATGTGTGTAGCTCGGTTTGGCATGTGCTTTGCACCTTAAAATGCAGTGCTGTTGCAGGACTGGACGACAGTAGTGCCGAACCTGGTACTGAACGGAGAAGAACTCACGATTGTAGACCGTCTTACCTACCTTGGTAGGTGCGTGTCGAACGGTGGTAGCTCAGCAGTGGAGGTAAATACGCGTATATCCGAGGCTCGAGAAGCTCACGCTGGACTGAAGCACTTGTGGCGGCGGCCTGATATTTCACTGAAGTTGAAAGGTCGTGTGTACTTTGCCGCAATGCGTTCAGTTCTGTTGTACGGTTGCGAGACACGGAGTATGCGTATGGGAGATGTTCGTCGGTTGGAGGTTTTCGAGCACCAATGTCTACGTAGTATCACTAGGATTGGATGGAGTGGCCGGGTGAGTAGTATTGAGGTTAGGAATCTGGTATTGGGTGCCACTTCTGAAAATAGCTTGTCTCAGCGTATGAAACTTAGTAGACTACACTGGTCTGGTCACGTGTTGCATATGACGAACACACGTCTACCACATCGTGCCCTATTTTGTGTTCCTCCCAAGGAATGGAAGAAGCCATGTGGAGGCCAACGGATGACGTGGCAACGCGGGGTGAGAAAATGTACAGAGAACTTAGGTAAAGTAGGTTTGACATGTCTTCGTGGTTGGGGTGAGAAAGACCCGCCAACAAGATTGGCTGGTGACACTGAACAATATGCCGATGAATCGCGAATAGTTGCTATCATGTTGTCATTTTCCGTTGAATCAGAATGAATGAAGGAGTGTGATTGTACGGTTATACTGTGTTCTACATGTTTATTTCTTACTGCCTGTGTAGGTCCACGCTCTGTAACTCTGCGGAAATGGCAGCGGCCAGTGGGCTTTCCCTAATGTTTAACGCTAAGCGATGATAATCATTACAGCTTTGCAAGGTGAAAGTTTCCAATGGTGAAGGACGATGAATAAATGAATTACGACGTTTTGGTGTATATATTTTTGAACATGTACTGCTTATCTGGCCAATTCACAAGACAGTTTCCAAATGCAGAATGCACTGTGCACAAAGGAACTCAATGTTAACCACATGCGGGTATCGCCTAATGGCGATGGTCAAGTCAACTACGTAATGGTCGTTGTGAATGTCATAATTGTTAGTCAATTTATTGATAGACGTCGGTTTTCTGAAGCCCAGCTCGGTATCAGTTTAGTATTTTATATGGTTTCACGCCACGAATTTTCACAATCTTACTGCTGGAGGGGACTGCAGATGTGATTTCACAAACAACTAAAATAACTAGGCAGAGCACATGGACGAGTGGTTATGCGCTTCCGATGATCGTTTTGGTCGCTTCATCTAAGATTTTAGGACGAGAGATGCCCTATATATATATATATATATATATATATATATATATATAATTACGCAACGAGCATTATGTGGGAAGAAAACAAAGAAACAAATACTTGAATTTGTTCTTTTTAAGCAGCCAGAAGAGGAAAATCTTCCGATAATAAACTAGCGAACAAATAGACTAGAAATCTAGGCGTCAACCCATTTTAGTCAACATAGGCATGTCTAAACCATGACGGATTACGGTCCCGCTAGGAAGAACAAAGTGAGACTTCTTTACAATTTGAGGTTCGCACTTCCAGAAAACTGCACCAATAAAAGATGGCGACCGATGAGCCCTGCACAGTTATTCAGCAATTTCTTGGTCATTTCGAGGTGGCTTCCACCACCGCCAGTATGAAAGTGATTTTACCCCATACTCTAAGTTTTGGAATTTTTAGAACAATATCCACTGGCGAGGAAAGCCATTAAACTTTAAAGTCAGGACACTACATATTTTAAATAGGATAAAGACCTAGGCCATGGTATGTCTTTATGTGAGGCATACCCTGAACCCACTTGTGTTTTCAGCTGATTTACATCAAAATCAAAGAAGACCACTTAGGATAACATGAGTACTACGTTCTGGTGGATCGAAACACGAAGCTCCTTTTGGGGACACCATTGTTTGTGAATGACATAATGTTAATAACGCGGCGTTGTTGGCAGATGCAATGCGCTAACGTTTCGACTACCGTGGGTAGTCTTTCTCAAGGCAAATTTTGGTCCTGATATTTACAAACTGGACACCATTGTTTCTTTATATTGTCTGTTTTCCTATAATCAAAGAAATATTCTCGTCATCACAAAGGCAAAATTTCCGCTATTCTTAATACATTCATTTTTAAATCCATGTAAGAGACTTTTCTCATTTATTCGTGTAGCAGTAAACAACTTGGACGGGAACAAAAAGCGGATTATCTTTTTCAACGAACTTTCTTTTAGAATGTGCATTTCGTAAGTGTCTGGCAATTTACCACATGGCACATATCAGCCCAGAAAATTAAAGGGCCGCCAGAGTAAGACGCTCGGAATTTTCTGCTAATAGGCATGCGCCCTGCCTTCTTGTGCGAGCAATCCACACTGCATTTCCGGTGACACTTGGAGCGATCAAACATTATCCACTTCCATCTGGTCTATGGTGTGTAAAGTATTGCTAATAATGTGATTCAGGATAAAAAAAACAAACTTTTGTTGTAATTTGTCGACAAAGATATATGGTCAGCTCTGCGTTCACCGCTGGATGTCATTGATTTCGTCCATAAAAGAGATGCAATTTGCGTAATTTCTTCATTTTATATTACCTACATAGTGCTCTTGTTTAGTTTAAAACATTGGAAAAGCCTGAACATATGTATATATATATATATGCATATATATATATATATATATTACGCCTGTTTAGATCCGCCTTGTATCAAACAAACATGATAAAAACCGAGTGAAAAGATCAAGTGAATAATCCGGGAAATGAAAAACGGAAACATATAGAAAGTCAATGCAGATAAGATAAAACTCTCTGATGATAGGTTTAAATACTAATAGGGCAAATTAATATAAAATTTACTATTGTGATGACCCTTAATTCCCTGAAGTCTGACCAAAACTGGAGGCCGTGTCATGTCTATCAGCAAAATTTAAAAGCTGAGTGAATGGACCAACCAAGGGAGACTGCTAAAGACGATCAGATGCCGAAAATTATGAAGTCGACTGTCCCGATATTTGTTCTAGATAGTCCGTGCGCAAAGGTGCACTTAAGTGTGGGCAACGCATTTAAAACCCATCGATTTATCCAGATAATTATCACCACATGATGCCCTTGTTGAACATGAGGGTGCCTAAACCATTAGATTGTCTGTTAGTTTCACTCGTTCTCCTAATCTATGCAGGCAACTGACTGTCTTGTGATCATATCGAGTAACATGGCTGTTTGATCGGTTCTCTGTAGACTAGCACTAAAACAACTCGATTAATTTTTAACTTTTATTTTGCCTTTTGTTATCTAAAACCGGCCATATAATCACTTCATCTGACTTGCCATGGGGGGGGGGTGCGTAGTACCTCCAGCAGTGCGATAACACAGATCGAATATAGACAACTGTCACGAGTCGCTTATTGGGTGCACTTATGGAAGGTAACACATGCACCAGGTATACAGGATCACTAAACTGAACTACAGGTTGTGCCACTGCCAATTGACTATACCAGTGATAACTTTGTGGGGCATAACAATAATCCGTTTATCATCAGTATATGGCAACATCAACGTGGGTCTAAGAGATGAAAGTAAGTTTACGGCATGCGCACGAAACAAACGCAACTAGCGCGACCACCAAGTCGTTTTAACACAGCTACGTAACCACTCACATGTTTTCACGTGGTGGATGGAACTTAGATGCGTAGAATATATATATATATATATATATATATATATTGGAGGTTAGAAAGGTTACACCGAGTTATAATGTTTATTGTGACGAATGGATACAAACTAGGACTTGTTGTCAAACGGGGTTAAAAATGCGCATCCTGACCACCCAGCAGCACTTAAATAAAAGGGTAAGAAGAGAAGTAGCAAAAACCAAAAACGCGTTTTTGTTTGTTTTGACTGCACACATATTGTGATTGTTTCCGTTTTAATTTCATGTTGATTTTGGGGGTTCAGGAGTTCTACACATAGGCTGTATAGCATCTGCTCTACTGACTTCGATTCTGATCCATGTCCCTTGTGGTGAGCAGAATGGCCATAACGTACTCGCACAGGCCGTGTATCTCCGCGGGATGACGATAAAACTGAGAACCTGTACAACCAGTGAGTTGTGCCCCCGCGCTTCGATCAGGTCACGTGATTCCGGCGCTCGGCTGCCCAAGAGGGCCTTGGGTTAGAAATCCAACGATCCAGGACGCGTAGACCTCAGAGCGCGGCCCACAACCTCAGCTTGCCTAACCGAGGCCACTCCTCATCCGCCGGGCCCAAACCAGGGGAACCAGAAGTACCAACCAATACCAAACCGACGCATCTTTTTGTCTCTATGCCAAGTCGTAACCTGACTACTTACTCCAGGTTTGCCAACACGGGGAAAATGGGCACGTAAAGGTTAACGATGGGTAGGCATGAGCTGCGCTGAGCCGTCACCAAAGTCAGTGTAAAGCAATTACCTCATTCAGAGGACAACTGCTTACGCCCATCATAGGAGGGCGCACTTGTTCACCCATGTTCCCATCTGACTTCAGCAATGTCCCATGACAAAGTTGGAAGGAAACAGGGATGTAAGGCAGGCTTGTCACACTGCAATGGAGACCACGATGAGCGGCGGAAGTTGATTACAAGCCGTAACTCAACCTGCAGAATAACGATGTAACTCATTGTGAATCGACACACTTTTCAGCGTACCATTCTTCAACAAACGGTACCACGGCGCAGACCTATCAACATAATCAACAGCAGAGCAAATGTCTAAGAAAGCAACGCCCTTGGAAAGGAAAACCAGTTGGCGAGTGAAAATATGATCGACGCACCCAAGGCCGGCGCGAAATCCAGCCTGTTCCTCACGTTTGCTCCTAATGTGTGTTGTACACACTACAAAGAATGACGGAGGCTAGAACCTTTGATGCCATCAGGTTTAGGTTAGCGTCCCTGTAGGTAGTGCATTCAATGGACAAGTTATTCCCAAAGGTGGGGACAACAGTCGCTTGCTTCTGTGAGAGAAGACCTTCTGGCCAGTTCATTTCTGTCTGTAAACAGAGCTGGGGAAGGGCCACTGGAACCCGGAGCTTCATGAGGTCTTAAGACTTAGATTTCCGCGCGAATCCCCGCCTCAGAAGGTAGATCAGTTAAACAGGTCACGGAATACCTATGACAGAGGCTGACGATGGAGACCAGCTAAATTGTGTTCCGATGCTCTCCCTCTAGCGTACAAGGCAGAGCTGTTGATTATGCATAGGCGAAACGTCGGTTTCACAGGTCGTTTTGCTCACAATCAGTGCTTTCCTGCATGTAGTGCAGGCCTCCCGGCGGTTATTTTTATATTCGGTGTTGGACTGATGCAGTAAAGTTTAGCACAAAACATAAATTGGCAGTCGCACAGAAAATGACCATGCAACTCCATAATGATGGAGTGTATTCATCTGTATCACTAAACACAGGAATATAGCCGTCCTGGGTAGGTTGATAAAGTTTATGAAGTTACCACCGTTCCTCGTGGGTGCTTATTCAGGAACTAGCGAACCGGACAAAAACAGCGATTTCCTCCAGCTGACTGAAACTAAGTCTCTTCTTAGACATGGAGTGAAGCTGATTGGAGTTGAAGACCACAAACACATTAAACTTATTGCCATGATTTGCGGTTATCCAGCTCAGATCTTCGTTAGCCGGAAGAAATACCCTGGGTCAGACACTCAGGAGAAATGCACATGTAAAGAGTTCCGAAGGAGAATTTGAACCAACCCCCTTTTTTACCATCCAATCATTGCTAACTGCCTTCTGTGGGACAAATCTCGTTTTTTTGTTTTATTGCATCGGTCTGACAGTAGCGTCGACAACCTGGACTTTCGCCTTTGCCGCGAGCGTGGGTTTGCCGTCGGTTGACTTTGTCTGATGCTCTTTGTCGTTCACGTGGTTTGTTTTCAGAAAGTGGAGTAACAGAGCCCGAAAGGAACACTGCTGAGGTTTGATAGTTGTACATAATCAATTTGTTCCAAATGCTGCCGTATTAGTTTGGATCCGCATCTGTTTTGATTTGCGTCAATTTGGTCGATACGAGTCGCTCAAACGTCCTGTCGAGGGACTTACAGCACATAACAGGAAGTTTAACCCCTAACGAAAGGTTCTTTGAATATAGATAACTAATTCATCACCATTTTCATCACGAATAGGATAGGTCATATGATGTTGGAAGATTAGTTTTCAATGTCTATCTTATGGTACGATGCAATTCTTCCCCCTAGATTACACATAGTTTATCAGTTTGTATTCGCCGTCTCGTAAAAAGCTGGACCAAAAAGCGGAAATCTGTGGAGGGTCATATTAACCCGGTGAATTGATAGGACGTTTATCTCCTGTGATTATTGCAAAAGCTTCCTCGTGAATTGTACAGAAAAAAACAGTGGTGTGGACGATTAAAAGACATGAAAGTCATCAATGTTCAGGCGATTCTGTTGTACTCAGGAACTGTAGCTCATAAATTACAGATACCATATTTCCGTTATAAAGATTTCCTTGCTTCATCAAAGACGACTAAAATGCTAATATCAGATATCGATGAATAAACTGTTAGTGCAGCAGAACAAATGCCAAATCATTCTTCGTTGGTCCACTGCCGGATGTATGGTGTTCAGGAGATGATAATGAATATTCATTCAGCGATAATTTTCCCAGAATATGTTCGTTCACGTGGGGACTTAGACATCTTTCAGTTTTTGCTCTTGTCTTTCTTACAGCGGCTTAAAAGAAGCATGAAGTAAAGAATAGGCATGATTCAAATTGTATTGGCGATTCTCCCAAGCCCCTTTTCTCGACTAAAACAAAACAACCAACTAGTGGTCCTTGTTTGGAATTATAACTCAGCCAAAAGTTATTGCTCACCGGACGCTATGAGCTTTCGGATGTTTCTGGACAAAGAATTTAATTCGAAATCAAAACCAGGACTACATAAGAAGATCCACGGGGCAAACGGAGCAAGTTACTCAAACGGATATAGCAATTTTGAAAATGTGTATAGTTATTTCGATTTCCTCTTCCGTTCTGGAGGTGTGCATTTTTCACCGGAAACATTTCTGAACAGGTTTCTGTTTGCTTTTACTATGAATTTTAAACTCGTTGCAACTAGAATCACTGGTTGCATCTTCAGTTTTATACCACAATATCAAACGATAAAAATTGGTACATCCCCGAATTTTCTCTCATTACTTTCGACTAAATTAACTGTAAATCCAATAATGTCTTCTTCAGATGGCTCCACTCTTCCGTCGTCGTCCTGATCGGTGGTGACAACGGAACATTTTGCCTCATCTTAAGATCGTGCGTACCAAACATCTCGGTAAAACATTCGCTCGATGGCGCTTAATCATGAGTCACTACCGAAGACTGAGGTCGCATCCAGCCGGCTAGTCATAACGAACTAAACTGAACCCCCTATCAGCTTCATGTAACTTAGCCTGGAACGTATGACTCCTGTATCCCGATGACATGCTTCACATTAGTGGTGGTACTTTAACCATAGTTCTTTTGTGGAATAGACTACCGCAAGTTAACATTTTATCCCAATAAAGCTTCCTAAACAAACGCCAACACTATTTGTCTTCCGGAGATAACGTAGAAGACAAAGAAAAAAACAAAAAGAGCTAACTAAGAAAAGTATACCACATAACTCAACTTCTTGATGTGCCAAACATACCCACGTCTTTGATATAAAATATCACCCCTGCGACTATGATGGGTCTTGTCATCACAGGTATTTGCTCCTCTTGGTTACTTAATTAGCTAAAACAGAATGGACGATAGATTCACATTTAGAGTACCAAATCCAACCACGGATAGGGCAAGTAAATACAATGATATCGCTGTATATTACATAATTTCATAACTCTTTTCGGCAGCTTGCACTTTAAAAACAAGATGCTCCGTGGTTCTGGATGGCCGGAAAAAATAATCAAATTTTCCCATCAGACGAACGACTCGCTCAAGGGATGATGCATACTATTGGTTCCAGATACACTGTTGACACTGCCGCACGTGGAGCGTTTGAAGCAATTTCGTGCTCTTAGGCTTCATATCTCAGCATCACTTCGACGTTTTCACTAGTTTCACTGGAAAATTATCTGGAGGTGGAACAAAACATTCCTAACCCCCAAAGAAGTACAGGCAGAATTGCATTCTCACCGCTTCTTCCAATACCATAGGAATATATTCATTCCTCTCAAGAACCACCAATTCCACGGTGTTTGCTAACAACGTAAGGCCTCAGATAGTAGCTAACTCCGGAGAAAATGGGAAATACTACTTAAGAAATCACAAAAGCATGACATAAGGCTGAGTAAATTGCACGAGACAAGCTAATTTGCAGCTGGAATAAAAATATTCTTTCACACTGCGATTTTCCCAGTGAGGACATCGCCGGATAAACGACACCCAGAAAAACGGTCGGAAGCAATGGGAAATTGTAATGAGTAGAACTTTCAAGTCGAACATCACTAGTTACCTAACTCTTTAGTTTGTCAGGAATGAACAACAGCGTACAAATCTTTTTGACCATGGCGAGACGGTTGATTTGTACAGTATATAATACCTGAAGAAATTAGGTTTTCTCTGCTCATCAGTGCGAACGACAAGCAGTTAATCAACCATATGTACGCCGTAGACCGGTAGTTCCGCGTACGTCACTAGACTGAAAACAAACCTGGTTTTCCTTTGTGCCAGTTCCAGTCAACACAATTTTACTTTCTGTTCCGAAAAACTTTGCAAGTTGAACAGTTACAGGTGCAAATTTGCCCTCCATTTTTTCAAAACACAAGAGTTGAATCTATTTGCTCTCAACTAAGATTATTTTTCCCGAAATCCCTGTTCCCAATTGACTCAAATTCTGCTGAAAACTTTCTTGCTTAATGCATTAAAGTGCCTAAATAATCACCGATTTACTAAGCGCCCTCTCTTACTTAAGATAATGTTGAAGAAGCTCATCCTTTCCAACTCGTAGACTCACAGTTTTGCAAAAAGCAGATTTATTGTTTCTTCTATAAATCAACCTCTCCTACTGGCTTCACTTGACTGCTACCTCGCTATCAATTCTGGTTTACTCCAGACCTTTCAATACTAAACTACTCTTTAGTAACCTTCAAAATGTCTCACTAAACCTTGTTGACTCTTTCACCTAAACACATTCAGGTTGGTGAAAAAAATAACAAAAGAATCTTTCAGTGATATCATTAGTTCTTTGCCCTACGCTTCTTCCCCAGGGCAATCGCAACTATCAACGGAACCCCAGTTAGGAATTACGAGCGTTTAGCATCAGTGATCAGTGACTTCTTGGGGTTGCACTTATTGTTCTACAAAAACGATGTCAAGGATTAGTTTTGTCAGGAAGTGAGTGAGTAAAAGCTTCCTCAGACTTTTCTTAACACAGTTAATTTACGAATAAACGCTTTTCGTACATCATTCTTTCTGGTGACCAAGAGATTACCACTTCAGTTGGAAGGCTAACAAAAGATAATGCGGGTAAAAATTCCTCAGATAAATTAGTAAATTTTCCGGGCCACTGAGAACGCTCACTTGTATTTGTTTGACCACTTCCCAGTAAGTAATACCGTGACTTCGAAAAGAAACCCCGAGAACGGGGATCATCCTCGTCAAACTTTCAAGTTCCTGTGCCAGTTTATCTTCACATAAACGCCATTCCTGATATACGGAATGGATATAGAAAAATGAATTTGTCATGAGCTATCCATGAAGTTCTTCGAAAGAAACAAACAAATAGATGCAACAAGCGTGGAATAATTTAATCGACGTTAATTTTAGATCATGGTGGAAATGACAGCAGAATCAGCCGTTTGATTTCGACATGGAATTCGTTTGAACAAACAATACTACAGAAGTTTATCGTTGTAGGTCCTGGTCTGTGTACGTGTAAAGGGATGTCGGATATGTACAACATATTTTTGCTGTACCGTGGAAAGTGAAACAGTCTAGCACAATTCCCATTGTTTTCTTGCTTAAGATGATGGCCGACAACATTGCGACAAGTGTTGCTTAATCAAACGTTAGTGTATTTATTGTTTTGGACTACAAAGTGCCGTGCATTTCAAAAACAGTGGGACCAATTGGGTCCCCCGATGAGACTAAGAGTCTTTTGAATGAAAGAATACTGTACAGTTCAATTAACGGTACTTGGCCATAGTTGACTTATTTTCAGAGTTTGAAACTAGCATTACAATGAACCATTCCGGGGTCAGCGCACAAAAAGTTAAACTAAGGGTAGAATTAGTGTTAACTAGTACAGCTAGGTTCGGCTGCTGATTATCTTGAATAGTATAATAAAAATAAATTGGACCTAATATTTGCGTGCACTGATTTCTAGCAAACTCAAAACAGCTTTCTGAATGGTAACCGAGATGATGGCGCGACAATGAATTACTGCATAGCGGATGTGTTCTGTCATCTTGGGATCACGCTAACCAGGATTTGGTAGAAGAGTTGTTTCTACCTGAGATGCGTCGCGTTTGTAGGGCGCGCTAGCCAAAAGAATTCATACGCTGATTTCATTGAGTGTTTTATCGGGTACCAATGGACGTCTGATTCACATTGTACCTTTTACTAATTTCTCGCGAAGCTGCATAAGTACAACCGGCAGTTGAACTGGAGATCATTTCACTGGGGTTGTCAATGTTAGTGTCAAACAACGAACTGATTCGGGGGATACGTTAAGCACAGTTCACTCGAAAACATCCTCGAACGATCGACCGACCTAGTCAACCCAATCTCACTTGGTTCATCATTCATTTGAAAGATAATGTGCACAGCTCACTTCAATTCAGTTTTCACAATTACTAACGTTGGAATACTGTGATCTGGTTTCGGTTGCTGCCTCACAGCACCATCTACTCAAGAAAGAAAATGAACCAAGAAAAATGAAAGATCGCCTGCAAAGCAATAAGCTGAGGAACTATGCATAAGAGGAAAGGTTTCGAATCCAAGAACGCCAGTGACTGCGGCGCTCGTCCATATCACTCATTGTTCCTAAATATTGCTTGAGAGGATCCCTGCAGTCTAACTCCACCTATGCGATCCAGTCAAGTATTTAAAGTTTTCGCACCTTTTTTCTCTTGTTGTCAACCGGCCGCCTAAAACAATCATCCAACCATTACTTGCCTCACCAGTGCCACACATGCCTCAAATTCGTGAGTGCCAATCGAGTATTGCGCATGCCCGAAAACATTTCATCCGATATGCCACCACTTGGTAAGATGCAACTAACCAAGCAATTAAACCCATTTGTCCCACCTAATTGTTCCTGTTGTGAGAACAAGGTTCGGCTTCGAGCGAATCCGGTCGTATAGCAGCGTTTCACTTTCCGAAGATGTAAAACGGATCGCAAACATAGAGCGAGAATCCTTCGTCAACATAGACAGCAATTCAGTATGTGTCCAGATGACCATCCAAATAAATTAGTTTAGTATTCACGACTTGATAGTTGACTAAGTGGCACTAACAAAACGAAATCTTACGCTGGAAGGTTTGTCTGGTAATGAAAACAAGCGGGGAAGTGGATTCAAGATCGGTTAAAGAAGTTTTCTCAGAGAATTCGTCTTACAACATTTCTCTTTAACAACCGTATTTCGGAAGGGAAAGGAACCAGAAGCCAAAAAATAAGGAAACGATTGGTAATGTTGGATCTCGAACTTGAAGCGTTCGACTTTAAAACATGGTCTGTATTGCCTGACCACGCGCCGTACAGCTATTCGTAAACTCCCCCCCCCTAATAGAGGTTTTTCAGGGTAAACGTCACTATTATAGTTGTTATTGACCTACGTTGTCAGATCAGTCGCTATCTAAAGAGAAATCATGAAATCAGTGACCCGTGTCGCAGGGTGCATAGTGCTCGGAAAGGATTAGATCGTGTTAAACGTAAACCTAGGATTAGTGAGACATTGATGTGTTTTAATGGGATTATTTTGAGACGGACGGTTTCCACACAACTGGTATGATTTCTGTGTCACAATTACATCTTAAACCAAGTTTTTGGAGACAATTAGAAGGCGAGCAAAAAGAGAAAAAACGGATCTAATGGCATAAGTAAAGAAACCCATGGTGTATATAATCAACATAATATAACTAACAGCACAAAACAATTTAGCATACGTGTGTATCAAAATAGCTGAAACTTGCCAAAATCTTACTCCTCCCTGGGTATTCTGTGAAATCGATTAACCTTTTTGATATTTTGTTTGTATTGAACGTGTTCCATGGCAAATGCGACGTGAGTTCTGACAGGTACGCCATTGGATCCTATGAATCATGCACGCAATGCACGGATAAGAAGTATCAAAGAAATGATGGCCACAGAAATCCAATAGGCCGGTAGATTGCAGAATCCACAGTCAATAGACAGTAACTTTACTATGGATCATATTACCGATAACCGTCTATAAACTAAATAAGAAGGAAGCTTCGTCAAATAAAATAAATGTAATTCACATGCAGACAAAATTTGCTCGGCAAGCACAATAAAGTGAACAACATCCGTTAAATCCTACAGGTCCGGTTGACTTTTATGTCGTGATATTCATTTAGATCGTTGCCATGCGCATGTCGGACAAAAATTCATTGAGGTTTTCAAAATTACATTCAAATGGGCACATCACAGAATTTTTCCTATGCCCTGGGATGCTGATGGCTGACATGGGCATGTATGAACAAACGCTCTGTAAAAATTGATGGTTGTGACGCTCAGCCACTAAAAGGACAGTTTCGAATAGTGCCTTAGCGTTGTCATAGCCACAAATCTCATTATTGGTACCAAGTGAGGCTTCGATAAGCAAAATTTGAAAATGCACTGAGCTTGCGTTTGTAGGTTTTATCCGACATTTATACTTATCTAGTCAAATGTCATGGTGAACTCAGTCCAAACAGTCTCTGTAGTTGCTAATCTGGAAGTGGTGTGCCAAAGACTGATATTCGGCCGGATCAACCCTCCTCATTTTGGTTTCTACATAAGTTTATACAATATCATAACTTCTGTCACTGTTGGTCGCGATAACAGAAAACAGAATGTGTGAATCCCAGTTCAAGATAGTCATACCGTAATACTTTGCACCGGTGACGTTGGAATTCGTTTGCGTGGATTCCATCTGGTACAATAGTAATATATCGACCAGTAAAGCCACAACACAGATTTCCATATTGCAATACAGCACCGATATTTTCTGACCTGCGTCGGAGGGAGATAGGGTTTAAAAAAGATGAATGTATCTCTCGGATTTCCACAAAAACAGTGGTAAGTTTGCTGCAAGTAATACTATTATGCGATTATATTTAACGATACTTCGACTAGAAAATTTGATGACCTTTAAGTGATCACATTATCGACATACGAGGTGAGTGGTGACAATAGAAACAAAGTATTACTGAACTCATCATGGAGTAAACAATCGAGAGAACTGCATACCAACGCATGGTCAACACTAGCCCGAAGAAAAATTATACACCATCTTTTTGTGCTTTGCAGACAGACACGTATTCACACGCGGTTAGTCGAAAATCGATTGTGCGAGACACAGACACAACCGACACTTCTGTAAATCGAGTCCATTTTGGTTTTTACACGATGTTGATCGCCTAGACACACCGTTTGTTTGGGGACTGAGCCATTCAACAGGAGCCAGATCGTGTGTAAACAACCTTGATTGTTCTGAGGTTTAGGGCCCGTACGTTGTACTGTATTGATGCAGTTTGCTGACTGTCCGAGCAATCGATGCAGGATAGGTGAAAGGCGTGATACTTTTCACCAGGAAAGGAATTTGCTTCATCTACCTATTTTTGCCTCTATTGAGAAGACGGTATCCCACTGCAGGATAAGTCAGACACAAAACGAGCGAGAGTCAGGTCGAGATATGGTGCATGTTACACCACCAATCAATCGGGTCGACCTTGGCAAAGCAGTGTGCATCAAAATATCACCTAATCCAATGTCCGCAGGTACGAAGTTGCAATACCTCGGAACTGTACAGCTTTTCGTCAGTAGATCCAGTCTGCTGCATTACAGGCGTGCAAAGTAAGAATTTATACGATCACCAAAATTTCACCAGGCTTATTTACCTAACTAAATTTTGATTTGTTTCTCCCATTCTTCTTGTTCTCATCTTACACAGATCGAGACCAAAACTGTTTGGAGTAGATGCGCATATTCCCACAACCCAAACAGTACTTTTGAGGTGAAAGGTTGTTCGTACCATTGTCAAGCAGCAGCATTTCCGAAATATCAGGACATTTCAGCAGCAAAAGTATTTCCGATCTAACAGACATGTTTAGAGTGCTAAATATCCACTTGACGAGGATTTTCACTCGAAATTTATTTGCTCTGTAAACATTCATACTTAATAAATAATGAACGGCAACACTATACACAACCTCTCTCGATTGCTTACATCGGACAACATTAATCCTGGAATAAAGCTGGTCCAGAACCATTATTCCATTTGGAAACCACGACAACGGTCTTGTTTCAACTCTAAACTAAACTTGAAGAAAACGGACTAAAAACTTCGGAACCCAAAGCTGTTTATATTCGAGGTTTCTTACCGACACAATCAATTACCACAGGATTACGATTAAGATCTAAAGGTCTGTATCTTTTGTGAATCAGGCCCTAGGTAAGAATAAAAACAACTTCGTTTTAAGCTCTACATCGTTACAATGCATTTCGGTATACGTTTAAACACTGCTATCATCAGACAAATCAAACTTTTCAAAGGAGCTTAATGGGAAAGACCTCGGCAAAATTCAACTACAGGTTCTCAGATTCACAGTCAATCGAAGTGAACCTCTCTTGCGCAAACAATGAACGATATCGGCAAAATCAACCACCTGATTAGACAAAAATATGCACTCAGTCCTGAGTGAGAGCAGCAGAAGGCACAATAGACACAATCAGAAAGTTCATCCAAGTTCTTTGGGGGAATAACAGCATTACGTGAGGCGGTCAAAAAGTAGAACCTAAATGCCCTTCAAATCTTCACATTTAGCAGCATGCCTCCGGAGATGAGTTCCTGCATGCGTTACAGAAAAATGTAAAATCCAACATTGGAATAAAATATTTTGGAAACAAAACCAAAAAGAAATTTGGGGTTCGAAAACGCATTTCCAAATTAAACCAAATTTTCCAGTTGCCTTTTCGATTACCAGAAATGTTAGCTCGTCTCAAATATCCGAAGTCCATCACTCTATTCGAACGAAAAGTCTGGAAGGATCTCAAATCAGGCACTGGCATGGGCCAAGCAGTGATTCCAAAAATGAAAGTGAAACGTGGCGCAATAACGGGATTAGTTACGAAACTAAGCTCCGTATGTTTTTCACCACATTCTGTTCATTCATGTGAAGTTGCCATAAAAACCGGTCAGCACGAGCTGAGGATATTAAAAGGTTGTACATCTTCAATCACTGATGCCTTAGTTTTATCTTGGACAGGAACTGTCATAGGACAAAAATCCAGAGAAATCAGTGTCTAATTGGTCATCTTTTAACTTATATGCGATTTCATCGGATACTGGGGTTCCGAAAAGTTTTCTTATATCAAATTACACTTCAAAAAGCTTTGTTCTGGCACCATCCCCTTACTCAGACTAGCGTGACCGAAGGGGCATGGGGGACGCAGAAACCTAACCGAATACGGTATTTGAAGAAACAGGCAAATGTAATGTGCTTGGCACTCGTCAATGTGAAACAAACTAGACTGAAGAATTTCGATACTATCGCACCAGAATCAGAGCACGGGCAAATGTAAACAAAATTCTTCGTAAAGTAATCATAATGAAGCGCTTTTAATAGGCCAAAATTCTATGTAGCTTTTTTGGTGCACTTGTGTAACTGAATTAACTGACCGGAAGAAATGTGGATTAAGCATTGTAAATTAATGCCAGAGATGTGAATAGCAAATTAGGACTACAGGAGGAGAAATATAAAACGAGACTCTTTTTTCAATGCAGGAATTCATTTCGCGAGCCCCAGAGGAACGTCTTAACTCCGGCCACGAGGCAGACTTCCTTAGTACAAGAGCTTAGTGATAGCATTTTTAGTTCCCGGTCGGATTTCTACTCGTGAGGTCAACTGTGGAATGAAAAAATCTAACCACATTGTTCATTTTACATAACACACGGTTGAACGCAGCACCCGAAACATTGGATGCACGAAAACAGTAAAAAGATGGAGTTGCTTTCTCTGGTTGACGGAATGAGATATTGATGTCGCGGGTAGTGATTTTCATCAGAATTTAGGTAGTCTGCACAGTTTGATCGGTAGTCAGACAAGTTTCACTTCCTTGATTTCGATTTGTAACTTCTGACGCAAAGAAAGACTATTTCCAAGCACACTTTAATCTACACTGCAAAATGGAGACGTATAGAACAAGTCTCTAAAGCAGAGACTATTCAGAACTTTGCCATCAATGTAATAATTGAATTTAGACTACTTTTTGTCCGGAAACTGAAACTATATTACGGTTAAATTGAGGCCAGAGATCGTCATTCGTTAAAAATAGCAGAATCAATTCAGCTCAGCTTTACAAATATTACCCTCATATCAAAGTGGTTTCGTCTTGATTACTGCCTTACAACCCCATCTCCTTAAAAGAGAATGGAATGAGAAATAGTGACTGGCTGACTCCGAGACAATGGGCTGAACAAATAAGTAGAAAAAGATAGATCCCTAACGCAAGAATGCCAGTGACTAAGGCACTGAGTCATATCACCCTATTGTCTCTAACCATGGATTGTGAGATAAAATGGACCCCAAAAATCAGCCAACTGAAGCGAAATGATGATCACCGACAGAATTCAATCGTAGATTACTTAGAAAATCGGATAATGGATCACGGGGCTAAAAACGGATAAAAATATAGCACCGACTTTTAGTAAAGAGAATTATTAAAATCAGGCTGAGTGGTAAAAGGGTAAACAAGACAATTTAGTCGATAAACTGTGACAGTAAGCACCTCGGGAAGCCGGTGGATCGGTGACTCGTATAGGATGCGATCCGGAACCAGTTTGTTACGTAACTTCTCCTCACTCAGACTTTCAATTCGAGTTTTCAGGCCTTGAATTTCGCTGTTCATTTGATGGTAAATCTTCTTCGAATTTGCAACATTACTTGTTAGCTCTTGAATGACCTGCAATTGTAAAAGCGGAGAGCAACATGAGTTTTTGCCGTAGGTCATTAACCAAATGTGCGCATTTGAGCTGTATTTGGGGACACGAACTTTCTCGGTTATTGAACCGGATCATCTCAAAGTCCATTTCGGCTATGGATTCCAGCAAAATTTTCCCGGGTAATCGTTTCGTTCCAATATTTCTAGAATAAATCCCTTTTTCTCCTCAAACGCATCTGTTTAAGAAATATTTCCGTCCCGTCGGTAGACGATCCTCACGAAGCGTTGCTTGTTGACAATAAAACAAAGGGTTGATTTAATTTCCTTGTTCTAGCCTTTATTGCACAACAGTGTTTAAGTGCAAGTAAAATGCTCAAAACGAATATTCGCAGGGGTAAATTAGCACTAACTAAATTGTTGCAGTATCCACTCGCATTTTGCTCAACTCTATGAGTGAACGAATACTTCACCAGACATCACAAATTAAATTTGAAATTCCGTGATCACAATCACAAAACCTATTTATATAATATATCATCTATCTTGCTCCCCCTCCTGACATAGCGAAAAGGCTCAGTCCAGTCTGAAAATGTCACTTCACTGTTTGAGGCTGTAAACACCCCTTCCATGATCTGGTACAGTCCATTTTTTGAAAACAACTTAACTCATTTGTACCAGTGCCAGATGAGATTCCTAAGGAATAAACACGAAGTGAGAAGTCATAAAGCGAAACTGGGACACTCTAAACTAAAGTTTAGAAAAATGCAAAGGGCGTCCAAATGACATTAAATTGCCAACCGACCGCCATGGTGACTCATCAACGGTCCAAATTCTCTAGGCCTCAATGTTGAAACTGGAATGAGATTGTTCCTATGAGCTCATCCTCGTGAAGTTGTCTTTGAAATAATACGTATGAACGAATCTGAAAATTCATCCCACCGGAAAAATAAATCCAACTTTTAAGTTGGATTGAACCCAAAAAAGAGTCGTATTATCGAGCTGAATCCACTGGATATCTCTCTGTTAACTTATTCGGAAATCCCTGAACAATAAAAAAGGAAGAAAATTAGTTTTGATATTTTGTCACATGAATGATAAAGAGATAATGACGTTGCTGGCTATGTAACATGATTTCAGTAAAACCGAGTGTTCAGCATGAAGAGGTTCAGTATAGAGGATGTTATCCGTACAAGAGCAGATGGCAGCGTCATCCGTGCTTTTATTTTGTTTGAAAAATATAAAACAACCAATATTCTCTTTCCGAGGACCTATCATAAACACATTTATCGGTTCCTTGTCCGACTTATGGGGGAGCATGGGCCCAGATGTTCAGTGAAACAAATAGCTAACCTTCGGCCCAAACAAAAAACGAGCGTGAGAACTCCGGCCTCGTCGATCGCGAAACACCAAGCTGACCCGAAGCGAACGTTTCACTTAACTCTACAAAACCGTCGACGAGGCTGTTAGCCTTCAACGAGGCTTTTTTGATCAACAGGCTGAAGCTACCACTGTACGTAAAACCTGCTGGCCAACAATGTATACCTGCAATGGCGTCAGTAAATCGACATTCGCTAAAACATTCTCCTAAGTTTGTCGATTCTCTTTTGTTTATTGTGTTCCTCCTCGTCTTATTCCTATATCAGCTATTGTTTTATATATGTGATTGTTAAGGTTAAGAGAACTAGTTGCACCTTTTGGTGTGTGCCTTTTATCCACTATATTCAAATTGAGTAGGAGATTTTATTTCTTCAAACATTCATGATAGGTCAAGTTTGGTTTTGACAATGAAAATCATTTCGACGAGTGAACATCTTGAACGAGAGAAACTATTTATTGTGTATTCTGACAAGTTAGTTTCCCTACTAAGGATTACTAACACAAAGTTGGCCGATTAAATGGATCCGCGCTCATATTTGTGTGTGCATGCGTGTGTGCATGTGTGTGCTGTCAGTCAGGGTGGATGAGGCAATAAAATGATTGCCAGAACAAAAAAACATCGGCGAATAACGAACTGATTGGTATTCTGATACAACAGATTACTGCTATATTACTAAACAAAACAAATGTCATTAATATGTCACAGCTAGGTTTAAATAATTGAAAGAGACAGTGCTTAATCTCAATAACAATTTTGTGGATAGCTCGCTGTTATAACACAAGATGGGTTATCATATCACATCGGTGACAAAACGGACAGACTCAAGTTTTGAATTGTTATAATTATGAGCGGTATTCGTCATTTTGCACGATAAGAATTGCTTCGACTCAGGCAATAAGTGTTTTTCTCTATTGGATTCCACTATTAACATGAAAAGATTTATAGTCTAGGCAAAAGATGCAACTGCGCGGGTTTGCTGTCCGTTCTTTACTTGCTCACTACTGACTTTTTGTTTATAGAAATTTCAAATCCACCTCTCAATATGAGATCTGGAGAACGTATTTCCACTTTCGTGATTTGCATTCTTGAAGTGTGACTGAACCCACGTGTTGTGGAATCATGTGCGCCCATGTGATGAATCTGTACTCTGGTAGGAATATAGAGGAAACTGGAGACGGGAAAATTATCTACGAGCCGTCAGTGGTTCGAGAAGTTTGAAGTCGTTATCACATATCCAACGATCGGCGTCAATTATTTCGTCAATAGATCTTATCCCGGATTTCCTAAACAAGTCTCATTATAAGGAATTTATATGCACTTCTCTTTTGCTCACCTCATTTTTTTCTCGCTAGCTGAAAAAGGATTCGGAAATTATTCACTTGTGGTTGAATACTACCATCATTATGTTACTGACAGAACCATTTTTCAAACTTCCCACTTATATCTGTCCACGTGGGAAAAACCTGGACACACGATTCGGTCAGACCGTGTACATTCTTTGCGCAATGCTTTATTAGCGTCGTTCACACGCCATCATCCTCCAACGTAAGTAGTGAAAACCCGGCTGTTCCTTATTCGACTCTGATTCCCAAAAATTGAGTCCGTGTTTCGGCTGAGATTTGCAGCAAAATTTTTCTGATGGGTCGTATTTTCTCCTATCAACTTTTTGTGTCTCCCAGTCTCCAATAAACAAATGAGGGTATTTTTACTTCTCAAAATGTGGATATCTATCTACGAGAAAATCAATCAAAATGTAAATACAAGTGCTGGGTGTTTCTTGTAAACTGAATAGTCCGAGTGCCATTTCGAAAGGTACAACAACAATTTATACTAATCAAAAGCAGCTGCAAATATCATTTAAATAAAAAAGGATACTAGACATGTGATAACAGTCCACTAAAACAAAGGGAAAAACATCGTCAACTAGATATCCAAAATTGTTAACCTCCAAAAGGGAAGACATGTTGATCAGTTCTATTTTTGGTAGCTTGCTTCGGGTATTGATAACATACGGGGTAATTGGCCTGAAGATCATGACAGAAGAGATGCACATCTTTCTCTTTTTATTCATCTTCATCTACAATTCCGCATTTATTTTTCCTATATGATTGTACATCTGTTTTCAGCAATTATTTCTGAATGTGTTACATTTCCATATTACTAATGCCATACGATATCCATTGAATTATCTTATCTCTGCGAATTCAGTGTTTGTGTGTGTTTTGGTGTGTATATGGGGGTAAGAAATTACAACCATATGAGATCGAGCAAAAATCACATCCCAGCATGTGCATTTACAGTGAAGAATAAAACTAACATCAGTGTAACTAGGCAACTCCAAGACTTCCCGTAAATTTCGATCGCTGAAGGAGGATTTGATTTTCTTTAGTTTGTCGAACTCGATTCTACTTTCTTGCAAATGGTTTTCGACGGATTTTCGAGATTCTTCCACCGTTTTGTATGATTCTTCCATAGCCTTGGAGTTGGTTCAAGCATGTAAAATGAAAGTACAAAAAAAGTTTCGTCTTAAGAGGTAAAAAGACGATCGAATTCTTCTTCATAAAAGGAGACGTGGGACAGAAACTTCATTCGGTCTGCATTCACCCCGAAAAGTGTAGTTGGATATGTGATCGCACAAAGCAACACCTAATATCATTAGCTCTGCCAAGTAATCTACGAATATCAGTCAAACCGAACAATGCAATCGAGTAGACACGGTCATGATTGAATTTATCGGTGATCAGCTGGTTCTCAGTTAGTACAGCTGACAACGTGCGAGGCGTGTGGATGGAACATAGAATTAAATCGCACCATATGGATATACATTTGTAACCTGTAAAACGACAGTTATAGGCAATATATGTTGAAAAACTGAATGCCGTTTTAACATGTGATTAGAAAAGTGGGCCATCCGGAAATCGGAGAAAACCAGTTTTAAATTAAACTCACGTCAAGATGGGTGAAAATGTAGTTGTAATTTGCGTCTAATTGTGAGAATTTCTCCAGGTAGCTCTTCTCAGGCTCGCACAACCGTAGAACCGCATCGGTTAGCTGGTTTCAATGAAACGCAGGCATACGCATACGTGTATGAGTGTTGTAACAGTACCCGTTCATGAGTCATAAATTTGCGTTCCCCAACGGGATGTGAGCATGGTACTACAAGTGTAAAAACATCTTGTATTCACGAGAATTCTACTGAGTTGAACAAGATCAGCAACAGTCATGGAGTGACGAGAGGAAAAGGTTATTCTCAGTTGTTCTTGGGATAATAGTCGGTACACATTTTTCAAATGCATAAGGCGGAGCCATCTCAGCATAGGTCATACCTTGGATCGTACACCTGAACTGGAATCCGAAGACGATAGTGTAAAAGTTATCATAATGGCCTGAAAGAGCCTGGATTTAACATGAAACCGAGAACATTCATTTTGTTCAACTCCATGGTTCGTTTAAAGAGCACAGACCTAAAGAGTGAATTCCATCAATGATGTTCGCCTCGGTCAGAAACTACTCAATTCATCACATGCCTGAGTCTTGGCCGTTGTTTGTCATGAATCAATCCAAATATTTAAAAATATCACAGCAGCCGTTTTAGTCAATTAGAATAAGGAATGACCGGGGCGACAACGGAGCTCTATTCCTGTGAAGTCACTTATGACAAGTTTTTCAGAACCTCATTATAAAACCCACATCTGGAATGTTGCTTTCGAATCCATTTGAGATGGGACAATAGATAAATTTAAATTCCAAGATACAGTAAGACAAAATTCGATCGCTTTGTTTTTGACCACCGAGTTACAAGGTGAGGTCAGTTTCAGGTTATGTAACCGATAACCTTCCACTAAAGTGGTTCTGTTTTGTTTACTACCTGACAGCACCAGCCACTTACAGTACAAAAACAGTATGAAAAATCTACCGAAATATCAATTGTAAAATGAAAACTCAAAGAACTTTAAAGAAATGGAAAGAATGCGAATACAGAACACCACTAACTGTGACACTGGGCCATATCACCAATTGTCTCAGACTGTCGTCTGGAGGGGATCGTAAGAACCCCAAACTCGGCCAATCCAACCGCACGGATACACGGTAATCCGCCGGTTGGTATGTTCCTACCTTTTTGCTGTGCCATCGGTTGTCCACCATGACCAATCCTCCAGTCATTACGTGCCTCTGAGAACAACGGGGGCCTGGGCAAAGCATATCAAAACCAAATTAATCTAATAATATTCAGTACCTCCTGCAAAAATTATATAAGGCCAAGTATCTTATGCTCTACGGGCACCGTTGCACGCTACTTGAAGTGTACCCGGGTTGAGGGAACGACGAATATCCAGGTGGATAGCTATGTATAAGGTAGGCTCATGCCCACCGAATAAGCGTCTGCGGATAAGCACCGGCAGTGTCGAAAGTATGGTGGATTTACGGCAGACAAGTGACCTCCCTAAAAAAACCACAAGAACACATTAGTGGAAATGCGACGTGGCAAGTATGACCCACCAACTGAATAGGGCCATCGTCTCTTGTCGTGTTCCACTGACACAGCAAGGTTTTTGAGAAAAGGCGTACGAACCGATCAACTGGCTACCGGCTCGTCTGGAATGATTCCGCTGCTTTACGAAAAGCGCCTGGCTGCGCAAAGGCCAGAGGTGCATCCTCAAATAAAAAGGCCTACTCTGGACTGGGCAACCGAGCAGTACAACATCTCAAAACGCACAGAAACATGAATATGGCTGATCTTCACACGAACATTTCTAGCCATTCGCTCAGTTGCAAAGTGACCTTTCACTGCACACAATTCATTGTCTCTCCACTAATTCGCGTTGTTCTTCCGCTTCCCACCCAACTTCCTTACACTCTTCGGCATTGCAGTTGGCCTTGCTAATGGTAATGTCATTGAATTCATCCTGTTCTTGTTCTCTCACGTTCTCCCTCAGCTATAATCCAAACCTCACTAACTCGCTCCCACCGGCTGATGCAATTCTTCGCTCTCCTTGCCCCTTCAAACTAACCACATTCAATGTGCGATCACTAATACCTGTAGGTAAACAAGTGGTGTTTAGCTCATGCATTGCAGACCTTAGCCATCGATGCGTGTTGTATCCAAGAGATTCGCATTCAGGGCTACAACTCTGTTATCCAACTGACATCCCTATCGAGTCCTTCTGTGATGTTTTATCTGCGTCTTTCTGAGAACCCTGAGGCTGCGAATTCTGGCGTTGCTGGCGTTAGTCGGGCTCTCAGTGAGAGGTATGAGACCACAATACTTGACTGGATCGCAGTCAACAGCCGACTGTGCGCAGTGACACTCAGAGGGCCGTGCGAAGAAAAAGGCCGGCGCCCGGACAGACCCAACTTATTTGTGGTCTAACCGTACGCACCAACAGATTGTAGTCCAGATGCAGTCAAAGACAATTTATATCAAAAGATGCATGACCTATTACGCACAGCAAGGCGGGGTGACATGGTGATTTTGACAGACGATATGAATGCTAGAGTCGGTCGACTATCTTCGAATGAGACGCTTCTAGGAAGCCACTTTGGTCTCGATTCCTGTCGTTCTGAAAAACGGGAATGGTAATCGGCTGCGTATTCAGATCATCGATTGTTCCTCGGCAGTACGAGCTTCAAACGTTTCAATCGCCGGTAAGCCACCTGGAGTCCGCCCTGTTCATGTCAGCGGTGGACCCAAATCGATCACATCGCTATTAGCTACAAATGGTGGGGCTGTCTATAAGACTGTTAGTCGTACCGGAGCGCTCCCTTCGACTCGGACCATGCGTTAGCATGTACTGAGCTGTCCATGTACTTTGGTGAGTGCCCAAAACGCCCAATACAGCGTCCGATGGATTGAGACAAGCCTATTGATTTGACTCTTCTATCAACCTTTCGAATCGCGCTGGTTGAAAACCTAGGATCTTCCCCACCTCAAAACATCAATGAGAATTGGTGGCTTATCAAGAACGCCTTGCATTCTGCTGGCTTGGTGAGTTGTGACTTGACCCGTCACGTTGTGACACCCTGACTTCTGCTGAGTATCCACGCCTTGACGCAGCCAGCCCATCCCGGCGGGGAGCGAGTATAATGAGGCACGGCTCGTAACGAGA
>LUCM01007884.1:32602-64836 GCA_008360955.1 Fasciolopsis buskii | reverse complement strand
GCCAGCCCATCCCGGCGGGGAGCGAGTATAATGAGGCACGGCTCGTAACGAGACGTGAAGCTGACGGCTGGCCCATGTGAAACCAACAACAGCACTTTGTAAACTGGGCACAATTTAGGTAGCTCTCAGCGTCAGACCCTCCAGTAGATTATTACAACAGATCCACCAAATGAGGCGGAGTGCCGGGCTCCGATGGGTTTTTCCCAGTTCTGTTTAAAGATGGAGGGATGGAACTGGCCAGAGAACTTCAAGTTTTGTCCTCAAAGGTCTGGGTTACTGTGACGAAAGTACCCTCCTCGTAATGAGATGTCGATTGTTTTCCCCATCAAAAAGGGCTTGCGCAGCTCCTGCGCCAACCATATTGCTATTAACCTTATCCCGATAACGTTGGAGCTTCTTTCGTCCCAGGTTGTTGAGCCCGAAACGTCGGGTGAGCAATGACGGGATACGTGGTCGTGTGTTGGGTGCAAACAGTCGTTCTATATGACTGAGGCAACCACTCTGCATCGCTTTCGGAGGCTTGGACATGTACTGCGTATGCCTTCCCAACTTTTGCCTTTTCGTGCTTATCTTCTCGGATTTGTCGTACAGTGCCATGTGTCGACAACACGTATTCAACACCCTGGAACCAATGAGGCAGTTTATACTATTTCCTTAAACCGGTTGAACCACTTAGGGACCCATTGTTTCTGACCAAACACTTTCATTTGGGACGGCCGCTTAAGAGTTATTTGTATTAGACATTTGCCACATTGCCATCCATGCCATCTTCTAGCCTTAGCGTACACACTTCATTTTTAGGCGAAAATCTGAAGCAACATGGCTCGTCAACTGCTGTTTCTATTCGGCGCGTTTGCAT
Source organism: Fasciolopsis buskii (assembly GCA_008360955.1). NCBI lineage: Eukaryota > Metazoa > Platyhelminthes > Trematoda > Plagiorchiida > Fasciolidae > Fasciolopsis > Fasciolopsis buskii. Next base: position 63,977 of record LUCM01007884.1, on the reverse strand, counting down.
TCATTCTTTGTGACATAACACTGCCCCAGACATTATCCTACTCAATTATACGTCTGCTTTTGTCGATGATGTCATATCAGTTGGATAGTCACAGAGTCACGAGTTTTGCTGGCTACGGGATTTGAACCACGATTATGAAGATGCGAATCACCGGAAGGATGACTGATAGTGGCCGATGGATAAGAAAAACAAAAATACTCGACTATTAATCTCATAATCCACTCTAAAATAAGTGTAATATGGTTGACCCGTTTTGTTATTAACACTTAAACAGCTATTCCGCAAATGAAAATCTCATATCTGACAGATACGTAGTTTTTTACTCACATTTTTCCAGTTTTGGTACAATTTATTTCGCGAATCAGTGAACAGTGGGATTTTCGTGTACACATCGGATGCATATTTTTTTATTTCATTGCAAAACTGTTCGGTGTATTCAATATTAAGCTCTAATTCGTCCAGTTTTTCTTGCACCATAGTGAATATTCGCTGCTCGGATTCGAGCAGTTTGGTATCCCTCTGGTCCATAAATTCGTATAGCTGCATCTGTGCTGTGTTAATTGATTCCATCTGTTTCGTTTTGAGTTTGTCGATTGAGCAGAGCTTCATCTGTCAAATAAATAATTATAGTTATATGTCGAGTCATTAAGTCACTGATCGATAAAAGTTTCATTTTATATGGGTGGAACAGAGAACTCCTAAAAAATTTGACTTCTTTGTATGTATATATGGATGCTGCACCCCTACCGAACAAAAAGCATCGCAGAAGATGCGGAATACGAATCGAGAATTGGTGGCTCACTGACTTGACCATTTTTGACTCATTTTAGAAGTATCAAATAAACCAGAACTGGTTCCGGATTAGCTAACTGAAGCTCAATTTTCATTATACTCGAGCATGGCTGTACTGGCGTGCTGCAAAAGCCCCTGACTGTCTGCGTAATAAATCATAACCTGAGGGCAAACATAAGAAGACCACATCTCATGAAAGACAAAAAATCCTCGTACGATTTTGAATCGATCTAACTAGACACTAAAATTTTTTGACTTCATGCAGAAAATAGAAATGATTTGGTGGTAATACAATGCATGTATCATTTGTCACTGGAAGAGGAATTTGTCACGTGGGCTAGCTGATTAAATGAAAGTCAAATCACATTATACCAGCGCGAATGATTTCAATCGTCATGGTTTATTGCATACTGCTTCTTCATATGATCACCGTCAGATATCGGCCTTCATTCGGATTTATGTTGGTTATCTCTGCTTCGCATTTGATTCGGGACTGGGGTTTATCACATCCAGTCAAGCCAGGCCTTTGCCTGAAACTGTTATACACACAGTAGACAGTGTCTTCTTACGTAGAAAGACGAGACAATTTCTATTTATTAAACGAACGAAACATGTTTCGTGAGATCGGAAAACTCCTGTTGCAAAATCTGAAGGTGTATCTCGATTTGTATTCAGTACCATTCCATATAACTGTACAAGAAGAATCCAAGAGGTTCTTGCTGATCCATACGACTGTCGTTCATTGTTGATACTCAAACGACAAATTAATGGGCTCTTTCATGTGAAGCTCATTGGCTGATCAGTTTTATTCTCTCGGAGTGATTGGTTCTCCCATAATCTTCATTGTGAACAACGTCCCGCTCGCCTCGCAGTGTTGCAAAAACCAGTTAGTCTTCTACTTTGTCCTGCAACTAGGGACAATGAGCCTTTACCTAGCACTCAGATTTACAGTTGATCAGAGTATGGATCGTGAAACACCCACTTGATCCCGGGGATTTTTCATGGTGCCTTGGTTTCCAGACTTATGATGCTTTCCACACAGACCAAACTGTCTGAATTTCTGGCACAGGCTCGGAGACCTTTTAGTGTAATGTGCTGTATGCAAAATGGAGTAGAAATCCTCCCATCGAGTCCATTCAGAAGGCAATAACTACTAGCTTTTCCGTCCTTTTTTCTGCCATGTTGTCATTCATCAACCTGGCCAAATCTATTTTCTACTATCTACCATGGTTCTCATGAAAAAATGTATTGCATTAAGAAATGGGGTGAACCTGATGTGTCTTTCCAGTGTTTACGAAAAGAAAATATACTATTTTTCATGGTACCGATAAATAAATTGTGCAGCTTACACAAACAATTAAAATTAGCATTAGAATTGTATCGAGAAGTGAGGTTGCGATGGAATCATTTTTGTTCTTCCCCTACTAGACAGAAATACTCTGTACGCGGTTTATTAAAGAAAGCTCAAGTGGGTTAGATATAGCCGCAGTGCTTTATGAAAATCTAGTCGATTGACGTGTAACGGTAAAATAAACCCCTAACAGTGCAGGCGATAATCGAATACGTGAAGAAGATCAATTGATACAGATAGAAAGAAGACGGTATAATGCATCAGCTTAAGCATGTGCTCCAAACGAAGTAATGGCTGTTCAGTGACCTTCTGCCAAATCAATTAGGATAATAATTTTAACCTAAACAGTTTTCCATCGGGAGAAGTAAAATCATAAACTTTCCAACTTTGGGTCGGTAATTTTGCTTCCACGATGCTGATTGCAGCTGATACGGTCAAACTGGACCGAAGTATATTCACCCAGAAATAATTCTGTCGCGTATGACTTGTCCATTTTTTCTGACAAAGTACACATATTGTAACAGAAAAGTGCTTTAAGTTCGTTCATAATTGATCAGACGATTCGACATAGTTTTACTGTTAACACTGGTGGTGTATATTATTTTACTTAGAACTGTTGCATAAAATTTTACTCCATTTTAAAAACTGGGTCTTCCGGCATTGTCGTGAAATATCTAAAAAAAGACGTAATCCCAATAACGACCCCATAAAACCACCATCTCACAGAAATCCACAACCGATTACTCGGTTCTAATTTCACTGTTACTCGCTGAGGACTTCACATACTAAAACTAGAGTACAAAAGACATCCAAGTTACTATTTCATATTCCGCACCCATTCAACAAAGCGATACAAAACGTCAGACCATTTATTTTCCAAAACATTCGTCTTCGACCAACCATAGTCGGTTATCAAAATTTGTCGATGCGTCGACCACAAACTAATATTTGGAGTTGTTTTAGGTACATCTGGCACAACAGAAGGAATAACTAAGATTGGAAAGGGTGAGTTCGAACGTCGGATAAAGGTTGATTAAATCCCTCATTTTCTGGATATTACAATGGCAATTCCAATTACTAAAACTGAAATATTTTGACGAGGATATCCTAAGTACTTTGATAAACAATCACGGACACGTAAAATCTAGGTTCAATGATCAAAATTATTATTTTTTACACAATAAACCATAGCGAATTAACAGTTGGGACAAACATTTATTTTCCAGAATTCAACTCTGATCCATTGGAGTCTTATTTCAAGAGAAAGGGAAAGCAATCATCATATCAGGTTTCCAATTAGACGTTTGAATGATTAGCCGGATTATCGGCTGACTAGAACCGGGAAACTTTCAGGCAAAGTAATGTATTGCCATGTAGAAACTAACAATCTAAGTCGAGGTGATAGTCGTTGACCAAACACATTCGAGGGTAACCTCGCCGTCTGTTCTTATCAAAAACCTCTACATTTCACTACGATTAACTTCATTTGGTGCGCTCTGATTTTGGCTGTTTGCTTGGAGTATCATCTGCTCATGGGGAAGATGAGCCAAGTTAGGACTCAAGGATCCTTGTGCTAAACGTCCTGTCGTCATCCACACTGTTCCACATTTGAATACTTCAGGCTGACCAAGTAGCGCCATGAACGCAAAATTAAAACCGTACTTCAATTCATTCAAGCCTAACTATTTTGCATTGTAAGGCACAGCGTCTACTCTCGTCGAAACAGACGTCGATTCTTTTAAAACGCATTTAGGCGGATGCGTTAATGTTCAAACAACAATACATTTACAATTGAAGACCACCTTCAAACAGGCCTAAGGAAGACTGTATTATCTGGCATCGCTTTCAGTTTTAGTTAGTATTACCATTAATCTTATAGCAGCGTGCTCTGGTTTTGGTTCTTCTGGCATCGAACTGCAACCATGTTAAGTGAACGTTCGACTAGAGCTCACAAAAAGATGAGTCCTCTGAGGAACGATACGAATGTGAATGTGTGATCGATGAATGCAGATTTCACGGTCTCCAGCTAAAAATTTTCACATCATCTGTTCATACTGAATGCTAAAAGCATGGTGCTATCTTGATTAATTTTCCGTGAGGGGACATTGTAGGCAGCCTGTAACTCCAGGTATAGTATGCCGTCCGGGTAAGTACACTTATAACTCGACAGTAAGTATTGGTTTAACGCCGTATCCGCCTAGGGATAAATATGGTTTATATTTATATGTTCATCATACCACGTGGCACTAGTGCAAACATTTACTCAGATTCCGTGATTAGACACATCAACATCCAGAAATGAAAGGTGTTCATCCATTTCTGGCTCGAATGAGAACTGTGGCCAGGGATACCTAGTACCGTGATTTTTCATAACTAGATTCAAGTGTTTGCTTGCCCCTGTAGTGTAAAAAACAATCTACTTAAGGGTATAAACGATAAAAATTCCATTATGCTGAATTCATTGTGTTTCTGTATAAAAATAAGGAGAAAAAACTGTTCACCATCTATCAGTGGCACTCGCTAACCAAACCGCCGGTTTTTGCCACCGATGACGGCATGTAATGTAATTTCCGAAATCCCTTACCTTTCAGCTTATTTAGTTTTAACAGGGGAGTTGTGTGATACACTGCGTCTAATTGTGGGAACGTACGTGGGCTGTGGTCAAAAATGTATAGTAAATAAGATAATCTTTTAGGAACGAGCAAACGAAGGTAGGAAAAACCTGTATGGAGCTGTTTCGTAAACAAGGAGACCAGAAGTGAAGAGGTTCATACTTCTGATCTAGTATGGAAATGCGCATGGGCTATCGCAAAAATACAATTGACGTAAGCTAACATAGCATTAACAAGTATGCCCCGAATTATAAAACACATTCTGATAGGAATGCCAGAAATTGTCTGACAATCTAGTTGCAACCGCCAAATAAATTTAGGGGACTCCTAATGAGGTTAGTTTATTTCATCCGAGCACCAGAAAAATTGATTAGATCAGTAATCCCAATGTGAGCAGTAATTAAAAAAACCACAAATTGAAGTGCGAAATGGGAGACACTGAGAGGTTTCAAAAGGAAGTACGTTGTTACTAATACCTCTCGTGGTAACCAAACAACTGTGCAACATGCAGAGGTTTCCCAGGGCGGAGAAAAAATTCCGAAAAACACTTTTCTAGACAACATCATGAACAATAACATCGGCACTGTTGACATCATCATGGTCATCATTCAACTCATTAGCATCATCATCATCATCGTCATCGACCGAAGCACCATGATCACTGTCACCATCATCCGAATCATCACCATCATCATCATCATCGTCATCATCATCATCATCATCACCATCATCATCATCGTTATCATCATCGGCATCGACAGGAATCGTCAATACAACTGCAATATTGGAAGCATTAGAGCCATTGTCATTCTGAACGCTGCGCAGTTCGTGACCCGAATATGAGTGGTGACATACGTGAAAAATCCAACTCGTTATAAAACGCTTTGTGATATGCACTCATGGTTACACATCAATGTTTATTTACCCATTCACGTGATAGAAGCACTTGGATCCCATGCTTGTAGATGATGAACATCAATCATCGTTTTTCGGACGATGAGCTCGGCGCTTAGATTACAAACGTTCTATTATTAACCAAAGTTACATCGTGCATGTGCCAGAGTTGGTTTCTTAACCCGTTTGTATTTATGGCAGTCCTTGTCCTGGGTTTTTACTTTGACGTTCGTTAACAAAGTGAGTTAGAGATTCCCCATTTACTTTTAAGGTTGAAAATCCCTCCTTCGTCTACTTCCCTAGGGAAACTCAACAGTTAAATCTCATTTAAATGGTTTTGTTTTCGACATTGTGGCTCCTGCAGAAAGTCCAAGGCAGTTCCGATGACAGTGGGGCTCCTGGAGACGGGGCAGCGATAATTTAATTCACTGAAGTTTCTGATCTGTTCTGTTCCGAAAATTGCCTGATTTCCTCTCGCATTTAGTCGAATTCGAAGTTGTCGACCTGCCGATTTCATCGGTTCAGTTTTTACAACCTCTAAACCGGCACCAACGTGGTACGGTTTCATTGCTAAGTCCCTAACAATTACTTTTACTCACTTTCATCTGCTTGAGCCACAATATGAATCTTGATTAACCAGAATGTATTTGCTTTTTATGACCGGATTTTAGTAAAGGCAAGGCGTGTCTCCTTTCAGCAGTTTCTGTTTATTTACTGTTTGAGCACGGATGGTTTTATCACGACTGATGATGAAACATTTGTGATCTAAAACTGTGAAGTCAACAGTCATGGCGTGTGTAAAATCATCAACCTGAGATAAGATTCAGGACAATATTCAGCATTTTCGAAAATCTGTTTCTTTTTGAGTAATCACTATACCAGATGTAATATTCATACCAAAATATTTACCATGAGTATATATTTTCTCTCTAGAACTGACACTTGCCGGGAAACAATAAACAGCAAACTTTTGTCCATCTTACTGCATTCAATTTACAGCAAAATAAGTCCAAAATAGGTGTCAGTTGGACATAAAACACTAATTCGACTGATTTGAATTTGTTTTAGAGATTAAGTGGTTGACTAGTTCTTGTTTGGTAGTGACTAATCGATTTGTGCCGTTAGAAAACCTAGCCGCGAACAAGCTCTACCACGAATGTGAGCTTGTATGCTAACACGTTATGGTAAGACCATGGGTTGGAGCGATCAGACAACCAATTTTCATACACTGAATCCAGACTAAAACGATCCTCTATTCTACCTCGACCAAGGAATACTTGGTTTAATCGATCTCCTGCCGCACTTTTAGGGCCAGGATACCCACGGAAGGTAGCCAGTTCCATACCAGATAAGCATTAAAAAGCATAGGAGAGGAGTAAACAAAACCACATGTGTTGTTCGAGCTGTGGCTTCCCTGTATAGAATTTCTCAGTTATTATGCAGTTCCTGATGATTTTTACTAGCATCTGGAATGACAAGAGAAATAAAGTTTAAAATCTATTTCTAGCGATGGATAGTTAAATACTAGTATAACAGTAAATACGACAAACAGGAACTACAATTATGCCTTAAAACCCAAATAATAATGCGGAACGAATCTCACGTTTTTAACAAAACCCCGAAATAAACCCTAACTTTAGTTCCATCCCAAAGACAACTGATAAATAGCGTTCTGCACTGAGCATCTTCGTTTTGCTTCCAAGTCAGTCCATTGCTTGGTTTCCACCTCGTGTTTGCTATTCTGCTGAACAAAAGTGGCACGTGTAATGTAAATAAAAATAGCACAGTTGTCGAGACATGAAATGACCTACTTCTATTTCCTTGAAAACTTTTATTTCATTTCTCGTCAGGTTGGGACAGAAAGTCAGCTCTTTATCACCGTGTATCGTAAAGTTCGCTGTCCTTTTGTTTGGTGATAATTTGACAGCCTAAATGGAAACGAAATACGAAATTAGGGTCTTGCGGAACAGAACTGGATGGAAAATAAAAGGTGAATCAAAATCAGTATGAACATGCAACTAACGAGGAAGAAACAAGAAACTTGCCACCGATCACAGTGAGGATGGAGCAGTGCGTAATGTTATGCCAGCGGCTCAAACCAAAATCTGCTCATTTCGATTCTCGTGCATACAAAGATGACAGTCGCCCTTTGGTTGATAGCGAAATTTCTGAAGGGCTCATGTAAAAGTGTCATAACCACTCGGTGCGATGCGGAAATAAGAATAAAATATGGATGGAATAAAACGCGAATAAACTAGCAGATGAACTGAGTGTTTTGTGATAAATGATAATGAGAGAGACAAGTTATTATATAAAGGTGGTCAGAGTAGGTATCTTCTGACATTAGCCTTTTTTCTTTGAATAATTGAACATCAACTGTACAATGCAATTTGCACAGATGTGGACACTCCGACTTACTTGTCCCCAAACTGCATTTGCCGTCCCTCAATGTTTAAAGTCACGGGTGACCAGGAATTCAAAATGAGCAGTTTCTTTCCTTCTAACAGTGGTCTGGATTCAAGTGCCTTGCAGCTAGTTATTTATCTGACAAATTGGCGATCTATTCTGATCTAGTTGAGTCTTCGGATTATTGTTTATACCACAATAGTTTGATCCCTTCCAGACTGCACTTCTCATTTCAGTTTTCAATTCCATCATTTATGCATTCAACAATGTGGTGTTAGCATGTACCAGTCATCGAAAAGAAGCGGTAACCAGTTTGTGTTCTCCGACATGGGTTATCAAAACAATTCGGCGATCCAAATGTCGGGTCCACTCTGACTGAGCATACTTTGTCATTTGTCTGTCCTTATCTATCGACGGGGACCTAATTACTTCGAGCATTTTCTAACACTAATAAACATACTTTTGGCCCCTGGCAGACTAGCAGGGAATCGACACTGTTACCTAGGGCCACTATTTAACGGAACTTCAACCTTCCACCCAGGCTGGCGTTCACATGATGCTCTGACACCTAATTCGCACACATCCTTAGATAAATTACTAAAGATCACATTCCACTCCCTATCATTTAGCGCCTTATCGTTTGGGGAATCCAGCCATACAATTCGTGAAATGCCCACGCTTATTATTATGGAGTTGTGCTCTGATTACGTATTATATGGCAAACAACTGGTTCAAACAGTACAGGAAAGTCATGCGGTATTGAGGATAATGAAACCTTAAAACTGTCCATTCTAGTGTTTTCGCAAAACAGCAAGCTCGACATTTTGAGAAAAGGACAGCAATTCTTTACCTTCAAGCTGAATCTATCTTAGAGCTGACAGTGGTGAAATTCCATCAGAACTACTAGTCCGTTTGGGTCTCTAGTGTCACGAATCCGTTATTTAGCATTAAATAACACCAGCCTGTCTACAGACCATGGATAATCAGAACTGAGGTTGTGAAACGGAACCGTGGGAGTCAAAATGAAAAGAGGATGACAGTGTGCTTTTGTGTGTTTCATATACCTGTGTAAGACGCATTTGAAATTGTACACAACCCACACAATACGAGAATCTCCAGAACTGTACTGACTGACTTGCTGTGCAAGTTTGCCGAGGCGCTGCCCAGCGAGACCTTCAGAAAATTCGGTATGTTTCTTAAAGCTATAGGCAAATGTCACACAGCTATTAAAAATCGCGGGAAAACAATTTACGTAACAACTCTCCTCACAATGAAATTTAAATATCAGAATGTTTTGTCCTCATTTTACCTACCTTACAGCAAAATTCGTCAGAAAATGTTTTATTCAAAATAGGTCTCCACACAATTCACATATTTTACAGAACAATCAAACAAATTATTGGCCCAATAGGCTATGGGAACAGTCTGATTAGAGCTGAGTAGCCTAACGACAAATGTTTGCTCGGTAGCTGTTTGGGGCAGAGTTGAACCCTAATGAGCTCTTGGTAAAAATCCACTACTTGTAAGTGATTTACAGCAAATGGGATAAAGCAACATAACAATCCCTTTATAATTTTCAACAGCGCAAAATTATTTGCACTACATGAGGCATGATTTGTGGAAAGAACTAGTTGTCTTAGCTTCTTAGTTTTTCACGTTAAACTTACATGAATTACACATCCAATCGCAACCACTTCTTTTTCTCTAACTGAAGCATTTTCTCCTTGACCAAAAGCTTTTTGGACCACTCGCTTCATAAATGGAAGCCATAAAGAACCGCCGATAAGCTCAACTGCATTCAGCTCTTCTTTCTTCACTCCGGATGAAGACAAACACTGCTCACACAAATTAAAAAGTCGATCTAAAAGAGATGTGCTGTATTTCTAAAAAAATAAGACAATGTTTTATGTTTAATTTTTATTATCTGATTGTGTACCTCGAGTTCAGAATGACTTAGGGAAATAGTTAGATTCTTTTGCTGAGGCATACCATCAACCCGGACTTGTATTTCCCTGGAGTTCAAACATAGGCGAGTTTTCAACTCTATACACTTATTTCTGAGGCGCACAGCCATATAGGATTTTGGCTGGATCTACAAGAAATGTAAAGCAACACATCAAATGAACATACACTTACCTCCGTCTGAAATTCTGCATTGTATCTCTCCCTCATTTTATCATATATAATCTGATCTATGTGCCAGCCACCCAAGTTTGGATCTGATTTTGTGCTCAGCATGCGGATGTTTGTTTTCTTGAAGGCACAGACCATGACCTGTGTATGCATATACCCAAAACTGACGAAGGCTACGACTCTTTCTTTTTCTCCAACAATGGAAGTAGATAAATTAAAAGTGTAATACCAAGTAGCAACTGAAATTAGTAGATATCTCATGATGACCATCTCGAGCCATGTGTGACTACTTACTTGCAGTGGTATCATTAACCAACCCATCGCATTTGATACCAGCAATTTCGCACGCATCAATCAAGGCATGACGCTGTTTGGCGGAATAAAATACTGGTACACTCATTACGATATTAGTTGGATCACGACTGAACCTATTTTTTATCATCTTGTGCAGATTGGATAGGTGCATAGCCAAAAGTTGCTCGGGAATGAGGATTATATCCTCCTTGTTGTGCGTAACCTTCGAATATCTGCTATTGGCAAAAGAAAAACTCACCATGATCCACATTCTTCCAGATTTCGGTGACAAAGTATACTGGCAGTTCTTATACAAATACTGCGTATCTTCTCCAACATTCCCTCCGATAAAGTGCTTAAAGTTATCAATTATTTCTCCGACATTAGACTCATTCTGATCGAGCGCATCATCACCATATACTCGAAGACCGTTGACGAATCCGACGCAGGTGCTTCATGCAGGTTGCACTTTAATCATATCATTTAACTTACGGTGTCTGTTTGCTACCGCGGTGGTTTTCGATAACATCGATCAAGTTCCCATTTGCGACAGCAACGCAGGAATTTCGCGTGCCGACATATATACCAACAGGCAAATCCATTGACCAGCAAGTAATTTTATGCTCTAGGGAGAAGAATGCTGAAAACCAGAGGTTTTACTGCAAATTAATTTCTGCCGAAACAAAATTCAATGTAAACAATCAGCTACAATGGCCTTTAACTGAATATCAACTGTCCTTACAGAAAGCCTACCGTACAAACAGAGATATCCATGAAAAACAAACTGTGGCCCTCTTTGATGCCGGACGTTTTGAGGTTTTGTACAGCAACTCCATGGGATTTCTGGTAATTCACTTTAGTCACAAATATAGAGTGCTTCACGATTCTGACCAACAATTCTCAGAATAAGTCCCGTTACTGACTATTGAATTTTGTCTTCCAACCACGTAGTACATCTGAGAGTCTCGCCAAGAAATCATTTGTTTCCGTAAAAAATGTTTCATGTGCTTCCGGAAACTGGTTCGTGTTTAGCTGGTCAGGAGTTAAGAAAAAACTGAGTGGAGATGATGTTTTCTATTTCGCTTTACTTTCCGATAGCGCGCTTCGCTGGTAGTCATCTAGAAGTGCGGTGGTTTTACACCTAGATTCAAATAACCGCATGCAAGCTTGACAAAAGCACCCTGTACCTTGCATCTGGTTTGGAAATCGACGTCTGGATCAGGGAAGATTCCTACAGTAAACAAGGAAACGACAGCCGCAGCCTGTAAGTGGTACATCGAGAAACCTCTGGGCATGCTTTTCAACTCCCGTAGGCTATCCTTTGTACAAATCAAACACTATGGGTCATATGAAAACTGACAGGGAAATCATCATCCGGCTTGAGGTTCGGCATGGGCAGAAATCTATGTGTCTACCTGTCTCATTCTTACGCACCTTTCTACTCAGCCCAACTTTCTAACTTCTATCGAGAGGTGACAAAATATGGTATGATTACGAATCATTGAGAAAGTTTTCTAGTCAGTTTGTGCTTCTTTAGTGCTATTGACAGAAATGTCCGGACTGCTGATTTATTAATTGCCGCAATTTGTACCTGTTTGTGATACTTGTGTATACTTAAACTATTGTGCAAAAAGCTTTCTTTTCTAAATAAACTTTGGTTTTCAGATTGCACATCGTGAAATGAGCCGTTTAAATCATTTTTGAAGGCAATCATACATTCAAGTAACACAGCGGACAATGCTCCAACCTAGAATGGTTAAATGCTCTTCATGACAGCAGACACATACAAATTTTAATTTCGATATTTGTGTCTTTAGGTTCAGATTTTCATAAAAAGTTCGTTCGACAGAATACCAAGATGTTGTTTCAGGACTTTAGATCCATGTCGAGAGCGCACTGCTCTAGTTAGTTTTGTTCTATAGCTTTGGTTACTAGCGTACCACGTGATTTACCCTCTATTCATAATGTATTAACGGTTTAAACATGCATGAACTATGACCAAAAGGTGGATTGCTGTACCCTTCCTTGGTCAATGGTGGCCAAGTGGATAAGGCCTGGTGTTTGGACGTGAAGGTTTTGAGTTCGAATCCTCCAACCACCGGTCAAATTCCGCACTTGGCAACCCTCTGTTGACCGAGGTTCTTCCCCTGAAAAATGATTTGTATTGCTATTTCTTCAATAAAAAAGTAAAAGGTAAAAGAAAAGCGAAATTTACTTTGGAATTGGGCGGTATTAACGTAATGATTAAGTAACAAAAAACGGAAGTCGGTTTGTGCCCGACAAAATCATTCTCTTTATTCAAGCTTAATAGTCGAAAGGCGCAAGTGGAAAACTCCACGAAAATAACCAGATAATTCAAAAAGAAGGTGACACGATGGAACCTCAGTGAACGTCTTTGGAGCCATGTAATCAGGTTAGAACGAGGTGGTGTTTCCGTCTGGCATGGTCATTAATGAAATCGTGAGTGACCAAAACGTTTATTCGCGACAAAGCATTTCCTCAAGATAATACGAACATATAACATTTTGGTTATTTCCACTTGGCTCATCTAATCTCAAAACTAACCATTAGCTCGATCTTCCGGAGTTTTTAAAGGCTTTGTGAAACAATGAATCCTATATAGGTTCCGCAACAACTAAATAAGTGGTAGTCAACAGTTAAAGCAACAAAACAAACAAATTAGTTAGAGTAAAGCATTCTGTACGAACAGTTTTCTATATCCAAGATTTAGATACTATTGTAAACAAGCGTCCTGAGGACCTTTTGTGCATAAAAATCGAAGTCCCTATTGAAATTAAATTTGAGGGGAGCTAGCATGAGAAATGCGGGTCTTACTCAGTGAAATCGCTAACTGCCGTCACCAAAACGCTAGGAACAGGGTACACCAAAAATATTACTCCAGAAACCTTAGACAGTTGAATACGACGGATTGATAAACCAGTTTTCTTAGAAGCTAGCGTTGCTATGAATTCGGGAAAGAGCTTGAACCTAGGAGAATCACGGTAATGTTCTAGAAGATCATATAATTGCATACAAATATATATTGTTCAATGCTTACTTAGTTACTGCCTCAAAATCTCAAGTAATATCAAAAATAGTGCTTGAGTCATCTTTTAGGGAAGTACCTTAGTAACACGTGGTGCTATTTGACTAGCAAAATTGTGCACAGAAATCTCTCCTAGAAGTTCACAAAAAAATGTACATTGCACCATTCAAAATATTAAAAGCCCTTTGCTTGCAAAGTGGATTCGGCAGTATTACTGGTGAACTTCAGACTAAAAGTGCAAATTCAGGCTTTAGTTGTCTCAGCAGCACAAATTATTGTGGATTAATTTACCTTTCTTATGGAATTTTACTTTATTTTCAGATGACTCATCTTGTTGAGATGGTTCAGCGACTAGGATGTTTGATTGAAATTTGTTTACTTTTTTTCTTGGATGGAGTTGAGGCTCGCGGCTTATGCGCCGTTGATGGCTGTTAACAGATCCGACGGAACAGAGCACTTTGCACTGTTACCATAGTTATCACTGGTGAGCTGCGCATTGATAATACAAGTTGCCGCATTTTGAAATCAAGTCAATTACTAGGCCACTAAAATAGACTTGGTATCAAAGCGCCTTCACTTTAATTCCATAAGCTTTGTGAAGCATCTCGCACGCTCTGTTTGGAGTCCGATAGCCACCATGGCTTCTTCTTCAATTAACGCTTTGTCCTATGGTCACTTGCACTACACTGTTACCTTTTGTGGGGAAGAAACAGGCACCGTTCTTAAAGATTTTTTATATGCGTTGATAAAACTGAATGACAACTTTGGAATCAGTAGCACATAATGGCATGTATACTTGTAAAAACACGGTAGAAATGTACTGACTATGGGTGATATTTGTGTCAAATGGGGCTCAGTTGTGGCGCGAGATGTTATGCTTTTAACAGAAAGTTAAATAGCGATCTTTGAGCTTTATTGTTGTGTATCACCAGAAAATATGACTTTTTGAGGTCATTTATCATCGTATTTGAACAAACAGTTACGTCTGGCTTTGCAAATCAGCCTTAGATTGCGGCCAAGACAATTGGACTGCATTATCTAATCAAATTGGCAGGTTATCAGTTATCTGCACCTTCGTTCCTCTATAGTTCTCCCTTTTCAGCTACTTTTGGTATATTTACCGAGACATTTCATACTATTCAAAAATCCCGCTGTATTAGTTGTCCTGCGACCAATTGGTGTGCCACATTTCGCTATCATTTTCCTCTATTATAAGTTGTGTTTGTAAGTGTATGTCACACCGGATGAGCTGACATCATAAATGACAAAAGGAAAGTGAACAACCTTGAGGCAGAAAAAATGGATATCGCTTTACTGAGTTTTATTTACAATTTTTGTTCTTACTAATGCGCTTTAATGAGATACATGTTATTCATTAGAAATTGAATGAGAACATACCATGTTGGTTTGACGTCAACCTCGAGACAGTGCTGCCCAGCGATGGAAAGCAAACATAAATAATTTCATTTTAAACATCCAGTATAATTCAGTTTGTTTTGAGTAAAATCTTTCAACAACATCCACTGTCATTTTACCTAGATAAATGCACGATTTTTCAAGTTATTGTTTAGGATGGTTAAGATTATATCGAGCTTTGGGACAAGTAAAACTATAAGAAATAAGAATTTGAAGTGATCCAAGAAACATCTAATTAAGAAAAAGGACGCATTGCTTGTCTCATTACGTCACCCAGATAAGTCCGGTTTTTAATACCATGAACAAACATTTGGTCCGCCAGGGCTGAAAACAACTTTCCCTGCTTAAAATAAAAGCGTCAATCTCTCCGGAAATTGTTAGCCACCGGAGACCCATAGGTTTGTAACGTGCTGATAAAATGTCTTTGTCACCTTTACCACTTTTAAGGTTCAAAATATTGCTTGCTCCTCGGAATTAATTATGGTTGAGTGTCGCAACTGGAAACCAAAAAAACGATAGCCACAGCACGGATTTCGTCTTTTGATTTAGATATCTAAATACACACAGATACAAGCAACGAAGACTGCAAGGATTGCAAAAGGTTATCGAAAAATTCAAAAGTCAAAACCTGGACCAAACTATCAAGAAAATGCAAAATTCCTGAAACCAACTGGTTCAGTTATAAAAAGATTTGCCTAAGAAACAATTACGTCTGAGAAAATGGTTGTTTTCAGAATGGGAATGGTGCCTAGTTTTCTGATTCTAATTATTTTGGCTCTCGTGCACTGTGCAATTAGAAGTATAAGAGTAACAAAAAGAGCCAGATGTATCCAAAACGTAGAAATTAGACTGACCGAACTTATTTCAGGCACGACAGAAGTACGACTAATAGCAACAATGAAAAATAATTAGTCTCTGATTACCATATGACAGACAAACACGTCAAGTAGCATTCTGCAGTGCTTTTCCCAATCAAAGTAGATTACTGCGACGGACGATTGCATCTAGCTCAGAAAACAAATGCAAATTTCTGCTGTTTTCTGGCATTTGGAGCCAGACGTAGTACAGATGCCTTTGCATTTCTACCAGGTTTCTACAATGATATCCATACATCAGGACAAGGGCGTGTTATACTTCGAAAATATTTCTGTCTTTTTTCTTAAAAGACTTATTACAAGCCACAAACTAGCTTTTTACGTCAACAGATTGCCTCTCAGTCAGGCATTCCTGAAGTGGGAATATTCCCAATAGTTAGTTCATTACAGGTGAATCTTGTGTCGTTTATATCAGTAATTATTGTGATAATGTCAAATGCTCTGGAATCCGAACTAAACCTTTTTCCCTAATCCCAAAAATGGAGAGAGAAAACTTTTTACGTTGGCTACGGTTCCAGTATCTTTGCAGACGTTTTGGTATCTCTGTATTCTATTAGTACGGACTAATTACACTGGTTTCATGTGTAAAAGCGTCCAAAGCAAACTCATCGAAAGAACATAACATAAACGTACAAACAGAAATAAAAATGTACAAAGCCTGCTGAATGCATAGATGATTTTAAGTGAAGGAACGAGAAAAATTTCAAAACTTTCATTCTTATTTAGAAATGCGTAAGAGTGTACTTAGAATCTGTTTTACGGGATAGTGTAACTATTAGTGTAAATTGATTCCGTAAACAAATCTTTGGACAAGTCCTACAGAATCGCTAGTCTCATATGTTCATGCTTCTGAGAGAAATAGAAATTCCAAAATTACTAAATTTAGCCGGCCAGCGGATCAGATGTAAATCATTTTAAATCCCATTTAAATCTGACACTCAAATGCAAGCTGCAAGCTGAACCCCACTCGGCCCATGTTTGGTCACATATGTGACCGCATCACAAAGGGATGAAAAAGTTCACATTTTACATTTGGAGACCTTGTCAAAGGAACCTGAAAATCAATTTTTGAAGAGAAATAAAAATCGCCATATAAACTGAAACACCTGCTAGACCTGACCAAAGAAACGAGGACGGAAAATCGGTTTAGGCATTTCCATCTACCAGTGTAAATTCAGGCAGCACAGTCGTCGGAAAGAGGATTTCACTTCTTATCAGTGGAAATTCCTACAGCATTCAGTCAATGTTGTATTTTCTGTTTGGTCGCCATGGCTATTAAGAGTGCTCAGCAAACAAACAGTCTATGAAGCGAATATAAAGCCTGGCAAAATAGCAACAATAAAGGGACCGTTTTAGGGACTTGTAACTTTTGTGTGTTATGCACCCGAGTTGTGAAGGGATGATAAAACGCCTTTACTGTTCAATTACAATTCTGCGAATTCTGAAGTTTCTGTGTTCACGCAATGAGGCGTTCAATCTGCAAGTCAATGATTCTTGCTTCTAGTGAAACACAAAACCCTTAAGCCATAAATGCAGTTATGCCTTACTTGTGCACATGTGCACAATTAATTGTTTCCGATATGTGACACAAATTGGTATTGTCCAAGTGACTTCATCAGTGTAATGAGGATGTATTTTTCAAGGAACTCGATTATCTCTGGGTACCTTGATATATCGGAAGGCTTTCGGTTGCCTCAATAACTGCACAGTGATTCCCATATTTTTTCCATTACCTAAGTTGGTTAACCAAACGTCACCACTCATACATCGAGAGATTGAGGCCGTATGCAAATACATTCGGTAAATGCTATGCAGTTGTAAATGGGGATCCATTTTAAGACCATCCGAAGTGCATTCCTTATTTTCCTTGTAAATAAAATTCACTTAGATAGTACTGAGAAACATATTCAACGGACAAGTCCCATTATTGCTAGCCGCGGACACAGGCACGCATTTTACAACCACCTTCTTGGTTGCAGACATTTATATACTACACTTCCTCGTCCGCATTTTACCGTTCTAAGAGAATACATTATTCCCTCATTTAAAATCCATCAGCTGGCGCTAATTTCTAAAACATCGCCGTGCACCAGAATACTCATTTTCGATGAAGCTCGAACGTAAAAAAGAATTAAAAACCGAAAAACCAAGCACTGGCCGGGACCCTGCGGCTAACTGAACACGAGCGCGGAATTTCATTAAACGACCTTGAACACGTTGTCTTGGTGCGCTAATGTGGTGAGCCTCCAGTTCCAGTTCCAGTTGGATTACAGGACAAACGGGGAGATGCCCGATCGTCTAGGTTCTCGCATCGAGAACTCTTCGGTTTTGACGATGCTTCAACAATACGGGGTGGAAAATCCTCTTCGGTTCATACAAGGGAGGAAACGATCAATGAAATGCCTCCTCAACCCTCTCCCCAGCCTCACATTTCACACCCTGTCCCCTCTATACAGTCTAGTCTCCCTTTGAAGTCGCTCAATTTCCCCACCTGGATCTCTTCCCCCGGCAGCCTGTTTCAGTCATTCACCATCCGTATGGTAAATGATTTGCTCTTCAACTCGGTGGTTACGTCTTCTCACAGAGTCTTATTCCCGTTACGTCTAAGTGAGCCGTTGGCCCGTGAACTCAATTTAGTTAGCACAGGACAAGATTGGCCTCAGTTGGCAAGTGCGCCCACTGTTATTCCGCTGATATGTACAGAAACTGGCATCCGCTTTTATCCGGGTCGTTCTGTGGGTGGAGCATAGAACTCTCAATCCCACTTCATGGGTTCGAACCCCACGTCCGGCGACCACATCTTACAAGACCTTGGATATAATAACCTTTGCCTTCGAACCTATGCGACACACACGATACCTCCGCAGATGTTTTTATTTTTATCTTGGCGCTCCAGCGATCCCATTTCCTGTGCTAACAGTGACGGAGCCAGAAAGAATAATCTCACACTCGCCGGGGTCGGTTCATCATTTGGCCTCCCAGGTGGCTGTGTAATATCGGCCACAACTTATGCCCCTTTATAATACTGACGTATCAACTCATCTGATCCCACCCACGTTTGGTTTTGTCTTAAATGTATGACCGCGTCTCACAGGCATCGCCAGACAACTTCTGTTTGTCTACCATCCTCGCATTAAAGAAATGCGCTCACGTTGCCATCCGAGAAATACGGCTCATCAATATCTTGTCAATTCCTCGGTGACGGATTCGATGCCTTCGTTTAAGAGGACCTCGGAACGAATTCCATTCCCATACGTCTCGAACAGACCTCACCGGGCCCTTGGACTTTGCAGTAGAGCAAATTCAAGTCGCTCACTCTACGTTCATGGATCGTCTATCTTTGATCTTTAGAAAAGTGTGTTGCTATTCATTGCACCTTCTCCAAATAGTCCTCACCCTTTCGTAAGAATCGACGCCCATCCCGGATGCGTTATTCTAGGTAAGGCCTAACGAATTTCCCATTAAAAGAAATGAAAATTGCGTTTCGGAATAACAGTGCTAACCTAGGGCTAAAATGTTCCTTGTGGCTATTTGCAGCTGCAAAACACTGGTCAGCACACTTAAACCTCAACCGAACTCTGATTTGAAATACTTTTAATTCGCTTACTAGAACTATTTCAAAGATACCGTCCTCGTTTGCAACTACTATCTCCTCTGCGTTTCCTGAAATCAAGTGGCTTTTTCTCGCTTCGATTGGTTTATCACTTGTTTTATACGGCTAAATGCTGAGACAATATTATTTCGTAAACTGCCGTGCCTAGAAGAACCAAAGACTCACGTTATCCCCGAATAGAAGGACAAAAGTCCGCAGTTTGAGGGCTGATTTATTTACGAACATCGAAAATGAAAATGGCTGATGCATGAAGGCTAGTGGCACTTCACTAGTGGCCACCCTTGTGTTCAAACAATCCTCTTCGACCCGGGCACAAAGCGTTCCACCAAATACCAAACCTGCTGGCCACTCTCTGACAGAGGCTCGCAGCTTCAGCAATAGTAGTCGGTAATTTAGGGTGGCAAAGGTTTTACGGAAGTCCAGATAACATGCTTTCACCTACGTCATTCTAACTAGTATACGCATAACTTCGTTTGGGAAGCACACAGTTTTAATGGAGGATCAGTTTTAGAAATCCTTATTGAGCGAGGCACAGCATAGACTGCTGCTTCAGGTGCAGACACCTGTTGCCTAATAATGCGATCATACACTTTGCAGAGAACGTTTGCCAGGCCTATTGATCGACATTTCTCTAACCCAGTCCCGGAGGCACCCTCTTATATATCCAATGCTGCCGCTGTTTTCCAGTCGCCTGGCAGATCTTCATGCTTTATAGTTGCATTTCACAGCTTACAATTCGGCCCCTCGAAGATGTCGGCCAGAGGCTTCATAATAGCCGGCTGGATCTCACCTATTCCAGCCGACTTTCTAAGATCTATAGTTTTCATGTCCCGTTATGATTAATTAAAAGTCCCTTACCTTGATTCTTTTGTTCTTTGTCTTTCCAAAATCGGAGTATTTTCCCATGAACTTCCTTGCCATTACACTAGTTTGACTCTCTTCTATTTATTGCGCGACACATCCATCTTTGTCGTGTCCTCGCGCTTTCGGGTTGAGGTTATTTTCCAGACACTTGGTTCACTCGCGAACTACCTTGAGGTAAGGCAGTATGTTTTACTATGGATCACTTTCATTTTATCGCCTACGTTGGTCGCCATAAACGTTCATTTTGTTTTTTGCTTTCTCTTATGGAAAATTGTATAATGCGCCGGAAGAAGATGGGAAAATCAATGGTATTTGCAGAAACTACGGAACAGGAATCTTCATCTTCATCAAGTTCCTATTTTACACCGATGTTTGGTCTTTATGATAATTATCCCCCCGCTGGATAGTGCCAGTGGTTCAATGTTACATACGGGATTTCTGCGCTCATACTTTTGAACTCACCTATAGTACATTTGAGTTTATTTGAACATTCTGTTTTCTCTTGGATTCCGCAGCACTTTGGGATATGCGTTGCCTTAGGGTTCCGAAGCACATTCCGGAACGTAAGGAATTTATTCTCGAGCACACCATGCTGTGAACCAACCAACTTCATCGAGAACAAGACCCGTGGGTCTAACTGCAACGCCCTGGATGTAGAATTGTTCTCTATTACCCAAAATACGTCTAAATCTAGCGACGGCACTGGAGTATCTTGCTCTCTACGAACCCCACATCCACCGTGTGTACAACTTCAAGGTACTTTTAGCTTGCCGATGCCATCCAATACAACAATTTTTCTTTCGTTGTAATTGGGCCAACAACATCCGTTGGTGGTTGTAGGTATGCACGGCATTTCTTGTGATGTCGTTTATTGCACTTGGCAGGCTTCGTCTGTCAGTTACATTTGGCTGTGTGGCTAAGCCCCTTAGCCTTATTTCTACGGTTGGCATACGGTGCATAACTCTTCTCGTCAGTCACATACAGAAAGCAAATTCTTCCCCTAACTTTTGCAGGTCTCTGTATTCCGGCCTTCCACCAAGCTGCACTGCCCCCATATCGCCATTCCTTCAGCCTCGCAGACGTGTCCCGGAGGACAAAGGAGTCGTTCACTACCGGAGACATGTCTGCAACCGGTTTCATTAGTGTCCTATGACAGATACACCACTCTGTCACAAAGCTCCGTGAGTCCGTTTTTAATCTTATAATTTCAGGCGCTGTCCCTGGAATCCAGAAGCAGATTTTATTTGACGATCACGTGGTTAATCGTGCCCAAAGAATGTTGCATCTATAGATGGTTTATCTTCCTGTATTATTTGGCGACTGCGAGGCCCATTGACGATTGTGCACGCACACGCTTATACCTGGTGTTTGCTGTATATGGACGCAGGACATTCCCATGCAGCTACTCAGGAAATTCTTCTCGAGTCCCCGCATGCACAGTTCAACTCCTCAGCTAATGTTCCATGAGTTTGGATGACCCACGATTCGTACCCTGGCGGGACGTCTCTCGCGTCCTTCGAGGCTTAAAAGAATTGGCCGACTTCGCCACTGCTCGATCTCGGGAAGCGATGAAACAAGACCAAACATATCATCTTTTTGGCAATATAAGCGTAAAGGTACATGAATGCGAAAGTCAGGGATTATAACTTGCCCAGCCCATTTGTCGCGTATATTGTATGCGCCCGTGCGGATAAACAACTCCTGAGCTCCCTGCCTTCAGTTACCGGGACACAGTTGCTCGGTGAGGCGTGCGGCTGTCTGCAGTCTTGGTGAGTTTAAAAAGTGTGCATCTCAGACGATTTCGTGTTTTGAATCGTGCTTCAGGCGGCGCACCAAAGGTGAGACCAATTTTTCTGTCCTTTTTTCCACAAAACATTTTCTGGCATCTCATCAGGAGTGCCTTCTCTTCCTCAACTCTTCAAAACTTCTTTGACGTTGTACCTTTTCCACACTGCCTGGAGCTGTTTTGAAAGACCTTTTGCTCAATACTGTGCTCCTGGACCATTTCGCCACCCGTTTGCTCCGCTTCTTGTTTTCTAGCATTTCTTCAACACAAGCTATCACTTGCCTATCAAAAAATGGTGGACTTGTGGGGCATTGAGACACCGGGCCTCTCACTAGGGCGGCTGGCTTTCCAGGGAAGTCCATTCCGTCCGTAAGCGATGGAACTCTACGTTTTGGCTGTCAAGGACATAGCTTTTCTTAGCCAGCCGTTGAGAGAACTATCGGGACTATGAGATGACGCTGCGCAGACCGACGTAAAATGAGCACCGCCTTGGCCGACTTCTGACGACAGGACCACTCAAATCCTACTTTGACAGCCTCGCTGGAATGAGTTCACAGCCCCGCTCAGGTCGACTGTATTTACCAACTCTGTCAAACCTTTACAACACTTCACTGCCGTTCAGTCCTGCATGACTGAGTATAACTTCGTTCCATTCGCGGCCTTGCGTCATCTATTAACCAGTTATTCTCCATTGTGGACCAGTAAGTTGCAATGGTTTTTGCTTGTTTTTCCCGCAGATCTAAAACTTCTCTAATTAGAAATTGCAAATTGCGCTGCAGATTTTCTAATCCGTTTTTTCTATCCGACAGCAGCCTGTGTTCCGCACTTGCTTGCAGTTGTAGTTGCACAATTTTGGTTTGATATTCGCCCTCTCCAAATTGTGGAAAATAAATGGCGGCTGGCCCCAACTTCCATTTTTCTCCACATTATTTGGGGCCCTAGTGCAGGTTTTGATCTTGGCAACCGGTAATTTGCATAAGATCACAAACGATAAGCTATATCGCCGCTTATTCATCGCCGCTGTTGTGTTTTTCCGGGCGCTGCGAGGCTGGCTGTTGCAAAAAAGTAAGTAAAGGGGACACTCGCAAAGAAACTTTTCCGTCCAACATCAAGACTTAGGTACAGAGAACGATGCAATCTACTGAAATCTGACCCACTTTGAATACGTCCTGTCAAACTTAACCTCATATTACTTTTAAAGCTCCTGAGGTCGCAGACACACACGGCTGGAGGCTCCATCAGGATCGCCAGTGAGTGCTCTCACCCCCTCGGGAATCGACCGTTTTCCCTCGGGATACTACCTTTCAGAGCGTCCCTTAGGTCAACGTCCTTCACTGTTGTTTACTCTACCTTGTGGAATAGATTACCGGATCGTGTCAGGTCCTGTCAGAATGTAACACGATTCAAGAGTGCATTTTTCGAATTTCTCAGCGCATCCTTATTTCTCAGCTCAACTAGGACCAATATCAGTTTAGACCAAGCGTTTTAAGGCCACGTAGGCATTTAGCTCTAATTCAAATTAGTTTCCCAAAGCTGTGTCAAATTACATCGGTTTCCTTCTTAAGACTGCTGACACCAACGACTTAGCCGGATTGCCATCCGTCCCGCAGCTCCATTAAGAAAGCAAAATAAATCAACGGAAACAAACTAAGCTGTGCTGTAGTCCAAATTTTTCTCCTATCCTTCGTTTACAGTCCTATTCTTTGTATTCGGCCACCAGCGCAGAGCATGCTGACCATGACAACCGGTAGAAAATCAACTTGGCACTCCACAGTAGTTACGAACTGTTTGCAGCTAAATTCCTTCGCGTCATACTGGCAACCTGACGCCAGTAAAATCCTGGGCACCTTATCACATAAGTTTCTATTATTATTAAGCAATACACCAGTTTGATGTGCCACAAATAAACCCTCCGACGGTTGGAATGAAGCCAACTCACCCTAAATCTCTATCATCTGTCATCAATCCTGATTGTTACTTTGCGTTTTTACTTCTTGGCCTAATTTTTCATTCATGCGATTAACCTTAGGTCAGATGATGTCTCTATTTCTCTACGGTTTATTAATCCCCGTAACTCAAAGCTGGCATCCAGGCAAGACTGATTCGCTCTGTCACATATTAGATCTCGCACCCAGACTATACGCGCTATTAGCAGTTCCTCCTTCTTAAGGGCAAAACCAAACCTACTGGCTTCTCGCTCCTGCTAGCATACTGTTATCTAGGTCTGGCGCTTCAGTACCAGTCCGTTTAATCCAAACGAAGTTGCTAGTCACCTTGGACAACTCTACACAGATGGATCTTTATGACTGGTCAAAACACAGTTACAACTGCAGCTGGAATGTCTCGTGCGCCCCCTCAAATACCCCACACCTACTGCCGTCTAAGATCAAATCTGCGGCAACAAAATTGACAGCATTGAGGATATCCGTGACTGGTGTATTTATAAATTGATTTACTTCTCAAAAAGCGTTTCCCCATTGCACGTCTCAGTCCAGTTTGCCGCCAGCCGCATAGGAATGCAATCAGCAATCATGAAAGTTTCATATACTCTCTTTACAAAGGGATTCATAAAATCTCTTTCCCAATAAAGTTCGGCAAACATAATAGTATTCCTTCCCTCTTCGTTAACGTTTTATCGGACGTTTATTGCTGTTTTGTGACTTCGTTATTCACCGTGCATAACATTCCCCTTCTGTTTGAATAACTTTCATTCAACTTTCATACGTCACTGATTTCCATGTCAGCTGGACTTTTTGTCCATCACGTAACGCTTTTGACGACTGAGTCTCCGGCCATATTGCGAAATCTCTATTGAGTTCCTGTTAATCGCTGTGCCAGGGACAAGCAAACGTAGTTCACTTAAACACCAAATGACTCGCAGTCCGTTGCTCAAGAACAGTTCTGGAATGCCCTGTATACTCTTACAGGCAGGTTTTCCCAGTTCTGATTTTTGTCTCTCATAATTGTGCACTGCAAATTGCTTTGAAGATTTTGATCGCGCCTCCCGGATAATCCAACGTTGAAGGTAGATCGAAACCTCCTCTGATTCCCATTATTCACGTTTCTTCTGCCTCATTCATGGACATATTTGATCTTCTTTTGCGCACGCCTCTCGCAAATCGAGAAATACACATTATTATTATTACATTGTAATGAGTGTCAGTTAATTTCGGTGGAACTTCTACGGAACGGGATTTGCCTCGAACATTTTGTGGGTCCGGAATTCCTTCAACGATTTGCTTTCCGGTTTTCTACTGGTCACTTGCGGCGTCAGTTGAACGTATCTCGCTAATGGTAACGGAAACTGTCTTAAATAGACATGCACCGCACCGAAGCAAACTTCCTCCGGTAGTACTGGAGGACATGCTCCCGAGAAACGGTTGGCCTTCAATAATTTTTGCCCACTTCCGCCAGCCGTCAGGGTTGTCACGAATGCCCTATCCATGCGAAGCACACGCAGCTGGTGTTTTGCCATGTTCGTCTGTGAACCATAGGCCTCTGACCCAAAGCAATCTCTAACCTGGACTTGCCTTTGGCCTGGGTCCATCCCTTGGTGTCACCTTCCCTTACCCTGATTTTTGCGCGGTTTCAGTGCTATGTTTCAATTTTCCTATATTGTTGATTTTTTTAACATTAGGTTGATTGGGACTAACTTACAAAGGGATGGGGGAACGAAGGCCATTGCATCGTACTGCAGTAGTCATTCTCTTTCCAGCTCCATGATTGCCTGGCAAAATTTAAACAGGAACCGGGGAAAGGGACACAGTTGAAAACTGCGCAAAAATTGAAATATTTAACTGTTCAAAAGTCTGTGGACTTAGCGTTGCTGTGCGAGGTGGCGGACGAAAGACAGATATACCTGTCAGCCGTGATATTTCAGAGGGTTTGCACGACAGTTTCCCAGTTGGTTATCGCCGGTCCCTGGAGCAGAGTATTACAATAAGGCTATGTGTAGAAGAAACTTCATTGTTTCTGCTGTTGTCGGACAGCGGAACCGAGAAATTGGTGTCATAGGGAAAAGGGAATTGTCAGCTTCATTCGAATTTTTCCATTCCAGAAAAGGGTCAAGATAAGAGACCTTAAGCCAGCTATTTCAATTCTCAGAACTGTCAATATTATTAAACCTTTAGTACTCCGACATTCTTTGTGTTTCAACCGGGTCCATACTTTTTCGGTAAGTCGGTCAGTACAGGACATTGCAAGAATTCGCACCATGGGAGCCGAATACTATGGCTGAAGTGGAGGACTAAAATGTGTCAATCTAGTGTTCGGTCGATGAAATTAGATTTACAATAAGCCATCAAATGGCTTTACGTTATTCTTGCTTTTGGACTATTTTGCTGTCGGTTTGCAGATTCACCACGAAGCAGGAAGACGATTTAATTTTGAACGTTTTCTGAACTCCTTTGCTGCGTCCGGTACTATTAGTCTTTGCCCGTCAATTTGCAGTTTCACCTAGAAAAGTACATCACCCACCGGTTTTTCGGTTTTCGCCGATGTCTTCGGCGAAGCAAAATCGAGTGGGTGTATTCTGTTCAATCTTCAATTTGAACACGTATTTTTTCGATTTCCTTGAGGGATGTCCAGGACCAGACTAAGTTTGCACAACTAAGCCACAGGGATATTACTGGGGAGATCATAAGGAACGTCGGGACATATGTAAACAGAAGGAAAAAAATAAACAGTAACGACTTATGACAACCCCAAAGAAAGCAAACACACTTCTAGGTTTGCCTAAAGACATTGGCGCCAAGTATACATTCACAAGAGGCGGAATATAAGAAAATCTTTGACTAGACCTAGGTCCAAATTGGAACAAGAAATACTGAAGCTTGGTAAAAGTACTGACATAGTTAATCAGGATTGCCAAGTGCGGGAGGTTTGGTAAGTGGTTGATAAAAAAACGATCTGGTGGAGATTGAAGAAGCTCCATATGAAATACTAATGTTAGTTTTTAGTAGCTGATTTAACAAGTGATGCTTATCACTGGTGATCTAAAAATGGACCATTTTGCCTAAAGAGGGATTTGCAAATGGGCTTGAAGCTGAAATAACCGATAATATTGATTTTCTTGTACCTCCCTGGGGTCCTTCCGTTGGATGATGAAATAGAGACGGCAGATGTAGTTTGCATCAGCCAAATCCGTTGGTTAATTCACATGCAATGGACGAAGATGTTGCGTAAGCAATTCAAGGTACACTTTTGTTGTCACGACTTTGGCGAGGGCATTACCAGTTCCTAGCCACCTTCATCAAAATCACGTTTACGATAATTCATATCTTTACTTTTTTTGATTCAGTCGTTGGAACCCTCGAAAGTTCGACAACGTCGCCGCTTTGTGGTTGCCTGACGCTGCCAATGCCCCTACTTTTTCGTCTGAACCTCGAGCATTATTTTCTTTCATTATTGTTCCTCCCCTCCTCATTCCTGCTTGATACACGGAAATCCCATTTTCTATGCTTGGATTACACTGAATGTTTTCTACGGCCGTTCCTATCCCCAAACAAACTTTTCGATTAAGTTTATCTTAGCGTTAAAAATCGGCCTTATTTTTGTGCACGACGTCAGTTCTAACAACTGGTTTGAAATTCATATTAAAAGAATCGTAATATTAGTGTCTTGCCAACTCCCTTTAGTTTAACATTTTCAATGCTGACTTCCAATGAACTTGCAGTTCGATGTCGTTTGCTTGGTACCCCCGGCAGGTTGAGCCCAAGAAAAAGTAAGCTTTAGGATGTTTGCCAAAGCCGTCCAAACCATTTTAATATCTATTCTGAGTACCTTTCGAAGCTTCCCAAGTTACGTCAAACCCTGCCATTTGGAACAAGCTTCGCTTGCCCACCACCAAGTTTCAACGCTGACAGCTATAAAGTTAACTATGAAACCGCACCTGGCAAACAGGAACCAGTGCAGCCCAAAGAAGGGTTCACGATTCTGGCTGGCCCTTATCAATTTTTCCGCTTTTAGGTTGCTGCCTCCCTTAAGGGTTTCTATGGGCGCAGTGATTTAACATTGCTGAATGCCATGGACATCATGGGAGTCGTCACTTTAATGTTTTTGGTTGATGCCTCTCGACAAAATTGCACCAAATAAAAGATCAAGTGCATGTATTCTGCAGATGCTATTCGCCGAAGAGCTTCCTGAATAATACAAGTCACTGCGGCCTCCGCTTCAAATGATTTATGCTGACCTGTAAAACCTGCGAAAGTTTTGTTACAACTGACATCAATCAACTTTGGTCTGACTAGTTCCTCCTCTCCCCTCCAACCACCAAGAAAAGGATTCTACTGCTAGTTAATTCACACCGCTACCAAATCTGAAGCTGTCAATATGTCTCTGCATCTCACGATCAGCAACGGTATTCCAGTCTGGCAGCCAGGTAGATCTCCCCAGTAGCTTTCTCCCAGACTCCCAAGTTCACTGATGAAAATGTTGATTTCCCGGAGAGGTGATGTTTGATCTCATTAGGCTGGCTTGTCTGGAGGCCTACCATGTCTACTCGAAATAGTTGTGGCCGTGCTTCACACCAAACATTTTTCAATCTGTACAGGACCGAAATAACCTTCCCACCAAAGCCAAATTCCGGCCACGTACTCAACATTTTCACGTTAGTCAGCTGGATACCCCAAGAAATTTCCTCCTGCCGTGGTTCGTTCCTCCGGGGGAAAAGTTACAATTCACCCCCTGCAAATAAAAGTCGTACGCCAAAGCATCTCAAGCCTCTAACAGGATGGTTTTATCACGCAACGCTCCTCTGCATTCCCTTGATTCCACCACCCAGAACACCCGGTGGCGCCATCGGCAAACATAAATTGATTAAAAAGATATCACAAAAGCGAGAGGTAATAACGATGCTTGGAGTGCCAAGTAAACGGAATATGGTGGATGGCATTAACGGAAATATTCATGTTGACGACTACCCAGGTGCTTCAAGTTAGGGGAAGAGAGCTATGTATCTTGTAGTAGGGCCGACAAAACTCGTAACAAAGAGTGACATCTACCCTATGAAGTGATTGTCTGACGATCTCGGGGTCTTAGAAGTCACTTCGGCACACGAACGATCAGAGAGAATGCGCTGTATGGGTGCAACCCCCTCAACGATCAAACGTATTCTCAGGATGTATTGGGATGCCGGGACCGACGAGTACATTTTCTAACCAAAATTCTCGACCTGCCAGTTGCTCGTAGAGGTAACCTGTACGATCCTCTTGGGTTCGTGTCCCTTTGACTGGTCCAATTTTACTACTCGAAATTCGAGAGTCATGCGCAAGGCAAGATCACATTTACACATAGATGGCGCATTGGAAATCGTAGGACAAAATTTAGTCGTGAGGATGCAGTTTCTGTGCTCTAATGAACATAACCTGCAATAAGATGAGCTAGTCACGAGTTTTTGGGCTTCGAATCAGAGCTAGATAATCCAAAGCCATAACTTTCTGGGGCCGACTGTGAGTCGCGCACTGCGAGTCAGTCCATGTTTAAACGCATCAAAGGTGCGCATCGCCGGCGCATACTTTGGCTGGGGAGAAATGGTGGGTGTTGTCAAGTGGCCGGGTCCATCAAAAATCGGGAGGGTAATATGGCAAAGATGAAGATCAACATGGATGTAGCAGCGGGATGGAGAATCGAAATCACACTGGATATCATATGAGGTGGATAGAAAATGGTAATCAGCAACATTCAGTAGTCAAAATAATGCTTAAAATAAAACAGCAGGAAACCTTCAAGGTTGCATCAGACAATTTACGGGACGAAAGTATACGAAAAATTGTGGAGAGAGAGACAATTGAACTTACAAAAATGGTCACTGGACTTATGCGACCGGGAGCGGATTATGATGTGTGGCGGGAAGTAGACGGGTCCGTGTAAGATTTACAATCAATCCTTGAATACACTTGCCATGAATGACTTGTGTTATCCTTGATTAATATTGGAGATTATGGTGTTCTGTGGCGGTACGGGTTTGGAGGTTGGGGGGTTGCGCGGCATTACAGTAGTGATAATAACTGTTTGGACAATCGTCATGGTCCATCTGAGATGAGGTACCCGGGGTGGTCAACAGCGTGGTTTGACTTGTATCAGGGTCGCGCGGTCGAGTACTAGAAAGCAGCTTCCTAACGGGGATAGACAACCAGCGCGAAGGATGGAGTGGAGCTTCAGGCGATAGTTTGCGTTTCATCTGTGGTTATCGGCGAGCCTGGAGAAGAGTCGGAGAGAGAGGGGCAGTCTGGAATTTGTTCCAGCTGGTGTTAAGGTGAGTAAACAAAAATGGGAATAGTGATAACAGTCAGTTTCTAACGAAGATTACAGGGACCAGAAAACTGTCATGAAACACGCAGGGGGCAGTTTCCGTTGACGGGACTTATGCAACAAACATCGGCTGCTCGCACCCTATAGAGCATATGGTTCAGTCAGTCCTGTGCTTTATAGTCCTTATTTGGAACGCGTTCCCCGTTTATCTTCCGACATCTTCGCAGATGCAGATTACCGTAGTCTGATAGGGCCGCCAGCACAATGGTTAGGGAATGATGTCACTATTTGTTCTGGGACTCTTCTGGACTACGGGCGCGGTGTACATGCTACGAGGAGTCAGTTATAACTGATCATGTGATCTTTCGCCAAAGTTTACTAATCCCAGATGCCAAGAAAGTACATGACGGAATGGCTCGCAGATGCCAGTGTGGGCTGGATGCTAGGACAGGATTTGATACGAGAAACCGTGGAAAGTAGAGAAGGGAGAAGCATGAGAATATCGGGATCGGTAATTTGTGTTTGAAAAGGACGATAGCAACTTGCACCACATAGTAGTTTCAGTGAGCTGGCATGAATAATTAAGAAAGAACGACGGCAGTTGTTATAGACGTCAGCATACGTACCAGGTGTGCGGCTGGGGGAACAGGGGCATGTTAAAAATAGAGGGGTGGGTGGTGAAGCATCAGTGGATAGTCCGATGAGCTACTTCCCCAGACCGACCAACAAAGTAGCCAAACGCTTATTAACCAAACAAGGGCGGTGTGGGGTTTCCCCTTTCGCAGGGTCAGGTCTGGGCTGATGGCATACATATCCATTGCAGAAGGTGGCCCATTCCTTCGCATCCCGAGTGTGTTTTGGTTGCTGGGGTAAATCTGATCCAGCGGAGACTTTTTCTCTTTTTTTCTAACAGAGGAATGGTTGAGCCCATATAGTTACTTTCCATATTTCCTCCGCCTGACCTTAATTTTCCGCGTTGTTTTTCGCAACTGCTGGGGGTGGTCTGTTTTCCCCACGTTCGGAGATGCTGAAGCAAACCTGTT
>LUCM01007884.1:0-31629 GCA_008360955.1 Fasciolopsis buskii | reverse complement strand
AAAAGAATAAACTTGGAAAAGTCATGTGTCAAGGAAAAGTGCCGCTGCAACTTAGCATATTTGACTTTCAGGGAGGCAAGTTGTGAAGTCTTTTTTGTTCATTCGTTCTATAATGGTCAGTTTCGAGATGCAGCTGGCCATGTTGCGATAAAATTCATCTGCAGCCGTTCGCGCGTCAGTCGCTAGGAAAAAGCTTCCACAGCCAAGTTGGTGTACTGGGGAGGGAAATTGTTGCCACTCAAGATAGGGTGGACGAGTTGTATCAATAGGATGGTTAGGGAGGGGGCATGGACATGGATTCTGCCGTGAACTACCCTGTGGTCGTTCCCTGGAAATTTATTTCCGACATGAACCAAGATGTGGTGATCGGTGTGTGTGAAGATGAGATCTAATATATTACTATTTCTGGTGGGTGACGCTGCGTGCTGTACCCAGCCCCCATGATGTAGATGGGAGACGAACGATGTTAGGCTTGGCGGAGCCGTAATCGTGGACCAGGTTACGCCAGGGAGATTGAAGTCTCCGGCAATGATTTTCGATGTTGATGGGAGGGATGCAAGGTAGTCAAATGCGTTTGCTAAGAGGGGGAGCCCACTTTCATTATGAGCTGGAGGGCGATAGATACAGGCAGTATGGATAACCCAGGACGAAACTTGATAGTGAGCCATACCGATTCTTGGATCA
The DNA here is from genome assembly GCA_008360955.1 of Fasciolopsis buskii. Lineage (NCBI taxonomy): Eukaryota > Metazoa > Platyhelminthes > Trematoda > Plagiorchiida > Fasciolidae > Fasciolopsis > Fasciolopsis buskii. Next base: position 30,945 of record LUCM01007884.1, on the reverse strand, counting down.
GTTCGAGTGTAGGATGCATAAGAACGGAGACTGATAGGCTCTGCCTTACATAAATAAGGCAACCGCCCCCACGGCGGTCGTTTCTAGTACCTCTATAGAATAGAAGCCATCCCGCAAAGGTTCCATTGAACTCACAGGATCTAAGTGTCGTTTACAGGCCGTTCATAAATAGTGACATTGAAGCCACCGTCCGCGACTGCTTGCCCTGTCAGGGAGCTGCCGAATTTCACGGAGAACGTCAAAAACCCGTGGTCTGCAGTACACATTGACTATACGGGTCTCATTAATGGCATACCTTGCCTGATTTTGGTCGGCGCATACTCAAATTTGCCCGAGGTATACCGAGTTTCTTTGCCGAAAACACATGGAACGCTATCATTCCTCCGAAACGTCTTCGCCCGCCACGACCTACATGAAATCATCGTACCCGACAGCGGCAAGCATTTCACTTCCGCCGACTTCGTCAAATTCTGTTAATGACTTCAGATGCAGCACTCCGGTAACCACTTCTCCACACGCAATCCAACGTAAAAGCAGGACGATTTGTGGACACAGTGAAAAGAGCACTTCTGTATTTCCGGTGAGAAGGGACGAACGAGGAAGTTCTGCAGCAACTCCCACTGGCGTAGCAAAACACACAACCCCACATCCCATAACTACGCGACTACAGCATAAGTCTTTATGGGGCGGAAGATCCGCACGATACAGCACGCAACGATTTTCACAGTCAGAGTGAACATTCGGGAGCAGGAACCCAAGACGTTTCTTTACTCTCAGATCTGCGATGTACCAAGGGATTATCGCCCAAACCGAAGCTTCCGGAAAGAAAGCACTATGAAAATAGCATTCAGCCGATTATTGTGGGAGGTGGCATTTATGAAGGAAAAATGGATTCAACCTAAGGGCTGCTTGAGAAAATGAGCGGGAATCCCGGAACCAATTCACGTCAAACCACGCAACTTACTATTGGATTTACTACTTGATGCCTTCAGAGTGCCAGTAAGAACTATTACAACGCTAACGACCTGCAAACTCCCACCCTACTGCCAATTTGTTGGTCTGACCTTCCGACACGACTGACAAAATGGACTTCATCTAAACCGTCAGTTGCGCCAATACCGGCGATCCATCTTGAGAATTGGTGTTGGGGAAATGACCATGCCTTCCCTATTTTTTGAGAACATTACTTCTGCTATTATCTTTTTTTAAACTGTGTCGTTTTCTTGCTTTCCGCTACTTTCCGTTAACTACATTATCTCCATGTCTCTCCACTGCTGCACGCTGATTGGTCAGTTGTATGACTTTTCCACTATTTCGCAAGGGCGGGCGCTGGACTTGGCCTAAGTCCATATAATCCGTGGTAACCCGGGCTTACTCGACCTTTTCTTCCGGCTCACCTTCATGGCCGTGGTGCCGTGTGTCGATAAATGTTACTCGTGAGACTCCGTCTTCTATGTTCTGCTAGTAGAAGACCTAGTTTGAATCGTGCGCGTCGTATGCTGTGGTCAGTATCGTGTCAACCGTTGTGCGGTTGGGGGTCACTTCCAACCCTGGTTTGTCCAATCAGTGTTGTGATCAATCTGTGTCTGTGGTATCGTACGCTCAATGCTCGTTGTAAATGTGCTCATAGTCCCAGATGATTGAGACTTGTGTGATTTTCGATTCGTGCCCCCACCAACTCATTTAAGTAGATCGCTGGGTTGGCGGGAGCCACCAGATCCCCTGGTAGAAGCAAGCAGCTGTAGTGCCAGGTGGGTTTGTTCGGTTGATAGTTGCAGAGATGAGGGAGAATTTTTAACTTGACAGTCAACAGCTGCCACGTGAGTGACGAATGCCATGTCTGCTGATGTTGGCACTTTGGTAATGGATTCCTATTGCGGAAGAACTTCTTGGTTAGGGACATATAAGTACCACGGTTTTTCGTAACCGGCAAGTTCGAAGTTATTTATTCATGCTCGCTAAACGGCTTCGGCTGTTTCGCAGCATTGGCATTCCAAGTTTTCTCTCTACGCCTCTGAGAGCAAACGGAACTTGCACATTGTCATTTTTATTTCAAAAAACAACTTTGCAACATACGATAGCTCTTCTTTGACATTTACTAACCCGTTTCCTTTGCACAAACTGAATGCCATTGTAGGTGATTTCGATCATGCATCAACCCTGCCACTGACTGCCTGATTTGACTGATACCTGTGTTCCTCTCACTAGAGGCAACTCCATTTTAAATGGAGTTGTTACCAACCACCTTGATTTCTTTTCACTCAAGAATCGTGCTCCCACCTCAGGCAGTGATCATCGTCCGCTTCTCGTAAGGCCCAAGATATGCTCTCTGTCAGCCTTCCATCCATTCGAATAAACAAATCAAATCCAAATTCATATCCGGAACGTTTCACACAACAACATCACTCTTCATCAAAAATCACTTTCACATGCATCTGCATGTTTTTCGTTTGGACCCCCGGTTAATGGGAACCTCAGGCTTTTCATGAAAACGGACAACGGAGTCTTTGGCATAAGCTCTTTTGAAAACTATTTATCTCAAGTGATATTGTCTCCACCCATAAATGGAAATCTCTAAGAACAGCTAACGAGCACTTCTAAACATCCCGCAATATCCCATGCGTGTGGTATATTTTCAACCATATACAAAAGCTAAAATCAAACGCATTGGCACTGCACTCATCAGAGAACTCCGGATTGGTAACAACGACCGATTCCCGTGGCAGGACATTTGACTTGTTTGGGAGGAAGTGACTTCTGAAGTGTTCAGCGGATGTTGGTGGCATCAATCATGCTCTCATCCAACCTTCTACTTACACCTCAGCCATATTTGCACTGGGTGATGATGTGATAAATGCAGATTTTACGGAGGAGATGGTCGACCGTCTCAGCACTACTAAAATTTACGACAGGGTTTGGTTCTAACAAACTACCCCCAGCTAGTTTCAGAAATGGTACTGTGGCCGTGGTGGACGCATTCGTTAACCCGACCAACAATTCATTAATTTCGTCTTCTATCCCTGACCGGTAGATATCTGCATTATTCTAGCAGTTCTATCGCTTTGTCAAAGCGCTATTGCCCAGTGTTTAATAGCTTCTGGCCTCTAAGTGATCTGGACTATTCGTCTGCATTCGGTTCAGTCCCACGTCCTCTTATACTTCACAAACTGGAAACCTTCGGTTGTCGCAGGCCTTTATTAACATGACTGTATGGTTACTTTACCAGATGAACCCTATAAGCGCGGAAAAGTAGAAAGACGTTAACACCGCTTGTCGACGACCCAGCTTTGCTTCTCGGTGCTAATTTTTCATCTTTCCTCTTCTGTGTTGCATTGCTGGCTTATCACCTACTTCCCCCTGCCATCGGTTTAGTTGTGTGGAAGATGCTCTCCTCTCAGGCCGTTCCGAGCGATGATTTTCAAATTTTTTCCGCAGCTTCTATCTACGATTTCTCTGCGCGAACTGGTTTAGACCGAGACACGTATATGCTTAGGACTTTTGTTTTATCCCTCTTGTTCAGCCCACTCATCGAAAGCATCTTTTGTCATCTTCGGTTCCAAGAAACATCTATCGGTTATTATTATTAAAAATCTGAGATGCACTTCTAGCATTTCCGCCTGTGTAAAAATATTCCATGATTGAAACTTCATTTCAGAAAGCGTCGGCCCTACAAGATGAAGTAAAGTATTATCTCCTGGTCTGCTTGCCAACAAGTTTTTCCAATCCTACTTTGCAGTTCTCCTCTTATTCCGCCATGTTCAATTAAAAAGACCAAGATTCTTCACTGAGAGCTAATGGTTACTAGCCGTGTGTTCTTCATACTGCTAACTGAATTGTCCTTAAATCTATGTGATAACCGCTTATCAGTACCACGCATCCTTTGTACAGCCATCTTTCAGAGTGTCGCTCCCATGGTTCAACGAGATCCGCTCTCCCTTCCATATCCTCTAGAATCATTGTTCCATATTTGGAACGCATTTCGATAAACCGTGATTTTTTCCAGTGGAATTGTTGAGTAACCTGTCAAAACTTGCCCAAACAATTCTTCGATGAGCTTTATTATCATTGCAAGGTGGCGAGTTTAACTGTTTCACAGTTTTTGCCGCATTTTTTCGGCTGAAATGCAACATTTCGTAAGCAAACGTCTATACAGTGCAATAAAATAAATCACAGCTTCCCTATGCAGCGAGTTTTGTCGATGAATGATTTTTCTTGCAAAATCAGTATTGCTTTCAATGATTTGGGAACTATTGGTAAATTCTTCCGCTGTCGATAACTTCCTGCTTTAGAAAAGCGGCGGACAATCGCGATGCCGCGGTTTTTTGCACGGTCTGCCATATGGACTTCAAAATGAATGCCATCGGTCTGACTGCTGTCGTAAATAACTGGTAAAACAGTTTTTCCTGTGGAAGAAAATTTATTATAAGGGCTGCAATGTACATGATGGCCTCCAGTAATTCGCTAAGTCGTGTTCCCCAAGTATTGGTACTGGGAACCACATTTCCTCATATTCATCAGCGACCTAGGGGAGCGTGCGTGACTCCTGCCATCTTTTCCTAGTGATATCAAAATAGCGGGTGTATACATAAGAAAGAACACCGAGAAGGTCAAGCCTAGTCTCGTGTGAAGCACTTTCTAGTGAACCGAATGCCAACCCCTGATCGCTCCATGGATGTAATGGAATGGTTGATGCCTTAAAGATTTCCCCTCCCGAGGAAATGGGTGCGACCGTAACAAACAACTTCAAACTACCAGGTTTACAACCATGTCGGATGAAGCCAGGGGGGTAGGAATTGGGATGCTGATCGGCGAAACCTTGCAGGAGGCTCGAAGTATTTCGGCCACTATAGGTGAATTTCACAAGATAGCGCTCAAAGAAATGTGTCCTTTTCTGAACGCCGTAATCTCACTATAGAAACAGAATTGGGTACAAGTACAGAAGTGCTGAAGTATGGGTAAGAGGTGCGAAGTAGCCATTGATCTTTATAAAGCAGCCTGGTCAACAGGAAATAAAATTACTAAATGCTATTTCTTCGGGGCGATTTTATTAGCATCAGGCAAATGTGGCTTCATGACTGCTGATCATAAACGCCCAGTGCTTCATTGAATTTTGCGTAGCATGTAATAGGATGGATTATATAAATGAGAAAATCTAACAATTTGACGTTGCCTGACACAAAAATCGAAATTAGCGATTTAGATATCTGCGCACCTGAGGTGTAACGGGATGAAAGAACAAGGGCAGAACGAAGTACAAAGACAGGAAATGTGATGTAGACAATAGTTGCCAACAGCCACAATGAAAAAAGTCACAGGTCAAGATTAAACTAAACACGGAATGTTGAATCAATAACTCCTAGAAAACGCAACGGAATTGCAGAACGATGTCGAAGAAAACAGGAGTAATTGCTTTTAGAACTGGATTAAGAAAATCAATTCATACAGTCGCCTGCTGCATCGCTGAGAAGGAACATGCAGGGTATTTCATGCTTGTGGTGTGTTGCTGCCGTTAATACAATCGCCGGCTGCAGCGGTGGTCACGACTTTCTCGTATAGTTGAAAACGGTCCACTATGAGAGAACGGAAATCACCCGCTTTAAAGGCTTCGGTCGAGAACGGCAAAAAATTGAGTAATTCTCTATCGCTTGCATCGACAAACCAAGTCTCGGTGAAACTCCATTGCCTATTTGATAACCAAACGCTTGTAGTGAATCATGAATGATGAAAAAAGACTCCGCGAACTTGGGACTTCCTTTCGGCAATGCTGGGGCATACGCAATGTATTGATGAAGACGTTTCAATTAAGGGCAGGTCTTGCATGCACAAAATGTGGGGAATCGCTGAATGACCGGCTAGGAGACGCACCGACAGAAAACTTTAATACTGCAGCTGTGCTTCGTGAAGCTTCAGATGAGAGCTGGATCCTATTTGTAAGGTGATTCCGCTACTGAGCGGGCTGCCGAAACTTATGGCTGGTTGTGATAACGTAGATGAATTTAGGAAATTTCTTTACATTTGTCGGGAAACAGAAAGCACAATCCCGAAACAGTAGGTTTCAGGTGCAAACGAGAAATTTGCTTGAGCTTCTATGCTTCACCTGATAGCGTGCCTTTCCGAAACAATACAGCTACTGACTTTGACTGATAGCACACCAATCCGGATGGTAGAAAGGATGGGAACCAAATTTTTGTCTTGTGCACGTTGAGCTGTTCTTTGGGCCACTTAATTCGCGTGCCAAATAGAACTTGGACTTGAGGAATAAAATCTTGTGAGCCGTAAGGCAAATGGACTTATGACTCAGGGGAGAAAACATAAACCCGAAAATCTTTGGACTCTGGATCAGATGAGATTTTTTTCAATGCACAAAGTCGTCTCCATTAAGATGAGGTGAGATGCAGTCTGCGTCTTCCACCCAGACCAACTTAAATGGACTTAAGAGAGTGAAAGCCCGACCGGAAAGCACGCAAATGAAAGAGTCGTAGGTTGTTGGTTGGGATCAGTGTCGTCCTCTCGAACTACGGTTTCCCATTTCTCCTCATTAGGCTTCCGTTAGACGTCACGTAGAATAATGCGATCAGGTTTGGTTCCCATTCCTCCAGAAAGGATACATTGGTTGGGTAAGGTGCAATAAATAGTCACACCGATGATTGAATTTCAAAGTTAGATAATCCAGAAAAGGAAGGTTGACTTAATTGGGCTTGTTCTCACTGGAATGCTTAAAGGTTTGTGGATCCAAATACGTTGTAAAGTAGGTTGAAGTTATGGGTAAAATCCGTCTCCAGACCCCACTCCTCGAAGACCTCGAATCGGGGATTAAATAAAGTGGAAAGAATCTGGTAGCGCATCGATCTCAGCGTGATTCATCAGTAGCAAAGCAGCAAATAGATGGAACAAGTTTCGTTTGACTCACTTGCACAGGGAAACAGCTGGGGTACATGCTTCCAAGAAAGGAGTGGTAGCATAAGACGTTATTAGGATAAAGCGAGTAAGGGTGTCCACCTTTTGGCATTGCAAGCGACCTTGAAATGTCCAAGCGGCAGCCGTTCCATTCACAGGGAGGTGAAATGAGTATTGTCTCTACAAATACTTTGCCGTAGAAAGTGGGTCGCTGAAGAAACACGAATGCCGCGAGGCAGGTAAAACTGGTGGAGGTGAGTACCACTCGCGGCATACACCATCCGAATGAATGCGAAAGATCGTTTTGCTCTTTGGGACACTTCTGTGTACCCAATATAAGCAAAATAAAAGTGAGAGAAAAGGCAGGATGAAATAATGATAATGTTGTATATTTCTCGATTTTCGAGAGTCACACGCAAGGCAAGTTCAAATTTTTACATGCCGTAGAGGAAACGTGACTGAAAGAAATCAGAAAGGATATGGGGATATATGCTACATTGGATTACTCAAGAGGTATGGTCAGAAGATGCAAAGCGATGCGCGGTGCACGCGCATGCAAGACAATTCAAAACTGCACGAAATGTTATACAACATTTTATGGGGTTTTCCGGAAATGTTCGTGAACAGCGTAGGGCAAGTCATTTCGTGTTTAAGTTCACTAGATGTGTGTGTCGCTGGCGCTTGAGAGGAGCTCCATGATGAATGTCGAGATATGATCGGAGGCGCAAACTTCAACAGCGTGGCGTGATGAACAGAAAAGTTAAGCTGGAGAGGTGAAGATCAGTGGGGATAGAATAATTGGATGGAAATTAGCCAAAACCAAGAGGAGCGTTATGCGAGGTAAGTAAGAAAGTCGCATTTAACAGCAATTAAGGACCGATAAAATGCTGAAGAAGGCGGAGGAATGCTATTAAGTCCGCGGAACAATCTGGAGAACGAGATTTTATGAAACGTTTTGCAGAGAGAGAAGATGGAACCCTCAGGACTGCCGATTTCACCCTATGCTGCTGGCGGCAAACAGCAGTGAGCGGTACAATGGAAAATACATTTGCGTAAGAAGCAAAATGGTTTTAAGTTCACCAGTCAAGGATATCCTCTAAGCTGTCTTTGTTGTTGTGGGGAATTTGGAGGGATGCACACAACATTCCATCGGCAATAGTAGCTGTTTTCGATTAATCTTAAAGTCCTGCCTGAATTGGAGTATCCACGAGGATTGGCGACGCGGTTTGAGTTGAACGGACCAGTAACCGAGCCTCAGGTCGGGCTAGCAGCGTCTCAGGGGAAGTGAGAAGCTATTACATTCGGAGTGAGGAACGGGTAACAGCGCGTATAGCCTGGGTGAGGGATCTGAACCGTAAGAGGAATGAAAACAATAAGAGGTCACAGTAAGCTCAAAAGAGCCTATTCTGCATGACTTTATTGGGAGCGAATCGGTTATATGCAGCACAGTGCACTGGGGGACCATTGCAAAGCGAGCGCTGGGTAAAACCCATAATCGGACTGATATTACAAAGCATAAGTTGTCTTTAGGAAATAGTGTCAACTTCAGCGAGTAATGAATTCAGACATCTCTTTCTCTCTTTTCTTTACTCTAAAAGTTTGACCCCAGAAACTTCCAAACCAGAAGGTCGGAAAAAAGCTCGTCCACAGCAGACGTAAACGGAAGATTCTGGCATTCTATAGAGCTGAAAACCTACCACCAAAACCCCAGCCACACGAAGGCTTCGATTCCAGGCCCCCTTCAAACCTCACAACAACTGGTAAACTGAACTTAATGGAAACTTTCAGGGGCCAAATTTTTTGCATTATAAAGGAGTAAGAATGGTATACGACAATTTTGCAAGCTTAAAAAATAATCGGGGGGATTTATGATTCCGGACAGTGGATATAAAAGTGGTAGTTGTCATGAAAATTGAATACAGTCGGGGTAGTTAGACGATGAATACACGAGCGCGAATACTTGCTCTTTAGAATACAGAGCCTAGGGATGGACAAATAGGGGGCGGGACGTTCACCCTATCTGCCAAAATTAGAGTGGACATGATGGCCGTAAACTGCGCACTCCATAGACACAAACTGTGGAAGTCCTCATTGCAAGTGGCGGCTCCATGATCCCAGTGTTAGAGGTGTATCGAAGCCCAGAGTTGACACCAGTGGGGGATCTGGGACTGTTTTATTTTCTCTGTGTTGATGCGGTTTCCGTGAGCGAAGCTCCAAGACTGGGGGTTTAAACACCTTTGAGATTGACCAGCCACACGAAACAGCCCCTAAGGACACTTTGGGCATTAACTATCGGAGTTCGTGCACGCAAGTGGGATTGCTTAGCACGCTACTCAGGAGATTCGATGGAGATTCGTCCAAACGTCCTCAATCCTTGAATCCGTGCTAACGAGTACACCGAACGACATGTGAAGGCTTGGGATGAAAGAGCCTACAGGCGGGAGCGACCACCTAGTAATCGGCGTGCGACTGTCTGTACGTGGACCGGCATCTCCCGACCAATACGGCCTGAACGTCTCAGAGATGGATAAAAGTACATTTCTAGGCTTGAGACTTCGGACTCCGTAGGAAGTAAAAGAAGGTGGAGACAATGTGGAACGTCAGTGAAGGAAACTGCAGTCAATGAAATTTGGCTGCACGACTACGCTGAACGAAACAAAAAGGGCTACCACCATGGCGGAGGAGTAGAATCAAGAGAGCCAGCAAGCAAAAAAACAAAGGGCTTTCATGAGATAAATGGGCGCACTTGGCTATAGAGGTATATGGTACAGAGAAAGGGGACATTACGCCTCCAGCGATGTTGCCGAGCGGCCTACAAGGAGCGTTTCACTGGAGTTGGCCAGTGAACCTTAAAGCCTCATAAAACTATGTACAATCCAAGGCTGCCTTATGAAAGGCTGTACGTTAACTGAAAAACCGCCAAAGAATTAGATCGACCAGCAGCTAAGAGAAAACCAGCTAGGCCGAAGCTACTCCAAGCAGTGCACAAGGGGATTAAGGAGTACAAAGACAAACCCTAAGCCGCGTCACTCTTATGGTTAAGATGCTGAACAAGCCGACCACGGAGAAAGAAGTGCAGGGCAGCTTGAAACATTTAGACCTGTCGAAAGCGACAGGGCCTGGCGGGATCCCCCGGCGGCTAGCAAACCCGCTGGAGGAGACAATAATGAAGCCCTCCATATAGTCCTTTAATGCGTCGCCAGATAAGGGTGGGTTATCGCCGACAGATTGGCAACTAAAGTCATATCAGTTCAAAAAGCGGGGCTGAGACAACTGTGTAAGCTATAGGCTGGTGGGTCTGGCATCCATTGTGTGAAAACCTTTGAAAGTATCCTGCGCGGCAATATAGTCGATCAGCAAGAGGCAAACAAGCTAATGATAGCAGACCAACAGGATTTTTGGAGCAGACCTTCGTATTTGGCTAATTTGATTAGCTTCCTGGATGAAGCCACGGATAGAATGGACAGGGCCGAAAGGGTTAAAGTATGTCCTCGGGATTTACAGGAGGGCTCGGACTCCCTGAACGGCATGCTTCTTGAACGCAAATTGGCGGGATTCCACCCCCCTGTTAATGGATCATCTTCTGACCCAAGAAGCTTTCGGTGCAAGTATGTGGACGATCAGCCATCTTGCCGCAAAGTCCTGCAATCTAACTGCAACTAGAACTGGGACTGGACTGCGGTACCGCAGTTAGGCGCCAGGTGGACTATCGCCAATTTATGGACACGCTTTGTTACGATGACCGGCTATGCCAACACTTGTCATTCAGATCAAGGTACGCTCGTCACTAAGGCTTATTAAGTGATGTCTGTATTCCCGTTATGTGATCGTTGTGATTTTTATTGGGTTTGTTGTGGTGGCTGATTGAGCTGAGCTGAAGTGAGTCTTCCCCCGTTTATAATATACAGGGCGCGAATTATCAATTCGTCCGTGGCTGAAACTCAGTAAAAGGTAGTTTTGTCTGTCATGGTTGGCCAACCTCGGGAGAAGGTGGGGTCAAATCGAATTTTCGATTTCGGCGATGCTTCATAGGCTGAGATATTTCCAGTCTCCTCGACTCCGGATGTGATGCTCAGGAAGGCCGTAAAACCTTAAGTGACTCTCACAAGGGTTCATGAAAACCTTTCGGGGCGTTTAGGATTGTCTCTTGAGCATTTGCGGTGGATTTGGAGGGACGTTATCAGATTGAGAAAGATTCTCCGAGATGATATGGGTCATAAACTCTAGCAGGACTTTCTTATGTGAGTGGAGGCTCGTGTGTCAGACCATTCCCTGATGCTACGGGAGAGCCAATCAACTGCATTGCCTTTGGTTTATGGTTTATCAAGGAGAGCAGCCATTAATTTGAATACCCTGCCGGCAGAGGTGGTAGAAGAGAAGGATGGTGCCTCTCGACGGACTTTCGGGAGGTAATTCCGGTCAGTGAAGGGGCTTGGATGGCACGTCCCCCTTGCCTACTAACATGAAAAATGAAGAGTAAGTGAATTCACTTTAAGTTTGTATCCAGGTCTTCAACGTCGGTCGTCGGGATGTTCAAGTCCTTGCACTGGTGGGCTGCGGTTCCCGCGGTACTGCGAACATTTGGAGAGAGTCCCTCTTCTATTAGTCAAACATCGGGTTAAGTCGGAATCCCAGGGACTGCTACTCCACAACGATACGTCGATTAGGATCGCGATTGACGCTTAGAGCTATCATGCGAAAGAAACTTGCAAGTGTTATTAGAAAGGGAATTGGGATTTGGAGATTTTGAAAATCAAGAGGGACGACCGAGTAGATGCGGGCGGTTGACGACCCGCCGGACTCAATACCACGCCTGATCTATTGGGGCCCTACACAATTCGTCAATTCTAGTCTGCCACGGTTTCCAGTTTCCTCTCAATCTTAAAATCACACCAATACGCTCCCTCGTTCACTTTGCAGGTATAGACGGTCATCAAAAACTCGTCAGTCATCAGCACTCGCGGGCTGAACTCCAACGTTGATTCTGCTTGTCAGTTTCTTCAGTCTTTCTACTCACCCTGTCAGATCTCCCACGCACCAGACACCCCCACCTCTCGTTTCCTACCTACAGTTTTCACTTCCGTTGTCCCGAAATCGAGTGTCCCTGCTTTTGTTGCCACTTGCCGACAGTGGAATCATGACTGTTCCACTCGTGCTTTTCAGCTCGTGTAATCGAAACCCTGGCTTTTAATGATTACCTTTTTGTTTATCGGAACCTCCAACAGCTCTGGCTCCTCCAGACTGGTTATCTGCTTGCCACAAACTCCGACTTCCGTGTTACTAACTCAGATTTTAACGTTCACAACTCGGAATGGCTAGTACACTCTTCCGATACATCGGGCACGGGACGCGAAGCTGAACTTTAGTAATGGTCAACAGTGTGTTAACTAATCCACCTCCTCACGCGTATACCCGGTCGGTATGGCTACCGTGCTCCTATTCCCGATCTTCAGGCTGTTTCTCCCTTCCACTCAAGTGTTTCCATTCGTCCTGTCTTGACTTGTCGGGCCATTTTGTTGTCATATCTCCCATCAACCTTACCCTGCACAGCCCTTCACCCTCCTACAGGTACATTTGGGCAACACAATTTGGCCAACTTAGGCGACTTCCGCGACTTTGTGGCTTCTTATCCTTGAAATAATTCTTTTCTGACGTTTCCATACCTGTCTCTAATCTCACTAACATTAAGAAGTGAATTTTTCCACTCCATACTTTTCCAAACCGATAAACCAGAATCTGTGGAGTGGTTCAAACTTTCGTGTAACTGTTGTTCGCTTGAAGGGCTCAGCATTTCGCCCACTCCCGCCTCTCATCGGTATTTTATGCATTAGCAGTAACAAATGCTCATTTACCAAACGAATAGCTACGAGGCGCTTCATTCCTTGCGAAGTGGAGCGTTTTCTCTTATCCACTGCCGGAAGCCGAATGTTTTAGTCCCTTTCCAAAATTTTGTCCTCCCAATTTTCCTCTTTGCAATGCCTCAGGTTATCCTGTTTATAAGCTACTCGAGAGTGCTGAAATTTTTGTCTCTTGGTTTGCCTCCAGTTCTGATTTACCAAGTTGTCCAGCTCTAATTTTATTCCCGCTACTCACGGTTTTACACCTTATTGGCAGCAGGCAGATGCAACAGGAGTTGCGCTACAGATGTGCGTAAATCACTCGGTCCGCACGCTATTCTGCTCATTGTCCTAAAAATATGCGCCTTTGAGTTGGCCCCTATTGCGCCATGTTTTCTGCCTTCTCAGTCCCTTAGAGACACCGAGATTTTCCCTATCGCTAATTGCGGTGCCCCCTTTGATCCAAACAGCTACCACTCGATTTCATTAAGCTCCATTATTTCTAAAGTGTTCGGGACTATTATCTCCGACCAACTGCATGCGTTTCTTGAACGTGAAGGACTACTGGGCTACCGCCGATGTAAATTCAGACAGATTCGTTCCATTGGCGGTCTTTCTTACATTTTTGAAGCATGAATGGAATGGAGATGTCCCGTAGCAATTAGAACAGAGGACCGGCAACCATGACCCTGATACTAAGTGGCGTAAAACCACAGGATCTCACTGCCAGGCGTTTTAAGGAGCCAGGTGACAGCAGATAGCCTTCTAACCAAACTGATCGGTATATCTGAATTTCGTACCCCTGACTCTTTCGGTAACAAATGCTTAATCCACTTGACCACCTCCATCCAGCGGCTGGTTTCATTCGTGATCGACCGCACTCGATAACTACAGTGCACTAGCTAGTTTGGCGTGGGATTCGCTGGCAAGACCGTTCACGTCAGGTCTCCTCCACCTTTCTTATCGTAGGCGGATCATCTCCGGCCGTGTCGATGGAATTTCGCCTCAGCCGCACCTCATGAATGTCAGTGTTCCTTAAGGTTCTGCACTATCATCCACTCTCTTACATTTATTAACGATCTGCTCAGTCCATCCAATCCAGTTCGCTTCTTTGCCGATGGTGCCAACCTGCACTGTTCGATTTCTTATCGTTCTATGTCACGCAAACATGACCGTCAATCGCAACCGTAATGTTCTCAGAGTGTCCCCGGGTTCTGATCTTGAACACATCAACTCCTGGGTTCCCGTAATCATATGGATTTCACTACTTTGGGATCCTCTTTTCTGTTTCCCCTAAACATCCGTCCACCCCTCACTTCTGTTTTGTCTCAAATGGTCAATGCTCCTCAGATTCTGCCCTTTTTTCTTGGCTTATATGTAATTTTGCTTATGCTGTCACAACGAGACTGCACCATGACGTGGTGTAACGGCGAGGTGGATAGTGATAAGTAGGCAACTACTCAAAAATCCCCATTATTCAATCTGTCTCTTCTATCTCCAACCCAGTCTTTTTGTTCTCATTGTCTACCAATAATGTCCCCACCAATAACACCCGATACTCGCAACGGTTCATTGTCAACTAGTGTAGTAAGTAATTATAAGTTTGGTGGCTCACATTTTCTCAAGCCTCGTCATCCTCTGAATTTCTGTTTCTTTCGATGTGTGCCGCCTCATGCGGGCTAGCAAATAGGCTTGTTTGGCTCTGACAGTTGATTCACTTTCGACTGATGTACGCTGCTTGAGTGAAACACGAATTCAGGATTCGCGTAGAGTACTTCAACTAACAGCCCCTAATGTTTCGTCAGGATATTTCCTGCAAATTTCGGGAGGCGAAGCAGATCAAGCTGTGAGTCAAGGCGGTGTAGGAATAGTTTTGAGTGAGAAGGCTGAAGCGGCCGTTTCTAATTGGATCTCCGTTAACAGTCGCGCCTTGAGATTGCAGGGATCAGCCAACATCTGGAACGACAGTTGTGCTAACAGCAGTTTAGTTGTCATCCCGGCAACGCCCCATCAGACTGCAGCATTGCTGAAATGCGACGAACTGGTCACTCGTTCGGGAGAGCAAAGGCTCTGATATTGTAGTGGTAGCAGATGATTTTAATGCACGAGTTGGGAGACTGAGTATATCGGAATCTTACTCAGGTGGGCACTGTGACTTGGCCGCTCAATGAACAGATAACGGGACAGGTTTCCCCAGTTCCGTGCAGACAATCATTTATTCCTGTCTAACATTTCCGACACGGTTCGCGTTGTATATCGACATGGCGCTTTAACTCGACGAGTGGTCTGAGTGAGGTAGACCATATGGCAGTAGGCTACCGTTGGCGCGGTTCTATCCAAAACTTTAGGGCGTTCTGATGCACGTCTTTCGAATCGAAGCGTATATTATTTTTAATGCAATTTTCAGTGGATCTCACCAACATGAACCACAATTCCGGTCGGTCGGCGGACGTATCTCTGATTCCCTGTTCGCACCAGCTATGAACGGCAAATATCCGACGAACCAAGAACCTGACAAGTAGCAATGTAGACGAGCACTAAGACGAAATCAAGCAAGTCATACACTTGACATCAGGTTTCGCTTGTGTTACTAGGTCTAGCGTTCATCAGAGACAGGATTTCATAATGGTCGTTGGGCCTAATGGAGCTTCCTAATTTCAAAATGTGAATAGGACGCGTCGACAGTTGCAGCGTCAGTTGATCATAAGCCTTAATGACCGCAAAAACTAGTGGGTTAAGGTAGCCGAGGAGATGGAGTAAGTGTCCGCTTCAGATATTGGTCGAAGACTGTTTAATCTTATACGCGACAGCGGTGGGTGGCAAACTTCGGCTAGTGAAGTCGTGTGCGATAGAAATGGAGAGCTGAACCACGGTAGACAACAAAGGAGCTGGCCGTTGGGCAGAGCATTCCAAGGCTCAGTTTAGCTGGCCACACTAGCGTATTTAGTTCGACGTCTGCAGCTGCGAATCCTTGAGAGGTGTTACTTGATTTCCCACCGGGTGGAATTGCAGTGAAATATTTGGCACCTGAAGGAGGGCAAAGCAACCGGTCGCGACGAACCTCCTCCATTGGGTGGAGTGACCGGGCGAGTAATGTGAATAACATCAGGATTTAGTCTCCTTGTGATAAACGACGGTGATTAGACTATGCAATGATCCAGTGGTTAGCTTTCATGTCTCGACCTGTGTACCGGAGATTTTCGTCGTTTGGAGATTTTCGACGACCGATATCTACGTATTATCGCCAGGATTGGGTAGAGTGACCGGGCGAGTAATGTTGTGGTGAGGAATCTAGTACTAGGTGCCAATTCTGAGAATAACTTATTTCAGCGTATGAAACTTAGTAGACTACGCTTGTTGGGTCACGTGTTGCGTATAGCAAACACTGGTCTACCATGCGTGGCTTGTTTCGCGTTCCTCCCAGTGATTGGAGGGAACTATGTGGGGGTCAACAGATGATGTGGTAACGCGCAATGAGAAAACGCTCAGCGAACTTAGGTAAAGTAGGTATCTCACGGCTTCGTGGTTGGAGTCCGTAAGACTCGTGAATTGGCTGGGTGGATACACTGAAAGATATAGCAATGAACCGTGAACAGTGGCGACCATATTGTCATTTTCTGTTTAGTCAGAATGATTGACAGATTGCGTTTTTTACAGTTAGACTGTGTTGCGTGTGTTGGCTGCAACAGCATGTCATCTTTTGCCGCCTGTGAAGGTTTTCCGCGTTCCCCTTGGATATGCACTCTTTCTATAAGAACTTGTACCTCTGGGAAAAAGGCAGCGGTCAGTGAGGCTTGGCATGTTGTTTGATGCTGAACGGTAATGATGACTGTATTAGAAATCCTGTTTTTATTGTTATTGTCCAGCCTTTTTCTTTGTAGTCGATCTTTGCTATTCCTCGTTCTCTTTCCTCTTCGGAGTAGATGGCTGCTGTGAGGTAGCAGCTAAAACCGGAGTACGTTGATCCAAGGGGAATGGTTGTATAAACTGAACTAAACTGACTGTCGGTCACTACTGTGTTATATATATATATATATATTTGCGGACCAAAGAATAAAATCTCAGAACTATCACAAAATCCCGTGGTTGAATTCACTGAATCGCAATCCATTGAATACTATTTAAGTGACGTTCTTAGGTGTGGAGCCGCCACAGGGTTCAACACCCAACAATTGTCACCTGTCAACTGTTAGATATACGTAGGCTTCTTACCGTTTGTAAGTTCACTCTTGCCGACGACCTGAGTAGTTGGTTAACATCAATCAGGTTATTCTCTCTGTGATGCTCATCGTTAATATGAAATCAGCGATTATTTTTGATTGTCGGGCGCTTTGTTGCACATCACATAGAACACTTTATTATACGTGGAGTGCCTAAAAGAAAAAGTCATACCGAAATTAGTGCGCGTCCATTCCAGATAGCTATGCGTGTGGTATATTTTGGACTAACATTGAGACTATTGCTTGTCTTGAGCTCCAACATTGCTCATTATCACACGATCAACTCTCAAGTGATGGGCTGCAAATGACTGGTTCAGCATACGTTATTTATTCATTTTTAGTGCCATATTTTGCACCACGATCTTCATGCGAAAACGCAACATCTCTTTGTTTCGTTATGTAAATTAATTCCTTTCCCGACGTCAGGTGTTCGTGTGAGATTATATACATCACATCATGTGATGGCTTATGCCTTTTTCTCAGAGGCGCCTTAGTTCGACACCTGACTACGTGCACCTTGGTTCAACCCGATATATTACAGTTAGGCAGATCAAATATGACCGCGAATATGTTCCAGTGTTTCACTTCATCCTTTCATCATTGCGAAAAGTTCAGTATTTACACGGTCATTTTTCGCTCAACCCACACTGATGCGATATCTTACTTTTCCTTTAATTTAAATTAGTTCAGTGTTTACAACAATCAACCTAGCACTAACTTGGTCTGGTTTTCGTTGCTGCTTCGCGATATCGAATTATGGTGCAAGAAAATTCGTTTTCTTATAGAACAGGGGAGGTATAAAAAAGCACGCGTTTTAAATATAAACCGGTTTGAAAAGAACCATGTTGTCAGTACAACCATCATTTAGATGAGCTTGCACAGGAGACGAGCGTAAAGAGGAAAAACAATGTACCAGAAATTTCATTTTGTTGCCACTGCACACATTATTTTTTCACCTGTTTTCGACTTTGTTTTTGAAAGAAACAAATTCTACAGGTAGGCCATTCAACGTTTACTCGATTGACTGTGATTTTGAACTGTATCTCTAAGCATCTCGAACGACCGACGGTACTCATCTCTAAGGTCCCAACCAGAGGGCGTGAAGCACCAACGGAAACCGAAGCAGGAGCTATCTTCATTCATCCATATCAGCTCATGATCTGCCAGAAGGTGAATAAGATACGTCGACAGTTGCAGCGTCAGTTGTTGATAAGCCTTAAGAATGACCGTTGGGTTAAGGTAGCCGAGGAGATGGAGTAAGTGTCCGCTTCAGATATTGGTCGAAGACTGTTTAATCTTATACGCGACAGCGGTGGGTGGCAAACTTCGGCTAGTGAAGTCGTGTGCGATAGAAATGGAGAGCTGAACCACGGTAGACAACAAAGACTGGGCCGTTGGGCAGAGCATTCCAAGGCTCAGTTTAGCTGGCCACGCTAGCGTATTTAGTTCGACGTCTGCAGCTGCGAATCCTTGAGAGGTGTTACTTGATTTCCCACCGGGTGGAATTGCAGTGAAATATTTGGCACCTGAAGGAGGGCAAAGCAACCGGTCGCGACGAACCTCCTCCATTGGGTGGAGTGACCGGGCGAGTAATGTGAATAACATCAGGATTTAGTCTCCTTGTGATAAACGACGGTGATTAGACTATGCAATGATCCAGTGGTTAGCTTTCATGTCTCGACCTGTGTACCGGAGATTTTCGTCGTTTGGAGATTTTCGACGACCGATATCTACGTATTATCGCCAGGATTGGGTAGAGTGACCGGGCGAGTAATGTTGTGGTGAGGAATCTAGTACTAGGTGCCAATTCTGAGAATAACTTATTTCAGCGTATGAAACTTAGTAGACTACGCTTGTTGGGTCACGTGTTGCGTATAGCAAACACTGGTCTACCATGCGTGGCTTGTTTCGCGTTCCTCCCAGTGATTGGAGGGAACTATGTGGGGGTCAACAGATGATGTGGTAACGCGCAATGAGAAAACGCTCAGCGAACTTAGGTAAAGTAGGTATCTCACGGCTTCGTGGTTGGAGTCCGAAAGACTCGTGAATTGGCTGGGTGGATACACTGAAAGATATGGCAATGAACCGTGAACAGTGGCGACCATATTGTCATTTTCTGTTTAGTCAGAATGATTGACAGATTGCGTTTTTTACAGTTAGACTGTGTTGCTTGTGTTGGCTGCAACAACATGTCATCTTTTGCCGCCTGTGAAGGTATACCGCGTTCCCCTTGGATATGCACTCTTTCTATAAGAACTTGTACCTCTGGGAAAAAGGCAGCGGTCATTAAGGTTTGCCTTACCGTTCAATGCTGAACGATGATGATGATGGATTGATAATTCTATGGTTCCATGTAACTTGAAGTTCTGGGGTCATGGTTGGCTGTCCTCACTTGCAGCACAGGGGGCCTGGATACCATGGGGCCTGTTCGTTCAAGTGAAGTCAAACATAGATGGATTTGAATGTAATTGTATATATGGCTGAGTATGCATTTTATTTACTTAGAAATTTCTGACCATCGTAAAAATAAGTCAGATCGACCTGTCCTTTTTTCTTTGCGCCTGGACGTGGTTTTTGAACTCATCACAGGGTCCAGTTTATCCGGAACGTCTACATACGAAGTTAGATATACGTCCCAAGTTTGTTTAGTAAGGGTTGGCTTTTTCCTCCCAAACCAACATTTTTGGAAACGATTATTCTGTTGACGTTTCTTTTTCACGAGAATCAATCGGCTTCTTTTCCCCCTATCATTTTAGATGGCGCAGATAGTGATGACGCGGTAATCGGCGTGAGTACTATGATGAATCAAGAAACAACCACTAGTGATTTTTCCGGGATCACCACTCATCGTTCTGTGTCGGCGAACACAGAAATGAATTCGGCAGTGGCGTCAGCTTCTGGTTAGTGCGCTGTTTGGAGCGTTTTTCGCCTGATGAAAATTGATGTTCTCAGAGTAAACTCATCTATTGTACTTTCTATTCAAATGTAATGAACGAAAATAAGTCTGCTTTTTTGTATTGAACCATTGCTATTCACCCTAACAACTAAAAAATCACTCATTGAATCATCATATGCTGACTGCATTGATTGGAACATAATGTTATGCATATCGGAACTGAACACACGAAACGGCTAAATTTCCTCCGATGAACTTGTGGCTTGATCGGAATAATATAACTTCCCAATCGATCCGCGTGATACTAAACTGGAGAAAAATAGTTTTATTTCTTCCATCCATGTGAACCGATTGTTTTGTTTTCGGAGGAATCTAAGGAACTGTCAACATACTGAGAGAATACTGGCTAGATTTAAAATGACATGAGTTTAATTTGGAAAGAAAAAGCCTTGGTTAATTCCACTTACACTTGACACTCCTCCCGGTTCAGCCGACCTCACCGATGGTTGGTCAGTGTCCTTGAGGGCTACATGAGGTATGAGTGCAATCTGTTCCAATTTCATGCCAGTTATAAACCGTCTTTCTATGTACAGTAAGTGTCATTGTGTGCTTCGTGGGCGTCGGGATTTCCGATGAGTTTTTCTTATTGTTTATTGTTCATTCTCCCCTATTGTGGTATTTTAGCGAGTCTCGCCAATTTCCTTAGACAAACATCCTTTCCGCAGTGGTTAATCTCCAACCCTGTCTGAATGCATCGTGTGTACATAAATTATTCCAAAGTTCTGTATTAGCATCTCGAGCTTGTTGGCCATCGCCAGTTTTGTAGCTGCTAGGAGTCTTTCCCGGTTCCTTAACCAGTGTTCTCTTTCTCTCATGATTTGTCCGATCTTGAACACTGTCGATCTGATCAGGTCCGCCTACCTTTGTGGGTCTGATGAATTCGGGAATGACTTGCTATATGAACAGCTTGCTCCAGAGTCTGTTCATGACACCGGAATTCCGGAATGCGTTGTTCCAATGGAAGTTCGAAGGTCCGCCCGAGGAAGCGGAAACCAGCATTCCGTATCAGTTACAGCGGCTGTTCGTTCAGTTATGTGTGAGTTGTAATACTGATGCAACCTTGTTCATCCTTGAACGTTTATTGTAGGTCCGAAATTGCTTTCAAATCGTATAGATGTACAGGTACCGCCAATTGTGATGCAGTTTCCCTTAGTAACTATGTTGTGGTTCTTAAAATGTTTTGGGTACTTAGGAGCTCTACGAAATGCGATTTTTCAGTTCTGAGTAATTGAAGGCGATTCTGGACCGTGTTGTTAGCATTTGGACATGAAGAATGAAGACCTGGCTGAAGGTGCAAATATCATGAAAGTAGTGCAAACGACCTTAGGATTAATGCTAGAATAAGGTCATAGTCGCTGACAGGGTCATGATGGTGGACCTCAGCACAAGCGGACGCAAAGTGAAGGACAGGGCTAGAATTCTAAAGGCTCACAAACTTGTTTTTTCTGTGGCACGCCTTGCTGATTGTTTTAACGTAAACAGGCGCACGATTTATCGAATAATCTCTGGTACAACCTTCACGAGAACAGCTTGTGAAGGTCGGAGGTCCGTCACCACGACGCATGAAGACGACTTTATTAATATCACTTCGAAAAGGCAGTGTAGAAATTCCTTGTGGGTAGTAAAACGAGATGGTTTATTGAATCATTCCTACTCCATTCCGCGAAGAGAAGGATGGAGAAATTTGAATTGCGGCAAGTGTCACCTGGTACTAAGCTGGCACTGGATGAGCGACAGCAAGACGAACGTCGAATTTGCCTAGGAGTTTCAATCTCGCTGTGCATCCTTCTGAAGGTCGGTTGTTTTAATGATGAGTCTTGGAAATTTCACAAAATAGTCATTTGTGGAAACAGTTTCTCCAACAAACGTTTCACCGGTCCAGAAAGTCTCGCATCAATTAAAACTTCTCATTTTGATCGGAATAAAATATGGACAACCATGTCGTTGAACCTCCATCGAAGGTCCGATGAACGGCGAAAAATTCGTCTCGGTGATGAACATTTTCCCGGAATTCAGCGAACCCTTGTCTTCTGGAAAAGTAATAATCCTCCGGGACAGTGCCACATGTCATTTTTCACGAGAATTTAATAAATTTATTAACTCACGAGTATTGAATTCAACGCTATTTCCTTTAAAATTGGTGAAAGACTCCAAAGCTCCGAAGGTCAATTTATTCAATTGGCCCTAAACAGACCGGATCTGAGCTTTCTTGAAAACCAGTTTTTCGTTTTGAATAAAGAAGTCAGCCAGCTACCTCGCATTGGTTACAAGTCTAAAGTGCAATATGCGATGGAGCACAAAATCGGAAGTGACTTCATAACGAAAGTTATAGACTTCATGCCAAAAAGACTGGGAAAAGTACTGAAGAACAAGAGGGAGAACTATTGGTTATTGGTATAAAGGTAGATCACAGCTACCAAATCACTCAATATAATTTCGCTGTAGATAAATTCTTTCTTTCTCACCTATGACCTTTTAAACTTAAATGATGAAAGTCTTAATTGTAAAACCGTGATCTCTGATAGATTTTCATACATGCTAGCCGAATGTGTTCTGACCACATGGTTTGCCGTTTGAGAGCTTCGGTACTGTTTGCTGATCCCGAAAAATATAAATGCAAGCTCATCTGCCTATATGACGCAATGGACGGAGACGAAAAGTGTCAATCAGAAGTGTGTTGTATGAGTTTCGACAAGACCAGAGATAAAATGAAGAACAAGGAGTAGTGAAAAATCAACTCCAAAGTAATAGGTTGAGTAACTAAATAGATGAAGATAAATTTCGAGTGCAAACTCGACAACCTTGACGTTTAAGCTTGTAGTAGTAACGAATCTCAAGGTCAGGTGTGGTCACGAGGCGGGTGACAACGACTTGCCGCCTACCATCAGTGACTGGCAGATTTGGTACTCGAATCTCAGCGTGGAAACTAACGATGATTTTCTGAACTTGCCTGTCACTGAGGTGAGATCAACTGCAACAATGCTGCTTATTCGACCAAAAAAAATTGCATGTATAATTTATGGCCGTGGTGTAAGTTCGTGACCATATAGTATTTTTCTTACAGTTTTTTCGTAGATGATTGGTAGTGTAGGACTGTGCAAATCAGGTGACAGGCTTAACAACGTAAAGGGATAAGCTATCGTGGACAGATGATCACTCTTTCGTAATCACCATTCATTTTTTCCAATGCTTCCTTTGGCGCGTTTTTTCCATTTATCAATAAGCAAATCGCTTTGAACAAGCATCTCCGAAGTATAAAATAAAACTTTCGTGTCAAACCCAGTGCTTTTCTCGCTTCAAACTAGCCAGTATATGGATGAACATCATGGCGAAACGCAATGATGCGTAGGTTGTGTCAATCCGCCAGTAGACGCAAACCAGAGAATCCGCAAAATGACTGATCCGGAAATACCCCTCAACCGACGGACGATGTGTGCGCATTTCAATAGGGTTCCTCAGTGCAAGAAACAAGACGGGGACTAGCGTTCCAACTGCTGGTTAGAACAATCAAATAGCATCACAACAGCCGCGTGCATGACCAAAGCAGAGCCGGAACGCTTGAGGACCGGTCTCCCTACTAACCTTTGCAGTGACGCAGGACGAATGGGAACCGGTCAATCGACAGCGCTCTCTTTCACTGTTAATAAACGAACGAAAGACAGGAAATATTCACAACGGCACGTTCTTGTGATCAACCAAGCGCAGATCACAGGGCTGCATGTTGGCCGTTTTATCGTCTCATCCGGACCAGAATCCATTTACACTCACACAAATCTTGTGTGATGCTACCGCGTCCACACTACAGCCCACCTGCCCGCATGCACGTAACTCATATGTAGTGATTTCTGATTATTAGGTGATATCTTCTTGACTAGGTGGTTATATGTTGCACCAACTCGTTCTCTTCATGGCTATAGCCATCAACTTGTGGAAAGTGGCCCGAAAGTGCACCTCCATCGGGATGGGTTCCGGAAGTAAGCATTAGTTGTCGTTGTAACTGACAAAGTTGGGCGAATTCTTGTGTTCCATATCTGATAACAAAATACCAGCATACCTTGTTATCAGACAGTTTTCATTCTTGCGATTTCTCTAATCTGTTAGTTAATTAAGATTGCTCGTTTTGGAGTCACATTCGTTTATTTATTGACTTTCCTGTATGTACATCCAAGTATCCGTCAAAGCAACAGTCGATGTTGCCCCGTGTTTCTCCGATCTGAGCATCTTTTAATGCATCTATGAGAATCTTGATCACACTTTCCCTGGTTCAGTGTTATGGGTCCCGTTTGTTACCTAATTGCTCGCGTGCATACTTCTTCATGTTCTTTTGTTTTGCTGATCCTCAGCGTTTTAGAGAGGATCCCCCATTCCTTACCGATTTATGATTATGCTCCATATCACTGTTTAATGCCGCTACCTTTCAGTGTATGGCTTTGACTTCGCCGTCCCACCACGTCCATATTGGGAGTGTTGGTACTGAGTAGTGCCCACTGCAAGCTCGTTTTTTTAATTTTGTCTGTAAATGCATGGTCTTCTTTTCACGGTCATTTCTAGAAATGTTCACACGCGTCCCGAACTCTATTTATGCCGTTTGTCATCTCTTTCATGTGAGGACCGGACTTAAACCTCGTTCTGTCTGTGTTTGACAGTGTTAAAAATGAGTTCACTCTGCTGGGAGTAGTCATTTACGTACAGCTTTCCCCACATTTATTTATTTATTTATTTTGATTTTTTGCTCTTTATCAGGTCACAAGTCATAGTGCTGTAAGCACACTCGGATTGACCACCTCATTTGGATGGCAAGCCAGTGAAGTATTTCAACAGCAAGATATTCACGAATTGTGTCGTGTCATGTTTGACGCGTTGGAAAAGAAAATGGGATTAAATGCAGTTGGGCCCGCAGCGCAAAGAAAAGATTCACAGGGTAGCTATGTGATAATTGACCCTGTAGACAATGATACGAAAAGCCATTTTATCAATCGATTATATCAAGGACAGCGATCCGATCGTGTCCGATGTTGCGTATGCCAATCGATTAGCAATAAGCGGGCCACGTTTTTGGACATTCAAGTCCCACTTCGCCCATTCGGTTTGGATGTTTCTTCCTACTCAAGCTTGGTAAGCAATTTCCATCTCGCTCTTCGATGTTTCAAGTTTGCTAATCTGTATTTGTTCAGTCCAATATAACGTACTGTAAACGCACACGGTTACACCGTTCACTTTAGTCAGGTTAACTGAACGTGAAGTCTTTTTGGGTAGGGTGATTCTCGGGTTTACGTGACCATTCCGTGCGTGGTTTTCTGCTAGATCAGCCATAAATCGGTCGTTCGATCAGTCAGCCAGCCAGTCAGTCAGTCATCACCCATCAAAGTCGGCCGATGAATTCGCCAACTTATCGATCTGTGATTCAGTATGTCAACTAGTGTTTTAAAACCATTAACCCTGCCTCACTGTGCTCTTGTTTAGGCTGTTGCCTCACATTGCCGTCTACTGAAAACAAAAGAGAAATGAACAGAAAGTTTACTAGCTAATCATTTCTTGGGCTAATCGGCTGTGTAGTCACTGTTCTGCGCTTTCCTTTGTTTCTAGGACGAGGCTTTTCAGGCAATGCTGCAGCCAGAACTTCTAGACGGTTCCAATCAGTATTACTGCTCCCACTGCGGCAAGAAACAAGATGCGATGTTAGACTGTGTTTATGAACAGATGCCGTATCTGTTATCACTTCAGCTGATGAGATTAACACTTGATCCACGAACCGGCGACCCTATCAAGCTAAATGATCGGGTTAGCTTTCCCCTAGAAGATTGGGACGTAACTAAGTTTGTTATGCCTTCGACAGACTCGTATCCATCCACTGAGAATGACAATGGATCGATGACCAATAGTTGCGGGGCTCAGGGCGATCGTGAGTCGTTTGATGACGATGAAGCGGTGGTTTGCAATCTAAATGAAGATGGACCCTCGTATGCTCATCCCGGATTGAGCGGAATCCTGTCCGCCAGTAACACAACAGAACCGGTTGAAGATGAAGATATCGATCTCGGTACGGATAGTGGCGCGAATAGTGGGCTTGACAGGTAATTTCATTCTCATTTACAATTCTCTTGTTGAAACCGTTCAGTTTCCATGTCGCAGGTAGTGCTTCAATGGCAATTATTTTATGCATAAGCATGATGGAATCTTGTTACTCCAGATTGTGCGGAATGATGTTGGTTCTATTGACATTACTTCAATTTTTCCAGACTTTTAGTGGCTTGTTTACCACTATTTAGTAGCCTTTCACCATGATTTAGAAACGCCAGCTTAAAAATCAGTGCTTTCTGTAGACTGTGAGTCGAATACCGCCGCTTAAGAAGTGTTTAGTACAATTTAAGAGCATTTGTGCAGTTTTTTTAAAAAAATATGTTGCACCGTTTTCAGTAATATGGATGACCCGATTTTACAAGAGACCATCCATCACTCACCATTGTGAAACCATAACAGCACTGCACAACTGTGCATATACACTCTTTTATCCAACCTGTCTCTTCTCCCCACCCTGAACAAAATCTGTGTCAGTTCTTAATACCCACAAAATCCTTACTGATAACACACCCGATACTTGCAACTGTTCATTGTCAAATAGTGTAGTAAGTGGTTTTCAACCTGCGAGATCATATCAGCCTTTAAATCTCGGTTCCTTCGATGTGTGCACTCTCGTACAGTCTGGCCAATAGGCGTGTTTAGCTCAGGGAATGGTCTCACTTTCGACTGATGTATGTATGCTGCGTCAGTGAAACACGAATTCAGGATTTGAGTAGAGTAACTCAGATAAGTGCTTAATATCTCGTAAAGATATTTCCTGCACACTTCAGGAGACGAAGCAGTTCGGGCTCTGGGTCAAAGCAGTGTAGACTGAAGCGGCCCTTTTTAATTGGATCCCGGTTAGCAATCGTTTGTTCGCTTTAATAATGCTTGGGTCAGTTGGCGTTTGCAAGAAAGGTATGTCAAGCTCAGTTTATTTGTCACCTCGGCATACGCCCCATCAGACTGCAGCACTGACACGCAAAACGGTGTGTTTTACAACGTACTCGTCACTCTCGTTCGGAAGAGCAAAGGCTTTGACGTTCTAATGGTAGCAGATGATCTTAATGCACGAGTTGGGAGACTGAGTGTTTCGGAATCCTACTCAGTTGGGCACTGTGCCTTGGTCGTCCAACAAACAGATAACGGGACTGATTTTCTCAATTTTGGGCAGACAGTCATTCACTCCTGTCTACCACAAATCTCTGACGCAGTTCGCATCGCACGGCAACATGACGCCCTAACTCGACGAGTAGTCTGAATAAGGTTGACCATTTCGCAGTAAGCTACCGTTGGCGCAGTTCTGTTCTGAACTGTAGATCGTACTAGACCACGTACGTCGAATCGGACCATGTGCTAGTTCTAATGCGATTTTTGCTGCAGCTCAACGCCCATTGACGCAGGCCGCAAACTCAACTGGCTGTCGAACGTCTGTTTGCTTTGCTGTTCGCAACAGCTATGAACCGCAACTATCCGACGAACCAAGAACCTGACAAGTAGCAATGTGGACGAGTGCTGAGACGAAATCAAGCAAGCCATGCATTTGGCACCAGGTTTCGCTTGTGGTCCTAGATCTAGCGTTCGTCAGAGACACTGTATCTCCCAAGGGTCGTTGGGTCTAATGGAGCAAACACGCCAGCTCCCTAACGACAAGGAAGTAAACAAGATGCATCGACAGTTGCAACGCTACTTGACGATAAGCCTTGTGAATGAACGTGAAAACTAGTGAGTTAAGATAGCCGAGGAGATGGAAGTAGCAGCCGCTTCAGGTAACAGTGAAAGACTGTTTAAGCTTATACGCGACATCCGTGGGCGGCGGCCTTCGATTATTGAAATCGTATGCGATAGAAGGGAAGAGCCCATCCATAGTAGACAGGGAAAGGTGGACCGTTGGTCAGAAGTCTTCCAGGCTCATTTTAGCTGGCCGCACGCTGACGTGTTCAAGCCGACGTCTGCACCTGCAACTCCTTGTAAAATGTCTCTTGGCTTGGCAACGGAATCGGAAGTAGAGTCGAATATTCGGCTTTTTTAGAGAAATAAAGCAGCCGGTCCTGACGAACATTCCGCAGTTCTTTTCAAATTGGATGGAGAATCCTTATTGAAGCAACTTATCTCCTCGATTCGTGATATTTAGAACGAGCAGCGTATTCTGTTATCGTGGGTTGATTCGCCGATTGTATTTGCATTCAAAAAGAACACGGAGTGACTGCAGAAATCATCTTGGGGTTAGTTTAATTTTGATAATTGATATTTGTATAACTTGCCTTGAGAAAGACTACCCACGGTAGTCGAAACGTTGACGCATTACATCTACCAACAACGCTGTTATTAATATTATATCATTCACAACTAAGGGGTTTTGTTCAATTTGTAGATGCTCCATTCCACTTGCATGGAATCGGGTCATTCTTTAGGTTGTAGGAATTTTTGCTGTGGCTCACTGGTCGTCGACGTTAAAGGCAGACCCAGTTTGCCGTAGAACATGTCTGATTCAGCTCTGCACCATTTATGAAAAGAAATTATCAGGTGAGAATGAAACCTCGACGAGCATCACTTTCCAATAGCAGTGGGATCAAATCAAGCGGACGGTGCAGTTGACAGCAGGTGTTGTCCTTGGTATCAATGCTGTCGTCTTTCAAAGACACTGATTTTTTCAGGAGTCGCTCAGTCCAATATAGAGAAAACGCCGGCTCTTGAAATTTAATATAATGATAAGAGGCGGCACTCCTACAAGTCAGGTGACAAGTTTTGAAAAGGATCGTAAAAGCCGATGGGTTAAGATAGTTTAAGGAGTAGAATTATCCGCTTCTTCAGGTAACATTCAAAGATTGATTAAGCGTATGCATGACGCCCACGAATGGCTAGCTTAGGTCAGTAAGACGATATACGATTGAAGTGGAGAGCCTACTCATAGAGGGGAACAGAGGCTCCTACGTTGTCCTTCAAGTAGCGCACTAATGTAGTTTCGCTGACTCCAACAATCTCAAATCCTGGGAGGATGTCACTTGACCCTTCAACGAAATCCGAAGTAGAGTTGGACATTCGACTTTTGGAGTCGCGAAAATCCGCTGATCTGGACAAACCCCCTCTAGTTTCAACGTAGATAGGGACGCCTTGATGAACCCACTTGTCTCCTCGCTTCGTGACATGTTAATCATGGAGCTAACTCCGTTTTCTTTGGGTAATGCACTAATTTTATCCATCTTCAAAAAGGGGTCGTGCAGTGACTGGTAATGATCGTGGACCATTTTGATATCCATAGTTACTGATATTTTAGCCTCGATAATACAGTGCTGTTTGAAGCTGGTTCGCTAGAACGATGTCCGGTAACAGGGAGCCGGATTTCATTCAGTTCGAGGTTGCATCGACCAGACTTTCATCCTTCATCGACTACTTGAGACGTGCCACCCATACCGTAATTTCGCAATCGTACTTTATCCCAACTTCAAAGGTCCTCTTGACCCAATGAACCGAACAGCGCTGTTCATCAGAATAGTAGTATGTCTGAAGATCGGGAAGCTCCTACGTGTTTGGTACTCGCCGAATTCTACCTGCGCTAGGGTATACGGTGAGCTACCGAGTTCATTCGAAACGACTAGCGGTATTCGACAAGTGCTCCATCTCTTCGGTCTTGTTTAGCCTCGCCATCGACGAGGTAATGGATAATGCTTTAGAGGGTCTTCAGGATCTGACGTCCAGGTGGCACATGGTTAGAAAATGTTATGTGGATTATGCAGACATCCTGTTCGAATCTACGGGACGTGCGCAACATATACTTTACAACTCTCGAGGGCCATAGCTTGATTCTGAATGTGCCTTATACCTTGTCTGGTTACAAGATCGTATGACACTGGTGGTGAACTTGATACTCGATCGGGAGGGGCTGATTATTTTGGGTCCTTTCAGCTTCTTTGGGAGCTGCAAGGCTAGGGATGGTAGCTTGTTAGTAAAAGTAACGTGAATATCTGAGGTGTGAGTGGCACGCGCTGAATTGTAGCACTTGTGTTGTTGACCTGATATTTCGTTGAAGTTGGAGGTCGTGTGTCCCGTGCTGCTGTGCCCTCCGTTCTGTTGTATGGTTGCGGTACGCGGAGTTTGCTTACCGAAGATGTTCGTCGCTTGGGGCTTTCGTTCCTCGAATTTTACGTAGCACCGTTTGATTTGGATAAATTGACTTGGTGATTTGTGCTCAGTTTAGGAATCTAGCCTTTGGTGCCGTTTCTGAGAATATTCTGTCGTGATGTCTTTCACTAGTGAGTACCAGTAGTCACGCTGAAATTCATATTTTTGCAGATCTCGGTCCGATATGTATTTCGTTTGCTGCTTATAAAACCGGTTTTCATGAGATTCTGATTGCTGAGCAAGTGGTCTGACGATATCATCTCGACTGGTGATGAAACGTTTGCGACCTAAACGCCAAGCTCAGCCATCGGAACTCCATGAAAACCAACAACCTAAGCTCCGAGCAACACAAATTTTCAAATCCTTTGAGACCGGCCTCGTGACTGTCAAGTACAACACAGTGGACAAAGGCCTTTAATGAAATTTGGTGTTGCGTTAGCACAGGCGCTTTCATTTTTGTGCTATAGCACGCTGTGGCACACTTCATCCCCATATTCCTTATCATGGTGTGTACCATTATCTGCTCACTAGTGCTCAACGCTTTATCCTTCACTGGTTATACAATCTCATTATCAGTGCATAATTTCGACGGATCCTAACATATTCCCACTTCTCGTTGTCTTTTTTATACCGTCCGTTTTAGTCCGTTTGGTGTGAGCTCATCCGGGAGTCCACCGCATCCTATAAATGGAAGTCCTTCGGACTCACAAAATGAAGTTATGGATCATGAGGACGGGGTACCCGACCAGCATCCCACGCTGACAGTGGATCAGGCATCCCAGCTACACTTGCCCTCGTTCACACGTTCCATGACAAATCCATTGGACACAGATGATGATGATGATAACGACGA
>LUCM01007882.1:0-45829 GCA_008360955.1 Fasciolopsis buskii | reverse complement strand
ATCACCTCGATTTCCTGGTATGTTCCCCCGATAACTGCCTGTGCTGTTGCGTCAATGATTAGGGAATTTTCGCCAAGTCACTCTGTGGCTCCTCATTTGTATACTACCGGCGACACCGTCAGTAGTTAAAATTGGGTTTCGATTTTCTCATCGCGGCCCAGCGATAGTGACGTTGAGGTATACGGCGGAGCAGACGCAAACCTTAATAGTCATACAAAAATCAGCTGTATGGCGAGAAAAAGATGCGGCATACCAGCGAACGCTATGTAAACTTTTTTTTAATTCTTTTGGCGATTCTCGAGTATACTTCCAACTTTTTTGACGTTGCGCAATAACACGTTATTGTCGGTCACTGCGCGGAATAGCATGGTAAATAATGGCGATCACAGATAGTCTAGTTTATATATCCAGTCCGGTCCAACTGGATCTAAATTAGCCAGTCCACCAGTCAGAGTTGTGATCTTTTACTGTCATTCCATCAGCTACCTCGAAGAACGACGTACAACGAAGTAGTCGTTCTGCAGGCATGCGCAACAGATTCCTGGACCAGCTTAAAGTGCTCGTATGCAATGGCACCTCTGAAGATAGCAACCTAGGACACAATACATTAAGCCTAACCTCAGAGTTTGACGAATTTCTCACCATTCCACCAACGGTACGAGGACAATCGCGATCAGACAGGGAAAATATTCGCACGTCTGCCCTCAACGATCATGTTATGGAGCCATATTGAAGTATGGAATTTACTGCTCTCGTGCAGGTCCCCAGTGTTGCGCCGAACCCCAATTCTGGTAATCTTTAAGGTCGAACTGAGCTTCGGCTATTGAAGGGTTTGGATAATTGAAACGAAATTCCCTGGCACACTCTTCAGTGAAAGGTGGCCGCAGAAAATTGCACGACTATGTCGAACGCCGCTTTCAGATCAAGAAACACAGAAACCGAGGGCCTGTGAGATGCACCTGTCGCAAAGTGAAAACCTAGTCAATTCAACCCCGACTTGTGTCGCACACACACACTATTCAGATGAACTAAATGGACCACGGAGAATACCGACGAGCTGTTTGGATGCGACGCTCATCATGCGATTTTCACATAGCAATCTATCGCTAATTTTGAAAAATGATACAATCATCGACTCAGCCGTTCTCTTGAATCCCTTCTTCTACCGATTTTAGCCCCGCGTTGAAAGAGCCGATCGGAAGCGAAGTTAATGACTATCGTTTAGAACCACATGAGCAGGACGCGCACCTTCGTCTGGCTGGCGTGACAAACCAGGCACGAGCAAAAGTGAGATCAGACGAAAGTATGACCCGAGCTCTTGGCTTGGACCGGAATGATCGACAGTCCTAGAATGATGCACGTCAATGGTGACCAAAGGCAATGCAGCCAATTTGAGTCCAACATTGTGAAGGCGAAGGGCCTCAGGAGAGCCGAGTTAATTTTTTATGGCAAAAGTTGGTGTTCGCCAAAAACAGCCTCATGTCGGAAAAGAACTTGGATGAGCCGGTCACCCTCCCCCCGGTACAATCATCTGGTACTGCGAATCAGCTTCCAACGTACCGTTCCGAATCAGCTAAGCTGCTTCAGGAGAGCCATAATCACCAGGCGCATACGTCGATAGGATGAACAGACAACGACACTTCAGCTCAGCGTTATTTGCAAGGAAACTTTCGATCAAATTGCACACAAACAACCACTGACTGCTGAGCGCTACTCAGCACCGGCCTGACCGCGGTCGCTAGAACCTGGACGACCTGACCCGTGAAAAGTGAAGCGAAAGGAGTTCACTTGGGCTAGGAAATGATTAGAGATCCGGTCTTACAATCGCGTTTTGGGGCAGCAAACATTTAATTCAAGAGCTTCAAGAATTTCACTTAGGGCAGCTTGTTGTTTTACCTGAATGAGCGCACGAGCAACAAGATCAATTAAGTCAGGTAATTACTTGGATTAAAACAATACGTTCAAATTATCTCTTGCCCTTCCACTCACATACAGCCGCGACTTCCTTTTCTATTTTGCGCAGCCCCTATATCGGAAGAATGGAAATAAGTAGGGTACCCCTAGAATGGGTACTTGGGGTATTCGGATGAGCGATACTTTGCAGCTGTCCACACAATCTAGCTTCGTCCTCTGGAACCCTAACAACAGATTTTGATTCAAAAAATTTAACATAGAAGACAGTTGGAGGTTAACACAGCGCAAGAACTCTGAAGAGAAGCATGCTTATCATTAGCCACCTTGCCAGAAGCAATGAGCAGCGCGGTCCGGACTACCCAGCAGGAAATTCATAGGGTTTTTACGACCCATCTTTTCTATTTACTACTTCCATTATTGAAATAACAGTATACATCATTTTTCAGGAAGGGAGCCGCGTCCAATAAAGGGCTACCAAGTGGAAAAGTTGACCGGTGGTGGAAGCATTCGAACCCGCGACCTTCGCACACAAACGCCAAGAGGGCGATTAAGTTTAGGAAACAAACCTTCTGGTCCCACAAAAAACCTATCCGCAAGGCGGCGGTGACTTGAACCCCATCGGCTTCGAGCAATTATTCTTCTAATCACTTTTTTCGCCAAGAATCAACTGCCACTCTGGAGATTTTGTCAGACTTCCACCCACTGACGTTCGAGAAATGACTGTATTCTCGGCTTCAAACAGGCCCATATTGCATAGTCCGCTGGATGATGGAGGCATGCAAACCATTACACCACGTCAAGGTGCACTTTCGCTGCGACGGGAGAAACGTTTTCTTAACGCTTATTGTATGAAATGTAATTAACTCCTTCGATTTTCTGCAGTGATTTGGGATGGTGGAATTAGGTATAAGGATGAGTCGATTTATTAGTGTTAGATAGACATGGATTTTAGATAGGAGTAAACACGACATATACTAGACCTGAGTGCTGCATTGATATAAACCTCATTTTTAAGGATAGATTATATAACTTGTTCGTGAAACAGGGATGCAGCACTTGTTTCAAACGCGGCTTCCTATTATTCAAATGAAAACTTCTCCAAGTTTTACATATTTCCAATTTGGACGTAAGGGGCCTTTAATGGCCGGTAGTAGTAGTTTCCTTCGCATCGCTTTTGTGACGCGCTGACTTGTTACCATTCAATCTATCGCAATCCACCACATGTAACACGCACACGTTTCTTTCTGGACGTTAGGGCTCACGTATTCATCCGATTTTCTGAGCATCTGCTCGCACACGTTACGTACCACGACTGTAATGAAACGACATTCGTTGACTTGACTGCTGTGGTTCATTCACATAAAACGGAAAAGGACATCATACGCAAGGAAACTAAACAACGACACCAGATCTAGTAGTTCATACGATCTTGGATATCATTACACACGAACGGAGCGACGCAGCGTGACTGTCGGTCCTACAAGTAACTAAAAAAGACACGGAGCTTAACACAGTAAAGCATATATACACGAACAGTCAGACATGCCATATATACGGCGTGCTTTGCTTTACGCAAATGAGTAATACAAAAGTAGAATGAATGTACAAAACGAAGAAAGGAAGATAGAGAAGCATGGAGAGAATGCAATTAACAAGCTTGATGGTGGTTTAAGGGAACGATGGTATGGAGATGGGCAAAAATACCCTCAGTGATCTTGCGCACGCGGGCCATTTGGGGTGTTCCAAATTCCGCTGCTTGTGCGCGGCTTTCGGTGGAAATTGTAGCCTTGAAATATCTCATTCAGATCAAATGTTATTTGGGAGCTCGTAATGAACTCTTTAGGCCACTTCAATTGACCAGAGCGAATGAGGCACAGAGTGTCCATCAGATTCTGATTACCTGTCAGAATAGAATAGAAAAACCCTGGAAGTTCGACTTTACAACGCTACTGTCGTTGCAACTACCAGAATATCACACTAAACGTTCAGTTTTTATCTACAAAAATTGTAAACCCCGAGATATCGACGTCCCAAATTGTCGACACGCCGGAGTGTCAACAAAGACTTTGTGCTGTCGTCAAGTACTCTTTAAAAAATCTCTGATTCGCTCATTGGCAAACAAAAGTGCAACTGAAGTGAATCCTTTAAAAATCCATGGGATAAAGCGCAGCCCTTCTACTCTTGGCCTACTGTCACATCAATAAGATGAAAGAATTGTTTCAAATGACAACATTCACCATTTGGCCGAGCGATAATTGGATGTATATATATATATATATATATATATATATATATATATATATATATATATATATATATATATATATATATATATATATATGACACCACAAATTCGATTCTGGAGACATACCAATTCGGAGTCTACAAGTATAAGGATGTTTGGACAAAAGAGTACCGGAAACGCATACCTGTCGAGCGACAGTGACCGCGAAACCGGTCGTGTGCTCGTGGGCAAATTCTGTTCATTCATCTAGATACTACTTACCACTTCCATATATATATATATATATATATATATATATTGATTAAATTGGCTTATAATCAATTCAAACTGCACCGCTACTTGAAAAGCACTTACCGTGACGACACCAGCGAGGAATTTTGCGGTTCGGTTGTTCACCATCTGAATCTGAGTCCGATTTCAGTTCGGATATATCAAAAGTTTCACTAACGAAAAATAGAGTAGATTCGCAAAGAATAGAAATGCACCCAATCAAGGTTAAGTTTGAAAATAAAAATGAACCAAATGAAATTACCAAACACTTTCGGAATACACTGAGCAGAAAATCACGCATGTCAACATAATCGTGACGACTGTTAGCACCGGTTTGAAACCGACGCTAGTTAACGAATATTCTACGAACCCAGGTAGCCGATAAAAATAACAAATACAATAACGAAGATATACGGGGAAATTGAATCAATATATGCGATGGAAAGCCATTAAACATCCTACATGAGGGTTGATAAAGGGATGCAAAACTACAGTGGAATAAAAATCACTTGAGGAATGCCTCGAGAGAGAAGCATGCCTCAATTATCGTCCTGTCTGCAGTCAATAGGTTGATCAATGTCTAACTCCATACAAGCATTTGATAAACATCACTACTACATCAGAAATAATGGCCCGATTTCTCGTGTACGTGTGGGCAAGTTAAATATTTTTCAGTTTCAGGTAATAAAACCCGAACCAGAAGGGTAACCCTGGCTTACTTTGGCGCACTTATATCCAAGTTTGGATGACAACGCTCCGAATGACTTTCGTTCGCTGCAACGGCTGAAGAAGCACCAGAAGCAGAAATATGGCTCTGAGCTGCAGCATTCTGTGTGGCAACTAGTACCGGCTGCGGACACATGGGATTCCCAATCCTTGTGGTTGGTTTTGGAGCCACGTGGTTTGCACGCACCACTGAAGTTGGCGGATGGTTGTTTGGAACCGTTTTTAAAACGCCAAACTGAGCAGGGTTAATAGGTTGAAGACGTACGGTTGCTTGAGGAGCATTGGGGGTGAGTTTCGGGTGCAGTGACTGAGATGGTGTGATTCTCGCCATGACCGGTTTTTGATAGGTAGAAACTGGGTGATTTTCCTGGTAATCGCAGGAAAAAAATTACAACGTTTCAGCAAACGTTAAAAAACCAGCTCCGTAGTAACCAACATTTGCATTCATAGGCGGTCCAAGGTGTCCGGATGTATAACTAATAATTTGGACAGTGAATTACAATCAGTTTTCTGATGACTTATCTGTGAAAAGACAGACTTTTAAGCAAACTCAAATCAAGCATATACGTAGTATTCATTAAATAATTCACTATGTGATATCATCGCTCAACTCATCATAAAGAAACCATGGAAGCACTGAACAGCTGTTATCCTTGTTAGGAATCATCAGCTGTGCATATCGACGGCGCCCGAAATGGGACGCAGTAAGGCGGTACTGACCATTTAGTTTTCTCTCATGTCACAGTATGTTGTAAGTGCGACCTTATCATCTCATCTTTTACTGATGGATAGCACAGTCACCGACTAACAGATCTGAAAAGCCTTCGTAAGCCAGTGACAATTTGGGGAATTCACACATGACGAAGCTCATTGATTAGGTCACACACATGAAGAATACACACAAATGGGTAGAAGACACCATGACCAAGCGACGGTACATCAAACAGGAGCATTCCCTATTAGCGTGATGCAGTTCAGAGCTCTAAAGCCATATGATTGAGGGTTCCAAAGAACTGCGCAGACAGTGTTGGATAAAACCAAACGACTATTAAGCGTTCTTCAACGTCGGTGTTGATCACGAAAAACGTCGTCGCAAAACTAAAGACTATTTGGCTGTTTGTGAAAGGAGAGGTTCCGTGATGATCCAGTCTACCGCGTAGTACAATAGAACCATGACGTGGTTTCGTGTAGCAAGGCTGAAACTTTGCACATCAATGTTGGGATAAAGGCAGTAGTTTTTTTATATCAAACCACTTCATATCAGATAGGGAAACGAATTATTGAAACAATACAATTGGATTTAATAGCTTACCCATGGAAAAGTGGTTAATCCCAAAAGACAAGAAGGGTATAAATCGAGAGTAAACCCCATTGCACGATCTTTTGTTTCACTAGGAAATACTAATCTCAATCGCTCCAAACCCTAGAATTCAAGACCGATGAACATTCGAACATTACAGGACTCACCAATCAACGGTTATTCTACTCATAAAGCCAGGTTTTTTGGATGTGACATTTTCCATGCTTATCATCATCGTCGTTCAGCGTTAAACAGAAAGGCAAGCCTCACTGACCGCTGCTTTTCCTCAGATTTACAAGTTTATATAAAAAGAGTGAATAACCAAGAGGCACAGGGAGTGGACCTACACAGACGAGAAAAGATAACATGCTGCTGCGAACAACACACGAAACACAGTCTAACTGCACAAACGTACGTGTTTTGAATCATTCTGATTCGATAGACAATTACAACACGATTGCCCCTGTTCACGGTTCACTCCCATATCCTTCAGTGTCTCCAGCCAGCTAGTTGACGAGTCTTTCGGACCCCAACCACGAAGGCGAGGGACACCTACTTTATCTAACTTCGCTGTACATTTTCCCATTCCACGTTGCCACGTCAGCTGTTGGCCTCCACACCGCTTCTCCCATTCACTGGGAGGAAAACAAAATAGGACACAATATGGTAGACGAGTGTTCGCTATACGCAACACGTGACCCAACCAATGTAGTCTATTAAGTTTCATACGCTGAAACAAGCTATTCTCAGAAGTGACATCCAATACCAGATTCCTAACCTCTATATTACTCACCCGGTCACTCCATCCAATCCTAGCCATACTACGTAAACATCGGTTGTCGAAAACCTCCAATCGACGAACATAGCCCACACGCATACTCCACGTCTCGCAACCGTACAACAGAACTGAACGCACTGCGGCACAGTAAACACGACCTTTCAAATTCAGTGAAATATCAGGCCGATGCCACAAGTGCTTCAGTCCAGCGTAGGCTGCACGAGCCTTGGATAAACGCCTGTTTACCTCCACTCCCGAGCTACCAGCGTTAGACACGCAGCTACCAAGGTAGGTGAAACGGTCCACAATCGTCAGCTCCTCTCCATCCAGTATCAAGTTCGGCGCAGCTGTCCCACGATGATTGCTGCAGTCACTCGGTGTGCCCTTCTGAAAAATGGGTGGAATCTGTGACTCACTACACGATAACGGAATACGTTCCTCGTCCCAGATATCACGAAACAGGGAGGTAAGTGATTTCACCAGAACTCCTCTGCAGAGTTCTGAAAGAACTGGGGGGAAATCCCCGGGACCGGCTGCTTTTCCCCTCTTCAGAAGTCGAATATTCGACACTACTTTTAATTCCGTTGGGGAGTCAAGTGACACCTCCCAAGGACTCGCAGCTGCAGATGTCGGATTAAGTACGTTTGCGTGGGGCCAGCTAAACTGATCCTTGAAATGCTCTGCCCAACGGTCCAGTCTTTCCTATCTACCATGGATGAGCTCTCCAGTCTTATCACACGCGACTTCACTAACTAGATAGAAATAAATGATCGTCTGCACAAAACTGGAGAAGTCTTTCGCCGTCACCTGTTCAGTGAGCACGCAAGGCGCATTGCCCACCTAAACAGGACTCTGATGTAATCAGTTTCCAAATTGTGCATTCAAATCACCTGCTACCACTACGATGTCATAGCCTTTGCTCTTTCAAACAAGGGTGACGAGTTCATCGCAAAACTCGTCTTTCTCCGTGTCACTGGAGCGTACGCCGGGAAAACAAATAAACTGCCTTAACACTGCTACCCTTCTGGACGCCGACTGATCCCTCCAGTCTCACGGCGCACAGGCGACTGTTGACTGGAATCCAGTCTAGAAGGGCTGCTTCGATCTTCTTACTCAAGACTATTCCTACACCGCGTTGACCCACAGATTGAGCTGCTTCGCCTCCTGAGGTGTGCAATAAATATCTTGACAAGACGTTTGGCGCAGTTAGTCGAATTACTCTACTCGCATCCTGAATTTGTGTTTTACTCACGCAGCAGACATCAATCGAAAGTAAGTTCACTGTCAGAGCCAAACACGCCTGTTGGTCAGCTTGCATTAAGGTGCGCACATTGAACGAACCGAGATTCAGAGGCTGACGAGGCTTGAGAAAATGTTAGCTAACAGACTGAAAACCACCTACTACACTACTTGACAATAAACCGTTGGGAGTATCGGGCGTGCTATCAATGGAGATGCTATGGGTAGGCAGAAGGGACAAACAGATTCGGCTTGAGACAGAAGAGCCAGGTTGAATAGGAGAGGTAACTGAGCAGTAGCATACTTATCAATACCCAACCCGCTCGATGCAATGGGCAACGCGGTCCTGATTATCTTGCGCGACGACCGATGCAGTATAGAATTATTCGTGGGCGTGTAACTCCTATTTATCACCCTGTGTGCAAAGTATTTTGAACAATTGCAGAGGTGGCTCCGGTTAACTCAGGGTGTGAAATTTCTCTCAGGCTTTTTGCAAACTTAAAGTTCCGATCATCATCACTACGAGCCCAAACATCCGTTGCAGACCAGACCATTGCAACAAACAGATGAAAGCGCACTTGGTTGACCAATCAACTAGACCAGTGCCTTTTATTAGTTACACATTCCTGTCAGATTACGGAATGGTATTGAAAGATTTGTTACTTTGATCAGTGAACATGTAGACCTTAAAGATGTCAACAAGCACAGATTGAAAATATCCGAATGGAAACGAGAATTAAAACTGATTAGGCTTCGGGTCAGTAACAAGGCTAGAGAAATCAGAGGCCGACAGCCGTTAAAATCTGTCGAATGTAGATGGCGCGGCCTTATGGTTACCACCGGAACCAACGTCTGTCGAAGACAGGAGTAACCATCAACTTCCTACGAGTGAAACTAACAACCTCTGAAGGACAACCGGAGCCATACTGACAATTCATTGGACAGTGCGAGAACTACACTGAATCCTGGGTGAAAAGCTCGAGGCAGCTTTTTTATGCCTGATGTTTTATTGGCGCGATCGAGCCGAGGAAGCATTGTGATATCGGATGCTGGATCCCAACGTGAGTTACATCAAATGCACGGGCCATACTGGGAAAATCTGTCTGGACAGACATTCCGAAATGCAAGAAACTTGAACGATGGTATCCCCTACGAAGCTAAACTCCCACGAGGTGACCTCCACTTGGGCCAAGTTTTTGTAACCGCGCGTAACCAAATGCGGCGTTGTTTGTCTGCACAGTCTGCGGCTTTATTTTAAGTGCATGCTGAATTGTAAAATAATAGATTCACGCGCTGATTCCACCAGTTACAATAGTTTACCAGATGGCAGGTGACAAATCACTGTCAGCCGGCTCGTTAATGCACCCGATCCATTAGAACCTGCCATCTTATACTGAGACGACCCCCGTTTGAGGCCAAACTGTATTTTTGTGCTCGATCATCAACAATAACAACTCGATTTCAATGTACCGCACACTTTAGAAACGACTATCTAGCTGTAGATCCCCTCAGGACCGCTGTGGAGAAAAACGGCACAAAATAAGTAGAGAACCAGAAGGCCGACTCTAAGGAACTTACACGTCTCAGTGAGTCGCATGCACACATTGTCAACTGCCGCTTTGGTCAAACTGTAAGGGATAACAACAAATTAGCCAAAGTGAACATGCCTACTCATACCGGCAGACCAAATGAACGACTTAGACACTAGCTATAGACAAACGCACACTATTCTACATATAAACAACAAACTGCAGGCAGCGCAGAGAAAAACAGGGTTTCCTCGACTGCCAAAAATTTTCCCCTGGTAGAACGTGCAGTGAGAGCTAGGATATACCAAAAAGACTGAAGCTCAGTATGTCCGCCTGAGATCTTATCTACCATTGGGGATCCGCAGGACCAGATGTAACGGCAGCCAATACTCGTTATTGCACACCGAAACGGATCTAGAAAAATCAATTACAAAAGGACGAAAGTTCCTGTATGGTGCTAAGGTATTCTAAGGAGTCCATGAGATTAGGTGTTGTGCCCGTGGACGCAGTGGTACCTGAAGAGATTACCGGGGTTGTAGCCTTTTTGGATAATCGATCGATGAATTTGTTCGATGGCTGGAAATTCCCAACAAACGGATTAAGCTCATAATCAGCGCGGTGAGCGGCATCCGGGAAACCAAGTCCGAGAAGATGCACCTCAAAGTGACCGGAGGCGGTCAAGTGGACTTAGTATGTCACCAAAAAAAGGTTAGAGGTTCTAATTCCAGGTCTGCCGGTTACTTTGATGCCAGGTAGCAACTCCATGTCGCTTGGCTCGTCATCACAGTTGACATGCGATTTTTGTAGCCTTACCCCACTCTCGTATCCATGGGAAATGTCTCACCCACTGCACTCATGCTTCAAGCGTGTCACAAAAAACCGACTAAAGAGGATGACATCCTTGAGGCATTCGTGGTCGATGAAATACCATTAAGACGTCATGATTCTATTGGAGCCATTGCCCAGAAGTGGCCTCGCTTAGGGGACATATCGCTCGCAGAAATACCAAACACTCCAATAAACATACGTATCAGATGCGACGTGTCATAAGGGCATTTGGATGTTAGGTCAAAGGTTGGGCAACCAAAAGGAATCGCAAGCCACGCGGATTACCTTTGGATAACCACCCTTGTGACCATCGGTGCACAAAGTGAAATTAACATTTTCTGTGAAATAAGCCCCCTTGGCTAAAGTCGCGATAAGACGAAGTTTGAACCGGATATATGATGGCGAATGCAGCCGATTACCGGGGCGGAACCTTTCCGGGAAGACCGGCTAGCATTAACGGTGATGCAGGGCGACAGTAAAACGATGGGAGGTTTTGGAGTCCCTATGCCTCGGAAACTGGAGCTACGTGGATTACCAGACAGTAAGACCATGGTGCTGAGAGAATTGTACAACTCCAAGAAAAGCCTCATAAAGAAACCACAGCTGAAAGAAATCTGTTAGGGTTATGCGACGAAATCGAAAGCGGAATCTAAAATGAAGACCCTGGGGAGCATATAGTATCCTAGTTTCAAGCCGTTGAGAGCCAGAAGAAACTCGAGTCGTGTACGACTGCGCAGCTGAGTGTGAAGGACAATAACTGCGGCTGTACATTGATGACCCGACCTTACTACCCCGCTGGTCAGGTTGTCCTGTTCATTTCAACCGGTGGTCGCATCTGTGGACATTAATGAAGTGTTTGTCCAATTCAAAATTCTACGTAAAAATAGAGGCGCCCTTCGGTCATTCGAAGGTTCAACCAGAACATCAAGTAAGGGCTCACATAATATCGACTAACCCTGCATTGCTTTGAAACAATTCCTTCTTCGTTGTGTGCCAACTTTGCGCTCAGAGAGCCGTTAGAGACCCGGAGTTTTGCACCGGAAGCCGATTCTATGAATAACCTGAAAAAGTTTCTAGGTAAACGACTTCTTTTTGATGACACCCCCGCTACGGAGAGGCACAAAAGATTTAGCAAAAACATCTAGCTGAATGGTTTTCATCCAACTGAGTAGATATGGAACTGTAGGGGGCCAGTGGAAGCAATAATGGAGAATGAAGGTTTCCACTTTTCGAGGGATCCATAGGTACACGTTGCACATTTGATGGGACGATAAATTCGCCTTCAAAATGAACGTAAGAAAAACACGGGTGACGCAAAGAAGGATCTTATCGGGGGTAGCGGGCTTGAATGATTAATTAGTTTGGCCACGATCGTTACCAGGCCAGAGGATACAGCGATTGCATAGAAAAAAACGAAAAGGAAAGAGTTACTCAGCTGCATACACCGTAAAGTGGTTGCAATATATATATATATATATATATATATATATATATATATATATATATATATATATATATAAATGGAAGCAGCACGAAGTAGTATCTGGATGCGTGAACAAAATTTGCCCGGGAGCACACGACCGGTTTCGCGGTTATTGTCGCTCGTCAGGTATGCGTACCCGATGCTCTCTTGTCCAAACATCCACATACTTGTACACTCCGAATCGATTGATATTTCTCACCAGAATCGAATCTGTAGCATCAGGAGTGTGCATGGAAGCTCTTCGCCGAAGAGGGCA
The DNA here is from genome assembly GCA_008360955.1 of Fasciolopsis buskii. Taxonomy (NCBI): domain Eukaryota; kingdom Metazoa; phylum Platyhelminthes; class Trematoda; order Plagiorchiida; family Fasciolidae; genus Fasciolopsis; species Fasciolopsis buskii. The sequence continues at coordinate 33,261 of LUCM01007882.1, read as the reverse complement.
CAGAAGAATCAGAACTGTGATTCGTTGATAATTCTTTGTCAGCTGGGCTGAGCCAACCTTAGGAACGAGGGCAGAATGCTAACTAACAGCCTGGGGTAAAAAAACGATAAATTATCCACACGACCGAACAGACCCGACTTTCTGTTGGGTAAGGAGAACTGCGTTCTGTACCCGGTGTCTAGAGTGGAAGACGAAAAACTGGAGATCAAACGCCCAGTTATAAACATTAAAATTACAAATCTCGACGTTTCGCGAAATTACCTGTTACTTTTCCGATTGGTCCAGACTGCTGCGAGCAGCATTATTCTGGATGCTGAACAATAATAATGAGGAGTCGGCAACCAAAAGTGAGGACTGCAGAGATCCAACAAGCCAAAAACAAGGTTTGTTGCGACTAGTGTTTCCATTGGAGGTGAAAGCCTCTGACAAGGATGGGTCGGTCCACCTAACCAGCTGCCGACTACGAAAATCAATCCCACAATAGTTCAAAGATTACAGAACTCCAAGGCAAAGTTTGAGACCAAGTAAACATGATATTACAGACCACACGCATCAGAAGTCCACAAGAATGAGAAACCCTCGAGAATAATGAACGGCAGAGGCAAGGTGAACCGTGCAAATTCTTTTTTTTAGTGACATGCTTGAAGCATGAGTGCAATGGAAGGGACATGCCCCATAGCCACTAGAAGGGTGATCGCCAATCTTGAACCTGAAACTTGTTGGGAAGGACCTACTTTACGTTTACTTTTATGCGACCAGCTCCTGTGAGAAGATAAGTCGGCTCCTTGGATGTCTCTGATTGAGGCCATCCATACGTTGCGATCTGCAGCAAAATCCGCAAAATCCGGTTGTTACACCAAATGCGCACACCGACTACTGGCTGAAGACCTAAGCGATCCCTGATAACCCTAATAGCAATAAGCCACGTCTTCAAATGGCCAACAAGACGACATTTTCAGCCTGAACAGGATGACGATAATGGGACACTAGTAATTAATTCTGCATCCGGACTCTGGAGAACACGACCGAACTACTGAAGGCATCTTTGGAGAAACGACATTTGCCGCCAGTCACCTACAGAGGTTGGCAACCATTCTCCTGGGATACAATTTTGACATCAAGGTTCCTTAATGACGTCTCATCGGATAGTCGTGCCCAGGAAACTGCGACCGAGACTCTTGCGGCAGTTCCATGCAGGTCATCCAAGTGTAAACAAGATGAAGACTATCGCCCGCAGCTACGCCTACTGGCCAAGAATGGACGACATCATGGGCACGGTGCGCAATTGCTCAAAGTGCCAGGAAGCGCCCAAAATGCCACCAAAGCAGATGAATGTGCCATGGCCGACCTCCAAACAGCCGTGGTCCAGGCTACACATCGATTTTGCCGGGCCTATTAAGGGCATCCATGACTTGAAACTTGTCGATGCTTTATCAAAGTGGCCAGAAGTGATTCCAATAAGCTCTGCCACATTATCCGGCAACATCACCCCTTTACGACGCTTGTTTTCACAATACGGGGTGCCTGATCAAATAGCGTCGGACAATGGATCTCACTTCACCTCCGCGCGGTTCCGCGACTTCTGCAGGCAAAACCATGTGCACCACACACTCGAACCTCCGTACCATCCGCAATCGAACGGTCAGGCGCAGAGATTTGTCGACACGTTCAAGCGAGCATTACTCAAATCACGAGGGGAGGAGGCAACGGAAGAGGCCCTACAACAATTTCTATTGGTGTACCGCACAACTTCAAACCCAAATACATCAGGAGGAGTCTCTCCAGCAGAAGTGTTAATGGGCCAAAAGTTGAAAACCATTCATAATGCTTTATTGCCGAGTTCGCCAAGTTATCCCAGTGTGCCAAAGGTAGATCTGGCCGAAGGTTCATTGTTCTAAGTCAGAGACTACAGACCCGGTCATCTAGGCTGGACTGAGGGAGTCATTCAACGTAAAAAAGGATCCCGGTTGTATGAGGTCGCTGTTGCAGCCGGAACTTGGACCAGACACAAAAACCAAACAACGAAACGCTTCGCGGACTCCCCGGTGGACACAGGCACGAAAGTCCCCCTCGAAATACTTTTAGACAGGTTCAAATTGCCGGAAACGTTGGCGACAACGAACTCAATGGATACAAGCCTACTCCCCCGTCGATGGTCTGACCGTCCACGGCGTCAAACGAGGCAATTCCAGGTAAATCCAAAGGACGTTGCGTATCAGTAACGTTTTTTTTAAACAAAAGGGGGAGGTGTTATGGTCAATGACCATTCCAATGTTTTTGGGGCCGCAGATTTCATTCCTGCTATTAATTTTCTAAAAGAATCTGTCTTTTTCTCAATATTTCGAAATTGACGTTATTTTAAATATTGCGCGGTTGAATCTTTTAATATGTCTGCGGAAAGATTCATAAACGCCCGTTCTGTGATCGGCTAGTCCACACATCGATCAAGGCCACCCAACAAAACCATATAAACGATAGAGATCACTTGAAATCTGACTTGTGTTGGTGGGTCACCAATAAACGCGCGGCAGTACTCTGTGTTCGTCTTCTCTCTTCCGCTAGCGGGCTGGGCTAGCTGTTCGTATTTCGCGCCGCTTATTGTTCCGTGTGCCTGCTTATTCAAGGGAGCAGCAGATCTGTCCCATTCGTTGTGCGACTACGGATTTTGAGTCTTGAGCCCGAACTTTTTGTGTTCCCAACCTCTGTGTGTGTTCGTGTCCCACCAGACCACAGGCTGTGTGCTCGCTCCTGTGATATCATGCGTCGCGAGTACTTGTGTCTTGGGCTTCAGTGTGTGCATAGACCAACCAAACTCGGCAACATAACAATCTTAACGTACTTTTCCGGCATCACGTCCGTTGGAGGTATGCTCTAGTGACTGTCTGTCGGCTGGGCCGAAAGCTCCAGGGAATTCGATGAAGCAAACTGTGGTGGGTTGCTAGGACTGATACCACCGGTCTAGTAATCGATGCAGTATGAACCTTTTATTCCTCGTCTGAAGCCATACTGAGAAGAGCGAGCTCATGCGTCCCGAACAGTAAAAAAAGCAGTTAAGCAGAACAGCTACGAAGAGCTTAGCTGCCATATCAATGAGGCTGATACCTCTGCGATTCTCACAAATAGTCTCGTCATCCTTCTCTGGTATAGGGAGTAGAACAGAGGTTAACCAGTATTTGGGAAACGTTTCGGAGTCCCATATATGACGAAACAGCTTCGTTAACAGATTCAGCAGAGCTGACAAATAAGGTTTGAAGATCTCGAGTAGAATTCCATCCGGGTGACTCCTAGTTTTTTTATTATTTGAAGGGCTGAGATCATTTTCAATTCGTCGGGAATTTCAACATCAATTTAATATTGCTCTAAGTCGCCTGATGATACTACACAGATAGACTCGATGGGAGGGCGGCCAACATGTTGACTAGAATGTTCGACCTATCTCTCATCCTGATAGGAGGAGGCCACTGCCGTCACGAAGCGCGGAAGATGAAGTAATAGAACTGGTCAGAGATCTTCAAGTTTTGTTCTCAGATCTGGCAATTCCGGAAATTCCCCCCCCCCTTGTGGGGAGAGTTGCTGTGGTCCCCGTCTTTAAGAAAGGATTGCGCAGTAACTGTGCCGACCACAAGGATACTAGCCTAGTACCAATAGCGTCAAAGCTGCTTGCGTTGGTTATTCTTCGCAGGTTGTGCAAAACGAGTGAAGGGTGAGCTCTTGAGAAGCAGGCCGGATTCCACGCTAATCATGGATCCGTCGACCAAATCTTCACCCTCCAACAGGTCAGAGCGCCGTTTTACCCTTTAGCAGCCTTTGACTCTGTTGACAGGTGTGCATTGTAACACTGTTTGTTGAAAAGTGGATTACCTAAAAAGTGTTTCCGTCCTCAAAGAATTGTGCCGTCATACATCAGACCGGTTTAGGGCTTATGGCCAGCTTTCGCCACTCTTCGCCATCCACCATGGAGTACGGCGAAGATCCCTTATATCCCCACTTCTTTTCCACTGTCATACAGGATGTTCTACAGAATGCTTTATCTAGTCATTCAGAAGACGGAATTGAACTTCTTCCAGGGAACAGTGCTTTTCATTCAGAGCATGCACATAATACTCTCTTGTTGAGTGACAATGCACAGGCAATTCGACGCGCTTTAGACCGCTTAGCGGTTGAGGCATTTTAATTGCACCTTCAAAATGCAATGTGCTTCTCCAAGACTAATAGAATCTTGTATCTGGACACACCCGTTGTGGTGATCAGTTAGAAGTAGTCATTTGATTGAAGTACCTCGAGAGTCTGGCCGCACCTGGCGATGTTTGACAGGGGGACATCGCGAATTGCGGAAACCGTAGCAGCTTTTGCTAACCTGCGACACTTGTGGCACCGCCATTACACCTGACTCTCCCTCAAGGAAAGGGCGTACAATGCTACTCACCCTAGCGTTCTGCTTTGCGAGTGTGAGACCTGGCCTATTCGCGTTGAGGATACTCGGAGACTCTCTGTTTTTGACTATCGAGGTTTCCGAGGGATTGCTCGTGTCTGGTGAGAACACCGGGTGAGCTATGACGAGGTGCGCAATGTTGAGTGTGCTGGGTGCAAACAGTTGTATGTTATTTTAGATAATCGGCCTACGCTGCCTTCGGTGGCTTGGACATCAAGAGAAAAGGATTGTTGCTGTTTGGAGACACTGACAGACAAGGCTTAGAACCAAAGTCAGTGGCGCGAATACCGTGTGACCTGTCCCTAGAACTCTGAATTAACATGCACCAGTTCTGGTCAGTGCTTCGCAGCATTTAGCTCCAACTGATCACCATAAAGGGTGAGCGCTGGCGTTTGCCAGTTTTTGATAAGTAACTTGCACTTCGAATCCCAAAAACACTTACCGGGTCCGCATACCTTAACTATCAAGCCATTCAAAGTAGGTCGAATCGCTTGTAGCATTTTTATTTTGAAGAGATTTAAACGCGAATTTCACAAACGACCTCAGTCGTTCTATTAGATGCACCCAAATGTGATAACATATGTCTTACATCAGTAGGAGGTCAAATTTGATTGCACAAATGATTCACCACGCCATATCGACATCTAGTGCGCATACTGCATTATGTGATATCACCAGGACGAGGATGTCCTTTGATGTAATGTGATCTCTTGTGCGCGTCCGAGACCAAAACAGGTACGCAAAGAAGCTTTGGGAAGCCAGGGCACGCGCATGATTGGCACGTCAATGAACAGACCAGTTGCTTGGGTAACATCTAACTCTGCACGACCAACCACTCAGCTCCCGAAGAAACCAATCCAAAGAACGAAAGTGAAAAAGAGTAGTTTGTTGGTCACTGGGTCAGTGAAATAAACTAATCGAACAACAAGCAGGACGCTAATATTTGTACTAAGGAAAGCGAAGCAGCCGGAAAACGTCGAGTGGGTCCAACTTGATTGATGGGTTAAGGTAGCCGAAGAAATAGAAATAGCAACTGCTTCAAGTACCCGTCGTAGACTGTCTAAGCTGATAAACAACAGTTTTTAAAATGTGTTATTACTATGCCAGCTGTACGTTTCGAAGGGAGTGATGCAGAAACATTTTCAGTTTGCCTGAAAACAATTTTCGCTATCTGATTCAAACCGACGGCTGAAGCGGAGCAAGTTGCGGATTTGTGCAAGTTCGTTTAATTATGAGCTACTTGTATGAAACAATCGGGAATTCGATTGTAAATAAAAGCATCCACGGTTTTACCCGGAATGACTATAAAACATGTGAATCGCTAAGCTCAACAATCGGGACATTACTAGAGTCAATAGACAAACGCACAATTGTAACAAATTTCTAGAATTATAGAAACAAACTGCCCACAACGGGGAGACAAAATAATCAGAGCAAGGTAATGTACGCCGTGCTTCGTGGTAAATATCCCACGCAATTTTTCACACTACTCTCAGTGGGAAACATTAACAACACTGATGAATTGCGATCAACATGAGTGAGAAATTAGTGTTTTACTGACAATCGGATTTTTACTTTGAAAGCTTGCATCTACCTGCATTATTTTACCCAGGAAATGCTGAGTTGTTCAAATGTCATAAGCACTTGGTCCGCATTTCACAGATTGTTCTCGGCGACATTTCTCGGTTGCTAAATACATGCGCAAGTGTTGGAAATACTAATGACGGGACCTTCGAGGAAGGTTTTGAACTTGCATTATCAGACGGACAATGACAATCATAGACACAAAATCGTTTTAGGAAAACGGTTTACCTTTTCATTGATGCGCGAAATGCATCCGGGTTTCGTGCCAGTATTCTGAAAAAACGATCATTTATTTAGAGTATCTGACTGTCAAGTTGATGCGCAGCAGAAACATCAAAAATAACACTACAGGACTGAAAAAGTTCAGACTATGGATCGTTCTCGATCACCTCGACAGGTGATCCCATGGTTGCAGAATTCAGAAAGACGGATAACTTGTACGCATTATTAGTGTGAACTGGCAAACAATCCATGACGCTTCATTATGCTATAGCGGTTGCCAATGGACACTGATGAATATGTATACCTTGTTCATCTTTTGAGTTCCCATCACCAACGCGAAGAGCATTAGCCGATAACAAAACACAAGCTAACGTTTTCATACGCATATGGTAAGTCACAGCCTAAAATCGGTGTTGCTTCTGCTAGTCTTGTCCAAAGCTAAACGATGGACACGCATATGGAAAACGTGTCCGAACTATCGGAGACTGCCTACTGCGATTATCTCCGTTAGAGGGTGACTATCAGCACCCAACACACAAAAATGCGCTTCGCCCAAGCCCACCTCATGTTCTCACTAAACTGGAGCAATGCTTCGGAGACATCAGTGAAAGAAAATAGACACACTGAGCATCCTCAATGCATAGAGGTCAGGTCTAGCAACCGTAAAAATCATTGTACGCCTTTCTTCTGAGAAAACGTCGAGTATCATAGCTGCATCATAAAAGTCGCAGATTCGTTAAAGCTGTCTTGGATATCGCAATTACTGATGTTACCTCCCCTCAAAAACCATCACCAAATTTAATCAAACTCTCGAGATAATTACAGCTATTTACTACCTCCAACTGATCATCATAAAGGGTGAGCGCAGGCGTTTGCCAGTTTTTGATAAGTAACTTGCACTTCGAATCCCAAAAACACTTACCGGGTCCGTATACCTTAACTTCCAAGTCATTCAACGTGCGTCGCATTGCCTATGTTGCTGTTCAGCAAGCTAATCAGCTCAGTGATTCTGAGCGGGAAACTGTTCTATGAGAGGACTTTGACTTCATCATCCGTAATGCCAGATGAGGTGTTCTGTAGAACGTTTCTATGGGGAAGAAATTTGCATTTAGTGCAGTCTTGTGGCACTACTTTATTGGAGGCGACGAACGGTTTCCGGAACCAACTTCAAATCCTAAGAAATTAACCGACGGAGGAAAACAGTTAACAAGTTGAAATCCCGACTTACAGTCTCACTGGGATAGCATTATAGTTGATCATTCTCGTTCAGTTTTTTCAGTGATCACGATATCTATTCGGAAAGTGTGTACACCTACTACACGGTAAACTAAGGTTGTCATCACAACCGTCCACGAGAAAATGGAAAGTTTGCGACAGACCTTCACAGAAATAAGATTCCGACTGAAATGAGTAGATTTTATTGGCAGCTTTACCTTTTGAAAGAAATTGCTCCAATGCGAGGAAAATATGATTGCGGGCGGTTACCATCGAGGAAATAACTACGCAAATAAGATCTAAAGAACAGACAAAACGGTGCGTGTAGGAGACGGCAGGTCAACGAACCACCAAAAAAGCTCATGGCTATGAAAACCAACGGTGGGCGCTGTTGTTTGCGTGCACCGTTGACTTCATTGTCAGTGTGGATCCTAGGTCATTGTTGACTAGTGTTGTTACCAGACCGTTCGAGCACATGAGCGCTTAGCGATGGCGTGCGCTCACAGTTAAACTGATTTCTGCAGTCAGAATTCAGAGCTGAGCTAAGCAGATTTATTGATCTGTTTTCTATGACATGCGCAACGCACGAGTGTAACGAAAGGAGCATGCTGCATAGCTACTAAGGCGCACCACACGAGGGAACCGGCACCCGTGGTCCTGAAACTCACTGATACAGGACCACATGAGGTACCAACAAGTCAGGCGTGATAACGAGTCAGGTGAAATCGGTATACTCTACAGTCTGGACCCGCACACGCTTATTGCACAGGGCAGGTTTGATACACTAACTGAACGGAGTTCTTTACCGTCCACGCTGTTATTCCGAAGAGCCCATACTACTAATTTTATTAAGTGCTCATAACCAAATGCGGCGTTACGTTTGTCTGCATAGTTTGCAGCGTTATTTTAACTACGTACCGAATTGTAAAATAACATTCACGTGCTGATTCCACCAGTTACTTCAATTACAAGTTACAGTAGTTTATCAGATGGCAGGTGGCAAATCCGGCTCGTCAATGTACCTGACTGCTTAAGGCTTGTCATTTTACACCGCTTCAAGTTTCATAGCTACGAGTGCCGAACTCAATGCTAGTGTGCCCTAGTCCCTACGGAGCATTCCCCTTCAAATGTACTTATGCGTTAAACATGCCATAAAAACACCTACCAATCGCATTATAAAAATTAGCTTTGAAGAGATAAGCTCAATTCTCAGTCGAAGTATGAAGATTTGCGCAACACGTGCTTCAGCACAACTGCAAAACATTCTGGGCGCTGTAGCTGGAAAGAAAAATGAACAACTCATTCCAATTGCAGCAACTGCTATCAGCAGTTAAAATTTAGTGGAAAGTATTACGGATTGGCGGTAATCTCTTTCTAGTGGAACCCAACTCCGGCGCAAGACAGACCTACCTACCCAAACAATGAGCGATATGATACATCAAGGAAAACGGAAAGAGTCTAGTTAGCGCATTAAAGGACGACTCAATAACCGGTTTTACACAACGGGTGGTGGACAATGCGACCAAAAACAAAGCTATTTTAGTCAAAACACTGTGGCTCCAAACAGTAAAAACTAGATGTCAATTTTTAGCTTATGTCTGGTTTCAGTGCTCAAACTGAACAGTGCCCTAAAGCAGATATAGTTTGTTCTCAGGTAAGAAGGATCTATAATAGACACAAACTGGGTGAGTAACAAAGGGATGGTCTTTCGTGGCTATAGATGAAAAACAAGAAACCTACCGTTTTCTGCTTGATACCCTCAGCTTCCGCTCGGGTCTGAAATTAAGATGGTACAAGCGAAAGAAAATACAAAAGCGGGAAAACAGAAACTGAATGCGAGAGCGAAAAATCATACGCATAAACACAATTCGTCACAAACTTGTTAAATAGTTATACATCACAATGAATTGGAACAGCGACAGCTGGACCATTTCAACGACGTGGTTACATTGGAAACAACTCTCCGGAACAAAGGCCTACTTTTTGTATCTGCTGTTTGTTTTCCGCAATAACCCGTTGCATCTCAGCGATGTGCTGGGCCTTGTTTTTCACTGCCAAGCGTCGTTCTTCATTAGCACGTTTCTGAGCTTCCCGTTCGCGTTGTTTTGCCTCCTGGAAAGCACGGATTCGCTCAGCATTTTCTTTCAGCCGCTCTTGAAAGATACGTTGTTTTTCTGCGAACAACTGTTCTTTCATGGCTAGCACTGACTTCGACCGTTCAGCCTGGTGGATTGTTCCCGACTTTGAATTATTTAGTGTGGAGTGTTTTCCGTCTTTATGGCTCGTACGGTTAAGTGTAGCTACAGGAGGTCATTGAGAGTAAACAAAGAATTGGAAAATTTTAATCAGTGAGCACATCCTGGCAAGACAGATTCTGCAAGACACACAGACACGAAGTGATTCAAGGGAAATAATGTAATTCCTATTAGGAACTATCAGATTTCCTGAGATTTCGCGAGCGATATTTTCCATACGAATAAGCTATTCCGAACCTTCTTGTCCGAGAAACAGGGAACGCAAAGAGGTCGACCAATTCACCAATTACTGGTATCAGTGGTGCCTGCATGGGAATTATCTTAAATCCATCATCCTCTCCAGCCGTTCAAACATTCTTGGCTCGCCTAAGATCGTTATCAATCCGGTGATATTGGGACTGGCGCCTGGGAGATGCATCGAAAGTATGAAAGCACAGTTTGAATGCATACTGTCATCCAAATCCGATCTAATGTATAAGTGGATACCAAAACGTAATTGACTATTTTGATACAGCTAAACATTCAGTGAGAAATGACTTTGTCATCGCATCACAAACATAAACCGAAATTCAATCCGGAAAACTTAAAGCACTCGCTTTCACCATATCTCGATAAACAAACGCTCTGTTTTGAGTTTGGCAACCGTCAGCCCATAGATTTTGCACGTTTTTCTGGCATTTACAGAGAGCTCCTTCGGCAGACTTATTGTTGCCACTCGAAATGTGAATGGCCCCTGGAAAACAAGGCTTAGTCTCGTTCGTTTTCCATTTGCAAACCCGTGCTAGCTTTCTCCTCTCCTGTTAGCATAGGGGATCAAGCTAGCTTCATTCGCATCACATTTTCCCAAATTGTTACTCAACTCAACTTGAGACGAACAATTTGGTGCTAAAATCCATCCGAAGGGAAAACTTTACATGACTTTCTGGCATTTAACTCTTGAAATGACAGATTTTTCCAGTTTCTTGGACAACTCTCAACATGGTCGCTCTAAACGGAACACACTTTTAGAACCTGACAAACATCTTTCTGCTCTAACCATGCGCGACCGTACTGCACACACGAAAAGCTCTGCATCCTGACGTCGACGCCCAAATTCGTGGACAAGCCAAAAACAGAAAAATAATTATCATCCAGAAACCCAAGAACCGTTTCTGCCGTGAAGAAGCCAATTACCTTATTTTCTCTCTCAGGTGTTACGATCCATTTTTGCCCCTTGTAAGAAAGGTTACCCGTAATTTCTGCTCCTTTGCACTTTCTCCAGTCATTTAGTTAGAAAATTCAGAGAAAGTTGAATTTCGTTTTGCAATATGCATTTCTCACTTTATTCGGATCATCCATTTTCGCAAAAACAATTTGTCACTGATCGTAAGTTTGTTTTTCATCACTAGAAAGGTCTTCCAAATGCCAAAACCAACAGACAAAAGTAAACCACTCGGCTTCATCTTCATCGTTCAGCGATAAAAAGGCAAGGCAAGCCCCAATGACCGCTGACTTTCCCCCAGAGATACATGTTTCCATCAAAAGAGTGAATATGCAGACGGAGCAGAGTGGACTTACAAAGAGCGGAGAAAGATTAAAATGCTGCAGTGGCCAACAGACGGAACACAGACTAACTGCACAAACGCACTCGTTCAATCACTCTGATTCGATAGAAAATGATAACACGATCGCCACTGTTCAGTTCACTCCAGCCGGCTAAATGACGGGTCTTTCGGATCCCAACCACGGAGACGTGAGACACCTACTTTACCTAAGTTCGCCGTGCATTTTCTCATTCCACGTTGCCGTCATCTGCTGACATCCACATGGCCCCTTCCACTCTGTGGGAAGAACGCAAAATAGGGCACGATAAGATAGACGAGTGTTCGCTATACGCAACAAGTGACCCAATCAACGCAGTCTACTGAAATGAGGTACTGGCAGGATTGGCGCATAATACTAAAATCCTCACCTCTACATTACTCACCCGGTCACTCCATCCAATCTTAGCGATACTACGCAGAAATCGGTGATCGAAAACATCCGGGCGACGAACATCTCCCACACGCATACTCCGTGTCTCGCAATCATACAAAAGAACAGCGCACCGCTGTACAGTACATACGGCCTCTCAACTTCAGTGAATTATCAGACCGGCGCCAAAAGTGCTTCGATCCAGTGTAAGCTGCTCGAGCCTTCGATATATGCGTATTTACCTCTACTGTCATGCTGCCCTCATGCCAAGGTAAGCAAAACGGTTCACAATCGTTACTTCCTGTCCATCGAGTATCAATTTCGGAACTAATGCCGTCCAATCCTGTGTAAAGCACATACCGAACCGAGCTATAGACCTCAAGAGTTAGTCTAGCGCAGATTGGATGGTATTCTGTTTTTCGTCGTCAAATTGCACGCCACAGAGTAGGCTCCAGCCTTGTGTCATCTCTCTCTAATTCCAAACTTTATCGAGCCCTTAGGAAAATAGTGGCTCTTCTCATTCGTAAGCGTGGGGACTCTTTCGGTCTCAACCACCACCGCATCATTGCCCTACCACCAGTGGGAACCATCATTGCTGAGTAACATCAGTTTATCACACGCAAAGTAGCTCACAACAACCGACAATGAGAAGTTCGGACCTACCATTGCATCAGCGATATGAGCGCCCGTTTGACACTTTCCTGTTGAATGCTTCGCGGAAAAGAGATGGACCATAGACCTTAGAATCCCTTGTATTAGACGGAACTAGGGGTCATAAAAATAGAGAAACGCTTAGTCCTGCTAGACATAAACAAGGCTTTCGATAGGGTCTAACACGATTGATTACTGTCAAGACCCATTTTCGAATCCCTCACCTCCACTTGCATCCGGCGATATCGAGTTTCTTGACGGTAACGTCGATGAAATCCAACCGCAGCAGTTACCCGTAAGAATGGTGTCTCAGAGGTCCGTACTTATACTTACCGAGTTTAAAGTCAGTCGCCTGATTAACGGTCCAACCGTAAAATCCAACTAGCACTTGCTGCCGAGTGTTTGTTTTATTTACCTTTTTTGATTGATATTTTTGTTCTTACGGACTTGCATCAGTTGTTTCTGAATTTGTGACCTTTCCACCCCGCTATCTTACAGAGGCTGCCAGTGATCTGCAAAAGGTTTTGTCGCCGGAGTGCAAACAACCATCTTGTAATCTTTTTCCTCTCGGACTGTGAAAATATGGCGCAAACTTCTCCTCTATTCGCCACTGCTTACAACTTCATCCTTGTCAAGATCAACCAAGAAACTGAATCTTACTTGGATGTTACCTCATACAGTTTTAATTGTGCAACAAGTTCATTTAGTACTGGATATACCGTCCCATGGTGAATCACTCTGCGGTTAAGAAAACGTGTGACAGCCACTAAGATGAGGATTCAGAGACAAAGCTGAATTTCGGATTTGTGACATGGACAAAAACCTTTCAGCGCAGATGCATCAACTTCCGCAAAGAAGTATCTTCCACATTTTCGTTGGCAAGGTTACCAACTTACGATCAACGTCCTGCTGTTGCTTAGCCTTTAATTTCAGTCTCGTCTAAACACACCTCTCACTGCCGACACGAGACAGTCAAACAGGCCTAAAAAGAATACGCCGCAGGTCTCTTATGGTCAGTGCTATGAAATTAACCAAACTTTAATGCAACCATAACCGTTCGAAAGACGAACTAGCGCGGTTGCTTAACTTCATGACACAAAATAGGCCGTGGTGTAGGTGACAATAAACAATCCAACGTCATGGTAACAACCAAAACCAACCCTGGTTTGATTCCCTCCGTCGATATATGCGAAAGTTGGGGAAGTCGCTGCCCCAAAACCAAACGTAGCCATATAAAACAATAAGAACTAACCTGATTGCGTAGAGCACGCAGAAGTGGACAGATTAGTTAGACGCGAAACGCCGCCCAAACGCTCCTCTGAAAGGAATGACCGCATCTTGCTTGCCAGCATGTAACGTTCTGCCTTAATTGACGATTGGCTCGTTTTTCCACTAACGCATTCAGTTTGAGATTGGTTGAATGTAAGTGATTTGTCTTGATTACTTGAATCTGCTTGAGAGGGGGTCAATTTTAAGTCCACCGAAACGATGGAAACACACGGTGCCTTTGATGCGACCTTCAGTGAATCGAATTGTTTGGGGATGTCATCCCTATCATCTGGGACAGCCGCAGGGTTCTTGATGCTGCCAGTCGACCGACTAACTACGGAGGTCGTGTCGACACTAGGAGACCGAGATGTCTGCGAAGGAGTTACGTCTTTGGTGGGCATAACAGGGGGCGGCGTCACTGGAGCTGCGACATATACCGGCTGGGATGGGCCTTTGGTTGCGACTTCTGGAGACAGCTTGTCAACGCGAACAGCTGACTTCGTTATATCGAAAGTCCCGTTGGACGGTTCTATCGCCTTATCAACTTGAGGAGATTTGAACGATTCAGAAGGCATACACATTGGTAGGTAACCTATCACATTGCATTGGACACTTGTAGTCTCCGTTGAAACGGAGGGCTACAAAAAATAGGGAAACAGTATCAACTCACAAACGAACTGATGGAGAGCTTTGAGCAACTTATGAGGGAATTAAAAGCATGTTGAGAAACGATTTCGGTTAGAAACTAAACACGTAAAGAGTAGAATAAGTGCTTTTTAATAAATTGAAGTGTAAAGTGCAAATGCTGTGCATCGATGTGAAATCCTAGTGCAAAACCCTGGGGAGATAAATTGTCGCAGAATCACGAAGTCTTCGCTGAAACGAAAACGGACAGGAATGTCTAGATGCAATGCAATGGTGACACTGAAGGTTCTCCAACATAGGCGATTTATAATAACGAACTACTAAACAAAGAGCATTCATGCGTACTCTAGTGGACAGAAGTGAAATTCTGATGAGGTATACTTACTCGAAGTGTAAAGATATTTGAACTGCAGAGTACCAGGTACGCATACCAAATAAGCGCTAACAACTGCGGATTCGGTTGTGTGCATTCAAAGGAATGTCATTCGATTATCCAGATGCGGGTTCCATAATATATATATATATATATATATATATATATATATAAGTAGTGAGTAGTATCCGATATATGTATATATATACATATCATTGGTTTAAACACAAACATGGTGACAACGACGGATGTGATAAAAGTCGGTTGTGAAAATGAGAAAGCGAATGAAGAGGTAATAACAAAAGGGACCCTTGCGTATCCACCGTAGACATCCTGTTATTTTTTTGCTATATCCTTATTTATTTACGAAACAAGTTATAAACGAATCGTACAGCGTTCATCCCAAAACAGTTCTTGAAACCAATAACTCTGAATTAACATGCACCAGTTCTGGTCGGTGCTTCGCAGCATTTAGCTGCATCGAGTCCAACTATCGCGTTAGGGACATCTCGCAGACCCAAACCCGGTAATCTAGCTTGATCTATTGGAGATAACCTAGTGGTAGGAAATTTATATCTTTTGACTCAAGCGCTGACTACTCTGACTGTTCTTGCAACCACTGCGTGCCTCGAAGTACAGTGTATGTCCACCCCAACCTATTCATATTTAGTACCTCTTCAAACGACTGAAAAATGTGAATCAACACCTTACAATGGCGAAATCGCCAACTAGGTTCTATCACCATGTTCTAGTAATATTATGTATACACCGGTGCTCAAACGCTACTCACTTTGATCTTGAGTAGTATTACTTGGCGCCAACAACCAACGAAAAGCCTTATTTGGGCATTAACCAGCAAGGCAAAAACTAACAACTAAGGTCAGCTTTTCAAACTATAGAGCTAAACCACTTAATACACTCTGCAGACACTAGGATAAACTACAACGGAACGTGTGGTAATCATAATCCAGGATGTTGGGTTGGCAGTGAACCAAACATGGTCTAAACAGGTAAGAAGCGGTAGCCAGAACGGTGTCAACGATGCATTGACTACCATCAAGCATTACCTAGAAATCCGTGTCGCATGTGCCAGTATCGTCCGGCAAATAGAAAAACAAAAAGCTAAACGATGGACACGCATATGGAAAACGTGTCCGAACTATCGGAGACTGCCTACTGCGATTATCTCCGTTAGAGGGTGACTATCAGCACCCAACACACAAAAATGCGCTTCGCCCAAGCCCACCTCATGTTCTCACTAAACTGGAGCAATGCTTCGGAGACATCAGTGAAAGAAAATAGACACACTGAGCATCCTCAATGCATAGAGGTCAGGTCTAGCAACCGTAAAAATCATTGTACGCCTTTCTTCTGAGAAAACGTCGAGTATCATAGCTGCATCATAAAAGTCGCAGATTCGTTAAAGCTGTCTTGGATATCGCAATTACTGATGTTACCTCCCCTCAAAAACCATCACCAAATTTAATCAAACTCTCGAGATAATTACAGCTATTCACTACCTCCAACTGATCATCATAAAGGGTGAGCGCTGGCGTTTGCCAGTTTTTGATAAGTAACTTGCACTTCGAATCCCAAAAACACTTACCGGGTCCGCATACCTTAACTATCAAGCCATTCAAAGTAGGTCGAATCGCTTGTAGCATTTTTATTTTGAAGAGATTTAAACGCGAATTTCACAAACGACCTCAGTCGTTCTATTAGATGCACCCAAATGTGATAACATATGTCTTACATCAGTAGGAGGTCAAATTTGATTGCACAAATGATTCACCACGCCATATCGACATCTAGTGCGCATACTGCATTATGTGATATCACCAGGACGAGGATGTCCTTTGATGTAATGTGATCTCTTGTGCGCGTCCGAGACCAAAACAGGTACGCAAAGAAGCTTTGGGAAGCCAGGGCACGCGCATGATTGGCACGTCAATGAACAGACCAGTTGCTTGGGTAACATCTAACTCTGCACGACCAACCACTCAGCTCCCGAAGAAACCAATCCAAAGAACGAAAGTGAAAAAGAGTAGTTTGTTGGTCACTGGGTCAGTGAAATAAACTAATCGAACAACAAGCAGGACGCTAATATTTGTACTAAGGAAAGCGAAGCAGCCGGAAAACGTCGAGTGGGTCCAACTTGATTGATGGGTTAAGGTAGCCGAAGAAATAGAAATAGCAACTGCTTCAAGTACCCGTCGTAGACTGTCTAAGCTGATAAACAACAGTGGTGGGCGACGAACTTCGGTTAGCGAGACCATATGCGATAGAAATGGAGAGCCCACCCATGGTAGATAGCGAGTGTTCAACCGTTCAACTGAATATTTCCAAGAGCAGTTCAGCTGGTCGCGCGCTAATGTAGTTAGTGTGGCGTCTACAATTGCGAATTCTTGGGAAATGCCACTTGACTCCCCAGTGGAATTGGATGTTCACTGTACTTTGTTGTCTTCAACTTTCGCACCATATCAGGCAGGGCAACATCTCCCTTATTTAGAACTTTCGACGTGCACGTGTACTGCATCTTCGAAATGCAAATGTAACCACTCTTCACATGTCACGCGATCCGTTTTGATGCTAAAGTCGGGGTCGTTCCTCGCCAGAGAGCCGAGCGCGCAATTTCGGACTGGGTTCAAGCTGAGTGCATTTCGGATAGACGGTTCTGTATACGACAACAGCAACTGACTGAAACACCAGTGCTTTTTCGCCGTACTCCTGTATGTACTAACTGATCGCAGCTAACCTAAAGACGAATTCTATTGAGGCATGTTCCAATAATCTCGAAACATGCGCTCACTTGATGCTATGGTTGTTGCTGGTGATTGACGCCTGCTAATATTAACACTCTTTTTTACATTTATTCTAGAAGTGTCGACTTACCATGACAACCAAGATCCACTCTGAGAACGAACGCCTTATTGTGAACGAAATTTGAAAAGTGAATTAAAAAATCTTTTACATCCTAGCAGAAAGCAGATCCTATTTTTCTTGTCGATCACAGTCAAACAATCACTCACGTTAACGTGCACGCGTGCTCGGTACCATGGCCTTCTTTTCGCCCCACTACTCCAGGTCTACTACTTGTCTGCCTCGCGTATTTTTTTATTGCACCTCACAATTCTCAGAAAAAGCCAGAGGTCAATGGGGCATGGTAATTCACTTCGCTCCCGGACAAATCCCTTTTGAGTAACCAACTGAGTGGTGTTTTTGACGGACTACTGATTAACACACTAAAACGCCCACACAAACAACTAAACATCAGTTAACATGTGAACGTTCCTTCGGTCATTTGATTATAAAACTTGATTTGAGAAAGACTACCCACGGTAGTCGAAGCGTTGGCGCATTACATCTGCCAACAACGCTGCTATTAATATCATAACATTCACAATTGAAACCAACACATGGCGTATCGATTTTTCGATACGTCAATTGGCTTTTCATTTTTCTTCGCTCATGAGTGGATTTTGGGGAACAGCAAAACCGGGCACATCAGTGCAAAAACTGCACTGAGTCGAACCCCATTAATAGAATTTAACGAGTATGACGAGGACGATAACGACCAGCATGATTCTCCATTAGTCACGATCTAGTATAGGCAAACGAATCTTGATCCAAAACGTTGGGTTTTTGATAGGAAACGGTGGAAAACCGTACGAACCGGAATATTGGTTACGGGATCGTAATGACTGGTAGCCGACCTGTTTCGTGTCCCGACCTTGCCGGCTAGACCCTTAGTTCATCATCATCATCATCGTCAAAAGTTAAACGGCAAGGTAATTCTCATTGACCACTGTGTTCTCCCCAGCTCTACACGTTCCTATAAAAAAATGAATATCCAAAGGGAACAGGGAAGGCGGGAAAAGAAGAGACGCTGCTGTAGTCAATATAAGGAACACAGTCCAACTGCACAAACACACTCGTTCAATCACTCTGATTCGACAGAAAATGATAACACGATCGCCACTGTTCAGTTCACTCCAGCCGGCTAAATGACGGGTCTTTCGGATCCCAACCACGGAGACGTGAGACACCTACTTTACCTAAGTTCGCCGTGCATTTTCTCATTCCACGTTGCCGTCATCTGCTGACATCCACATGGCCCCTTCCACTCTGTGGGAAGAACGCAAAATAGGGCACGATAAGGTAGACGAGTGTTCGCTATACGCAACAAGTGACCCAATCAACGCAGTCTACTGAAATGAGGTACTGGCAGGATTGGCGAGGAGAGGGTCTTACAGGGAGGCCATACAGCATTCGCTCCACTGACTTCGGCTTTGAATATTATCCCTCAAAGTCTCCAGTCTAGAACAATCCTCATCTCTTGGGTGCCAATCAGGACGCGAGAGGCACCAACTGAGGCCAAACCCGAAGTTAACTTTTTCAAACCTCTAAGCTAAGTCATAGATTGACCCCCGCGTCGTTTCCTCCAATCTGGTCCAGCACGTACAGAAAGAGCACTAATGATGGCAGACAGGCATAAGCAGTACGCATCCAAATCCCCGGAAATGTAGAGCAATTGCCTCAGTCACAGAATGACTGTCCACCCTTAGCTTGCACTGAGCGATGTTGGAAATATGAAGTGGGTAATCTAGAGAAGACCGAAAATTTCAAGTGTACAGCACAGTGGTATGCATAGTTAACACATTCGGGAGGCTCAGGTTTGGCGAGTTTTAAGTCTTTAACAAAGGTAAAAAGCGAAAAAAAATACCACGGGTGTTACAAACACATATGGCGAGGCAGAATATGAAACAAAAACTGGCGGTCGTCAGAGGTTTCTTCACTTACCTGCCGCAAATTCAATCATTTCGAGCCGTCTACCAGGGGAGATATTTTGATTTAATACCACTGGTTGCTGTTACTTACGGTTACATAAACGGTCTAGATTGCAAACAAGGCCGCTGTCTTTTTCCAAGTACAGCTGAGTTTCCCTAGTTTTCTCGATCGTCATAATTTAACCACTACATATATTAGACATCATATATGCCCAACATGACTAGGTGGCCCTCAGAAACAAAACCAAAAAACAACCTGGAGGGACAACGTGGAATGGTTCGCTGCGCGTAGGTTAGCTCCGTAGTTTTAATCCAACCCATCTATTTTCTTTTCTTGATTCACGATTGACCTGCGAGCACCACCACTCTCACCAGTGGCACTCGCACGTTTTACCGCACATCGATATGCAAAAAGAAGTGAGCATCATGGAATTTAATAAAATCAGCAGCTAAACCATCGCGTAACAAAGATATACGGAAGATAGTGGCAAACATCAACCTTACCGCAATCTTTTCCTGGTTCGGAGATTGTGGTCTTAACGCATCGTTGCCATCCTTTGGAGGAGAGCTCTTCATTGGCTCCTTGTCCGTAGGTCTTGATCCCGAAACAACGGTACAGGCCTTTTCAATGCGACGCTTGTTGCGCTGATTGTGAGGGCTATGCTCACATCTTCGCGAATGTAAACTTAACTTCGGCTTTTTCGCTGGAGAGGCTTTACATATCTCATCCTTTGCACCTTCAATAGCTGAAAGTGTCGCATTACTCTTTCTCTTAGTAGCGAGTGTTTTTCCCAATTTGTCTGTATCTTCATTCGATTCTGTTGTGGAGCTATCGAAGTTCAGAGGATCGATTTAATAATGAAACTTGCCTAAAGCAAAGAGACACCGCTTCTTTCAAAACATCAACACATATCCCGTCAATATCAGACCAAAGTTTGTCAATCTGCCGCTTGCAGTGTACAAAGTCACCGTAAATGGTGGATATCAGACGAGACTCGGACCCCATAGCAGATCCAAGGGTACAACCTGTGCACTGAATTCGCAGAGGTCCTCGCAAGAAATCTGACGTGGTTTGATAACAATAGTAATAGCAATAACGTTAAACAAATCAGAAAACAATGGAACCAGAAGAAGCGGGACGCAAGGAAGACACCGATCCAAAGAACGAAATTCAGCGCCCGCCTGCAGTCGCCACAGAATTCGTGCTACTGAGTACAGTTAAACACGGAGCCGAGTGAAGTGTAGATCAGGTAAAATCAGATCAGTCGCCAGGACGTTGAGATCTGGGCGAATCAACTGGGAAGTTCCTAGTCATTGGTGCTCCCCAGATTCTCTCGTGTCAGTTCACTAAAGCCCCAGTTCAAGTGAGTTCTCAGGACTCCGTAGGAGGATTTTTATTCGTCCAGATTCTGGCACAGAAAGCCCCTTCGATCAGACGATCCGTCGAAAACAAGAGGACGAAATCCCCCTTAAGATTCTGTGGCAAATTCAGGATTCTTGTATGCTGCTCCACTGTCGTTCCCTTTATTGTCCTCAGCACCACAAATTGCTGTTTTCTACAAACACAGACAACCATGCCTTGTCTAGCTTCGCTTTGAATTCGCGAACTGCTCCCGCCTCAATCAGTTTTTCCAGTAGTCTTTTCCATTCATTTACCACTCGTACCGCAAGCGATTTGCTTTTCAACGCGCTACTTCACGGTCGTCTCCCATTGTCTTCCACTGTTTCACTTCCCCATATCTGGAATAAGGCCCCATGGTGATTTCGTACCTCGTTCAGGCCCATAGCTAACTAGAAGGCCTGTATTAAGTCACTTCTCTTCCTAAGCCTTTCAAGAGAGTAAATGTCGAGAGCTTTTAGCCTTACTCATTTTCCATGTGCCTAAGCTGCCCAAAATAGTGTGTAAGAACACGTAGTACTTGTTCCATTATTTTCTTATCTCTTAACAGTTACGGACTCCAAGCTTCACACTATACACTAAACACGTTCAACCGAACGACTTACTCAGCGACAGAAGAACCCTGACCTTCTCAGATCCAACAGTCCAGCTGAGTTGGCGTCAGGTAAACCATGCCTTTGTGGTGACATCGGTCCCTCAGAGACTATTGACAACTTCCGGGCAACATCCTCCCCAAGATCCCTTTGACGTTTGACGTCTATTTTGTCGCATTTGTTTGGTTTCCTATGCATTTATCGCACACGAGATTTGTACATTTTCGCCCGGGATGCACTTTTCGAGAGTACTCGCCTTCAAATACCTCGGACCACTAGGCCCCTGTCTGCTGTGGTTTATCGCCTCACGTACTGTCGCTTCGATACAACCCCGGCAATCCGATATACGCAACAAATGACTGGCTTCTAGTTGTCACCTTTCCCCTTCTCTGGGGGAACTTTGTCTTGCTCTCCTTCAAAATCCAACATAAGCCTAGTTTGGGGTTGCAATTTGGGCGTCTTCTAAATGTTCTTTGAGGCTTTCAGGCTTTGCAGAATAAGTTTGAAGTCCGCACTTAACATCTGTCCGAGGCCCCTTGTTTTCTGTCTTGCTGTTATCAAAACCCGATGTCCGGGTGTATCCACGTGGCGAGGGGGCCAGCTTTTCCTTCCATCAGCTGCTGGCCCAAGTAAAAAAGGATTTATCGTCGTACCGATCAATGGTTAACTTCGTCTACAACCCTGTCGATAGCTACATTGTTTGATGACCTTAATAATTTGATATTATGCAAAAAAAAGGTATGGATTTTCCAACCCTTGGCGTTCGTACAAAATGCTCCACATCCTGCTCGTCAAAAGAAGTGCATATACCCCCGAATACAGACAGCGACAGAAATCACCTCAGTCATGACCTAATTCTGCGGCAAAGTCTTGAGGCTATGCGTATCAGTGGTACCTCTAGACGAATTGATGCCAACATTTACCGTAACTTTGCTATAGCGGTACACTCTGGCTATTGGCTGAGAGCGGTACGTTTTCAGCATTCATCCACTTTCCCTGGTTCTAGTCAGGATCCATTTGGAAAGGGGTCTCGGAACAAATTTGAATTAAAGCTTCAGCTACCTTAAACGACTCAACCAGGTCTCTTCCAATATGTCGGCGATCCAATGTGAAAGAGCCCACTCCATCAACCTCTGTTCAGCAATCTACTTGCCTTGACCTCCAATCGCTCGTGTAACTAATCATTACATCTCCGTGAAAGACTGGGCTCAAACTTGGACATGGTATTCCGGGCGGATATTATCGAAAGCTTTACACACAGAAACAAAGAGCTTCGCATTTCCACATGCTAGTGGTGAACTGAGTATAAAAGGCCCTCTACTGGCCGCAACACATTTGTCAGTCCGCTAAAATCCAACCAAACCTACCACCCGAGGTATTTAACATCGCTTACTGCATCTATGACGAAGAGACAATCTTCATGTGACATTAAAATATTCTATTTACATTGTCAAATCAGGCGGAGGTTCCAGCATTAGGCGGCAGATCACAGGCTTTTGCTTAGTCTAATACTGTGATGATATATTTACCAAGGGCAACCTTTCAGGATGACCCAACCACCTTTACGTCATCCGCGAGGAACGAGTTTTGAGCTGCAGTGTTGTAACTAAATCATTTGCAAACATCAGAAACACCAGTGGCTCGAGTCCCGGGCTCTGATGCATTCTGTTAGAGACAGACTTTACCTTCAAACTACCCTCTCCGACTCCGACGCAAAATGACTTGCACTAAACAATTTACCTATCCATTTCAGCAACCCACCACCTATGTTGAGAGCTCGCGAATTAAACAGCACAAAGCGATGATTTACCAAGGCAATGAACTTCATGAGGCACAAATTACTTGCTTATACCGGTATGACTTCATCTCGTCCACGAGTTACTTCGTCTAAAATGTATACGGGATTTGTAACCGAAATGCGTGCTCCAGCAAACCGTGTTCAGCAGGCCACATCCTGGAATGCTGCGCGAGGTTCCAACAGGTGTTTCCTGAAAATGCGTTCTAACAGGATAGACGGCGTTTTTGGGCCTTCTGAGCTGCACTTCGTTACTTTTAAGCCCGATCCGCTGTTGCAGATAGCCACTACCACTGAAGCTATTTAGTCCTGTGGCAGATATTCCTGCTGCGGGGTCGTTTTGCGTAGATCACAAATCGGTCTGCCAAGAGGTCGTTCAGAGGAGTTGAAATAGCCGGCCTAGCTAGGCTGGCTGATTTGCCGCGTTAAATTCCCGGGGCATAGGCAAGCCGTGTAATCTGGTATCTGCATGTCACTTACATTTGTGGCGGCAGTGAATGATCTAACGCTCTCTAAAACCAAGCAGTCAAAGTGCTTGCAATGCTAAATTAGACATTTCGTACTTTGATTTTTCTGGAATAATCCACGGAAGCGTAATTGGCATCTGGTACTAGTAAGCAGACCCGCCCTCTAAGTGACCTTTTGATTGGACAGAAACAGTATTTCTTTGGCTGCTTATGGCTCAACAAGCTCGTTTCGTCTTGTACGTCTACCGAGCTTTTTCACTGGTATTTTAGTCTCATACCTGTGTTTGGCATAACGATCCCCTGTCTGACTGCTCTCGTGTGCCTTGTACAGGGACCGGCTTGGTCCATACGCTTTGGAACCTTGTGTATTCCTGAATTCCACCGTACCACACCGCCTACTTTTCGTCGTCCTGTTAATAGTGCAATTCTGTCCTGAAAGACGAGCTGGGGCTTCATCACTCTCAACTACGGATTTTTTACACTGGTTTCATTAATTTTCCGTGGCATCTCCAACCCCATAACACGAAGCTTCTTTAGGTTCATTTCTTTAAGGCATCTTTCCGCCTTAGGCTTCGTCTCTGGAAGCCGCACAAAATGCGTTTAGAGATCACGTGGCCACTCCTGCCCGAAGGATGAAAGGGCTTTAGTTATTTTATATTCTTATCTTGTTTTGCAATCGCGAGGTCCAGCAGGGATGAAGTCCTTTGAGCTCCATAACTAGTGTTCTCATTTATTCGTTTGTGCGTGGCATTTTCATGCAGCCACGCTAGAAATTCTCCTTCTCTAGTTCTCGGAGTACGTCTCAACTTCTCACTTGATTCGCGGTAGGTTGGAATCCAAAACGATTAGCACTATGGCGGGAGCAGTTATTGCACCCGCCAATGTTTGGAGTAGTTTGCTGTTTTTCACACTGTTTGAAATTAGGGGAGCGATACACACTGACCAGGCGAATCATCTGTGGCCATTTAGTTGTAAAGATTCATAGGTGAACGTTCCTGCTGTGCAGTCTAATTCTCAGTTTCAGTTGAGCAATGAATTCTCTTACGATAATTGCTACTCGCCAGCGTACTGCAAAATTCTGTTTTTCTACTCAGAGTATACGGCCATCACCGAATAACCAGGTTTTCATAACTGTGATGAGCGACGCTTGATCACCATGAGCCGATGCAAGTTGCTCCGCACACATGTCAGATGCACTGCATGCGTTTGCGTAGGTTAGCACTTGCCCCCCCCGCCATGCGGCAGCAGTAGCTATTGATTCTGTGAAACAAGCGACCACCTGGAGTTTCGGTTATTATCCGACGCCATGTCATTTCAAATGATTTGCCATGTTTAAATTTGCCTGTGACGGAATAACGAAGGAATGGCCCATTTTCTTGGCCGTTGCTTTTACATGCCGTAATTTTGATTATAACCCTCACTACGATTTTATAATCGTTCTCGTTCTTTTAAAGCCTTTCAAACCCCATCGATGATGTGATATTGGCGGTCATTAACGGATTTCTGCGTCAGTGGATCCATTTCTGCTACCTTGCTGACGCATGCTTCGTTTTCTAGCGCATCTTCTGTAAGAACTAGTCTTTGCTTGTGGTGGTACGGCGGGGAAACGTAAATTCGCGATTGTAGATGGCGTTAACGCTAATGCTGGTAATCGTCACCGAAGGCATCCCCAACAGCACTCCAAGTACATGAACTGATTCGAAGATTTCAATGATTCCAAGATATTGGACACCGGAAAGTGACCGCCGTACCTTACCCAACATTACTGAGAGCAAGCAGAAGACCATATTAAGATGATCAATTTTGAAATATGTCCAGGAATATGGTAAGGCAAAGGAATCGGAGGATCCTCCTCGAGCAGCCTTTCAAAGTTGCCGGAAAATTGATTAACGGCGTAATTTTTGTAGCAATACGTTTTAAAGAGGATAATCAGTCGATGTCAGATCTATTGATAAAGATGCTAGGCTACGCGACATCTTTGAGTCACTATTTTTCATCGCAGCTACAGAGCCCCTGGGCGAAGGAGCGCAAGCCAAATGCCGGGGTGAACGCGAGGCAAGGTCAGCAAACTTAATGGGTTACCTGAATGGGTGGGGCGGGGTTGAGTAGAGTAGAATCAATCATCAAGACCGGTAGATTATGAGACAAACGAAGAGGTCCACCAGGCAGTTGCAACAGCTAGGAAAGATCACGGATGATTGTAGCACCGAAAATAACATGCTGGAAAGCCTGCGCTTGGCGGCTGCTAGCAACTATCCCACAGGAATTAAAAGATCGATGAAAAACATCACTGTAAGAGACAGTCTTTCAAAGTTAAATTTTGCAAGAGATGTTTGAATGAGCAGTGCACTGACTGTAAAGATAAGGTAGATAGAGGTGAATGAATAATCCTTCGCCTGCTTGATCCGGACGGACTTTGGTGGGGTGCGCAACGCGTAGCTAAGAAAAGTCCCCTGAAAAACAATTTCTGTACCATAACTTATGAGATCACTACCTCACAACTGTCTTCAGAGTCCTGCCCTAGGCAGGTTTTATTTGCTTGAACGTGCGTTTGTTCTCACTCACCGCTTGATTTTGACTCTCACTGCTTCAGAATCCTCGCGAACCACGTGCGCATTTGTCTACGATGACATCGACTCTCGCTCCCAGTCTTTGCGACGGCATATTTTAGGTTCGTTTGTGTTTATACATTAATTAAGTTAGCAACCCGGTTTCGTGGAGCTCAATAATCGGTCGTTTCAAATTTGATATTTGGCTTTGATCGCGCATTGTTCAAACAATGCCTACACGAGTACAGAGCAATCAGCCCGGCGTGTTTATTAGCCTAAGCTGTCGGTTGACACGAAATTTACTTGCACCAATTAATAATTGATTCCAGTTTAAAGACAAGTAAAATAATTAATTCGCAGAAGATTGTCCACTTTGGCAAGTTTCGCCCGTGTATATGGCCCGAGATGCTGAGAGGCACATTCAAGTTGGAATCAAATTTTCACAGTGTAAACGACCCGTGACCTAACGTGGTGAGTTACATCGGACATGCCGTCGAAGCTTATGTTCTGTTAAATACAATCATTAACGGTATTTGGCAAAATTTTGGGTGGGGCGGACTAAGTTAATGCTTGACCCATGGATAGGTTGAAATCGAACGCAGCTCAATCCATCACAAGAGAACACTTATAGGTTACTTGCAGATGCCCAAATTTGGCTGTGCAGAAGGCCTCATCAAAAAAGATTGCCAACTCTTTATTGATCGAAAGTTAGCTTTGGAAATTCCGTTTGCCGCTCAATATCACAGGAATTTGAATCTCGCTTGCCCGAATGCAAAACAACAGTTAGTTTCAGTTGATCCCGAAGCAGTAAATTGGCCGAAGAGATTGCGGACGGTCGAATTCCTATATCCATCAGCACTACCTTTTGTCAGTACTGCTTTAGGTTTACCAGATAAGGACTGGAGTTTTTTTAAATAAACTTTTCATGAACGTGCGTAGTGAGTCGTAAATTTCGGGGAAATTTCGGAATCTTTGGCTTCTTACTCGTCTATTTTTATTTCGCGTACGGGAATAATTAACATCCACCTTTGATTGCTTGCATGGAAGCAGTTTTGAGGCATTTGTCTTTTCTGAAATGTCTGTCAAAGGGATCTCTGGTGTCATTTTTTACTATCAACCCCTTAAGCACGTTCACAAAACTGTGTCAGATGTTTCTTCTCCTTGCTTAATAGAAACATGTGGAAAGACCATTTTCAGAGGCACTGAATATAGTTTATGAGAAAGGAGGTCGGGTACAAGATGCTGTTGGTTGAAATGTGAATACTATAAGGTACATGCCAAGAATGTATGGTATTGTGCGCGTAAGCAATTATAATTTCCTAATCATCCCGAGTTGAAACTAGTTAAAGTTTACATTTTGTGCACTCGGTGAGACAACTCGCAAATATCGACGCCTCCACAGGGTAAGCTGCAGCTTTCCCTCTGGTCGTCTTTCGGTTCCAGATAAACGTACTCGGCAGTACATCAGCTTTTCTATATTGACATTCGAGGAATACTGGTTGTGCTTGCAGAGTAGTGAAAGGTACACATTGTTTATTCCCAGTCGGCGTACTCCAATGAACACAATCGCCAAAGATTTTGTGCTAGCTTTTAAACTGCTGTTCCTATACGCGCAAGCCTAATTGACACTGTTGAATAAACATACACGGGCGAAGCTTGCCAAAGTGGACAATCTTCTGCGAATTAATTATTTTACTTGTCTTTAAACTGGAATCAATTATTAATTGGTGCAAGTAAATTTCGTGTCAACCGACAGCTTAGGCTAATAAACACGCCGGGCTGATTGCTCTGTACTCGTGTAGGCATTGTTTGAACAATGCGCGATCAAAGCCAAATATCAAATTTGAAACGACCGATTATTGAGCTCCACGAAACCGGGTTGCTAACTTAATTAATGTATAAACACAAACGAACCTAAAATATGCCGTCGCAAAGACTGGGAGCGAGAGTCGATGTCATCGTAGACAAATGCGCACGTGGTTCGCGAGGATTCTGAAGCAGTGAGAGTCAAAATCAAGCGGTGAGTGAGAACAAACGCACGTTCAAGCAAATAAAACCTGCCTAGGGCAGGACTCTGAAGACAGTTGTGAGGTAGTGATCTCATAAGTTATGGTACAGAAATTGTTTTTCAGGAGACTTTTCTTAGCTACGCGTTGCGCACCCCACCAAAGTCCGTCCGGATCAAGCAGGCGAAGGATTATTCATTCACCTCTATCTACCTTATCTTTACAGTCAGTGCACTGCTCATTCAAACATCTCTTGCAAAATTTAACTTTGAAAGACTGTCTCTTACAGTGATGTTTTTCATCGATCTTTTAATTCCTGTGGGATAGTTGCTAGTAGCCACCAAGTGCGGATTGTCCATACTGTAAATAGGAGAGCTCCGATCGCCGAAGCTTGCGCCACAATAGCGATGGCGTATGTGTGGACGGGAATTTGCATGTCCCAATTTGTGAATGCATAGAGGAATATTTTGAGTAAACCAATGCACCAGTTTGTTGACACATGATAGGCTTGGAGAGGCTGGGATCTTAAATGGGAGAGCTCGTTTTCGAAATTGCAATGTTTTGCAACCGGTGCCTAATTTGCTGATGTGTTTTTCGTCAGCAGAGTTGTGAACGTCCAATACCAGCACAGGGTTCAAGCGCAATTTGTTGGTGAAAGAAGTAATTTCGGTTCATTTGTCAGGGTCACTTGTGAATATTAATTGGCGATTAGGCTTAGAGATGGTTTGCCGAATTCGATATTTAGTCGGCATGGGACAGTAGGTGAAAACAATGTGTCCACATGAATGTAGAATCACCACTTTACCCATTCTTAGCCTTTGAAATTTGCCTACAGCCCGTTTTTGAAAGCTGGCATTATTAGCTCTTGACTCACCTCAAAATAGACCTAGACAAGGCATAATGCCAATCGGCCTATCGTTCTGCAACCCCAAAGCTGTGAGTTTTTGCAAGTTCGACGGAACCGGTAATCGTCTGATACACGACACCGAGTAGCCACGAGCCGACATGCACGTGTTTGTCGGAGAATAGCTCTACGTCGCCTGTCGTAAACGGCATCTTACTAATTACTCACTGCTGCTGGGCTTGCGAAGTTACCATATGCCCTCACAGCTACTTCCTCCAATAGAAATCGGTCAACTAATTGCCTTGCTTCCACCAGTGGGGTTATATCCCTCGAAGATTAACGGGTCCGACGAAACTACTGCTGAACGTCAATGCTAAAATGCCACCAGCGGCCAAGGCCAAATGAGTGATGTCCCCGGAGGATGCTGGTCCTAATGAAAGGTTGAGTGGTGTTATTTTCGTTCTGGCTAGTGATGCAGTTAAAGTTCCGTCCTCAGGTGTTTGTCGTTTAATCACTGACAGCATTATTTCTCAAACGTATCTGATCAAACCTTCCCATATTCCACCTGGATGACCGGAGTAAGGAGGGTAGAGGTGCCTCGCAGTTTTATCTCTCAGCAAGCCCTGGTTCAACCCTTGATTTCTAAATAAAAGTACTTGTTTAGCTCCAACAAGTTCAATCCATTATTACAGCGTATGTTGATTGAAACACGTAGCCTGTTCGCGAAACTTTGCAATACCCATAGGAAGGAGCCTTGGCTACTGGACTACGCAACTTTGAGATGCACGGCTCCAGGTTCATGCAGGTCACCAGGTCTCCGTGTCTTTTTTTGTTTGTGTTCAGCATCTTGCCCATAGTGGACTAAAACGGTCAACCCCGATGTCCCTAAGCGGCTCCCTGTCAAGGGTCACCTTGCATTTTGAAAGATGGGCAACAAGTTGTCTTCCTAATCTCGACATGCGCCTTTAGCGTTGCCTGCAAATTTTGCTCGCTCGATTTATCGTTGCTACTCCTGCAGTTCACTGCCACTTTCGCATGGTTTTTAGCGCGCGGTTTTCCCCGGATGCCACCCCATTGCTTGCGTATATTGTACAGGAAGATCAGCAAAGTTGTGTCTAGTTAGAGGAATGACCAGCTGCTTCGCACCCAAGCTTAAATTGGAGTTATTCAGTCTACCACACACTTGTGACAAACCGTCTACGAGTCTAGGGTAAAACCTCTTAAGCTGGCAATCAGCGATAGTGACCTTCTGCCATCGTTATCCGTAGACGCAACCCTAAGATCTTGGAATTTGACACGCAGATGAGGTCTCAGTATACGGGTTGCAGCTCTTCTGGAGTCATAGGAGTGACGCACGCTCTACAAAGCGGCCGGATGCTATTAAACATCAGCAGGTTAGACAAATCAGCGCCCTAGGCAATCAGGGCCACGATCAGTGTCTTCGGAGCTTAGACCTTAAGGGCATAGGCATGACCAAAACACTTTTCCTTACTCTACCTCTTACTTCGGGAAGTGGCTCGATTTCGTTGCCGAGGTCGCTCGCTAGCTAATGCTTCTCTTGCAGACTGAAAACGTTTGAGCCTTTGTCCCATGTTTCCAGTGCAATTAGGCTTGTCAACCCACGGGCACATAATTCAGCCGGATTGTCAACCAGTTTTACGTGCCCCCACCCTTCAACTTTATTCCCTGGTGTGTGATCGTGAGCCTGCCTGCAATGAAGGTACCGAAGCGGGGCTTAACGTTGTGTATGTAACGAAGCCCTGTGATTAAAGCCGTACAAACCGCTGAAGTCCAGCCGATGGATTCGAAACAACTTACAGTCTGCACCATCTTCACTGACAAAACCACAGAGATTACCTACGGCTTCGGATCGACAATGAATTCAACGGCCAGGCCAAGGCCCTGGATATCCATATCTTGGTGTCGTAACTGCCGTCTCCTCTGCTTCACGGACCACACACTATGGCAATGGAGCCAATGTGTGATGCACTTGAGAACGCGTGCAACTGTCCTTGCTGTCTTACATAATCTGGAAATGAGCATCCTGAAAATTTTATGCTTCCTGTCTCCCCAAAAATAGTCATATTCTCTCCTCAACAAGCTACATTCGTGATGAATGGCATCTTTCAAAACAGCCTTCTTCTTTCGCATTCATTGTGACAGCTTCTTTCCGAGAGGCGTCCGAGAGAAACCGAACCCAAGAGGATCGTACAAACTGGAGACAGATGACAGGATCCCCCTATGTGTAACTCGCCGGTTGACGATATTCAGTTGTAAAACGGACTCATCGTTCCCGGCATTGAGTTACATCCCAAGAATACGTTTGGTTGGCGTGGAAGACACATTCAGCCGACGAATTATCTGTGCCCCTCCGTTTTCCGGGACGATCTGGAAGACTTCTGCACAGTTACACATCCGATTCTTAAGGTGCAAGCAGCATTTCTTGAGTTCCGCTAATCCCACCACATGCCCCTTAGCTGTGTCTTCCTCATAAAAGGACCGGAGTAATCATCAACATAAAATTGGTGGATATGCCATCTAGGCTTATTTTGCACTGCTTGTGTTGCTGCCGATGGTGCAAAATGGAAGGGATTTCGAAAGAAATGTGTGTGGCGTTATCCAGTTCTCCCTCATTGGCTCGCCTATGTCATTATAGCCCACTGCATAAAATCGAAGGCACTTCTATCAAAATAGAAACTGTCCGGCACCTTTATCCGCGGAAAAATTTCTCTCTTATCCGCAGATATTGCGACCTTGCCCGTTCCGAATCAAAACGGATCCTCGATCATTGGCGCAGCCTATTCTGGCCCCCGAAACAGCCAGCCGTTGAGCAACGTTCCTTGGAAATTTGCGGCGCCATGGACATCTGCGCAACGTTTTTCGGTTTTGTTAGGGTTCACCATATGTTGGTGAGTCAAATACCAAAGGTTTTCTCCCGCGAAGGACAAGGGTACATTTTCCACGAACCCAAGGGTTTCGTGATGCACGGTCACCCGGAAATATCGTTCCACCAACCGTCTGTCACGATGAAGTATTTATCTAAAGCATAACAACCTCTGAAGCTCGTGAGCCCTGTTATTCACGATGCCATCGACCTGCAGAAACCATGGAAGAGGCAACTCGAAACGACCCCGGGGGATTAGTGCCCCCGTTCACGCTGCCTCTAATGCCATAAGGACTTCTGTCGATTTTTTTGGGCGATTGTCCCTCACAACACAAAACTTTTGATCATACGGCGAGTTCCGTTTTTACTCTGTATCTTCCGGACCCTAAAGGATGTATTTAGCCGGACCCTTTTCACCCGAAGGAAAATGGAGTAGCCACCCTGGTGCCGTGTGTACTGCGAATGACGCTTGGTGATCACTGACTCTGCTCCACAATCCAGTGTCACTCCGGCACGTTGCACGGGAGTAGCAGGTCAGCCAGTACACTTTACAAATTTGTCACGCTCACACATCGCAGTTGCTGACATCCGGCCCATTCTTCATCCAAAGCGTGAATCCGTCTTACCGAACCATTCTCATATCCCTCGCTAGCTGATCTAACCGGGGCTAGTCGAACTATTGATTCAGTTATTTCTGAATCATTTAGACTTATACGGGTCAGAAAGAGCGCTGGAATGTTTAATATTCCGGACCGACAACCATTGGATACGGTCAAAGAAACCATGATGAACGCGTTTACTATGGGTCATTAACCTGGTCACTGTGCGAGACTAACAAAATTGTTCTAACAATAAGCCTGCCTGCTCCAGGTGCAGTTCCAGGACGAAAACGTCACTCGTGAATCCATCAGATAAGATAAGATAATGTATATTTCTCGATTTGCGAGATGCATGCGCAAGGCAAGATCAATTTACATAGATGATGCACAGGAAATACGGACAATGTAAATCGAAGTGTCAGGGGTGAGAGTGACCTCTAGAAATTTGGGAGGTTTGTTTGTTTTTGTATATTTCTCGACATACAAGAGCCATGCGCAAGATGAGATCAAAATTGGGCCAAGAAGGCACAGTGCAGACACGGAGAATGGAAACCAGACATACAATGTAATGTGGTTTCGCTCACAAGATCATAACAGGCAATGTGATTTCCCGAGCATGAGGCGTTAAATCAAAGCTCGATAATGTTTCAAAAAGATTTTTCTGTTCATGATTACCAGTCCTGCACTGCGAGTGATACCGTGTTTGAATGCAGCAAGGTGCGTATTGCGGGCGCAAAAT
>LUCM01007881.1:0-14664 GCA_008360955.1 Fasciolopsis buskii | reverse complement strand
GGTAGGTGTGGTCGAGAAAGAGACGTTAGTGGAATAGAGCCCGGTCCTTGTGTTTGGGTCGAGGCGCTGGTAAGCGGAGGTTGGTGGTAGATACTTTTCGGTGAAGGCCATCTGAGAATATGCCACTTCTATCAAACCTTCATAGCACCTAGAATTTATTATGGATTCACCAGATTTAAGTTCTCTGTCTGGGGGACAAATGTGAGCTATTCAGCTCTAACGACTGATATCCCTGGTTACCCTGCCATTCTCCAATTCTAGTTCAGCTAAATCAAGCAAGATTGACGGCTAGATGATTTGAGGGATTTTGTTCGTCGGGTTAGGGTCCTTGCCGTTGGGTCATTCGACGGCTTCCATTCTGTGAACACAGTACCTTAGGCTAATGAAATTTACTGGACAGCCTAGACTCTGCCGAAATAAAGAGGAAAGAAAAGCTCCTTTGGGCCTATACAAAACGAAGCTAGTGGAAATCAGGAACTGCAAAACGAAAATCCAAGCAGCCAACGTATATTTAAGAATACTCTTAAGAAACCGTGCACATGGCATCAGCAATATACTAACCCATGGAACCGGTCAGTCATGTCAAGCTGACCAATTTGTGAGTCCCCCGTGTTATTGTTTTGCCCATATTATATTTACATGCCCTAAAACGTTGGAACAACTTGTGCTCTACTCTTAGGCGGGGATGCTGGATCAGAATACGAAATACTAAGTCACCCACCTGGAGCAAATGAGAGAGATAGTATCTGTTAAAGTTTACAGTAGTTGACAAAAGTAAGCAAACAAAGGGTGTTTGACAGCTCTGTAGACTGCCAACGCCCTGGGTAATCAACACTCAATTAAGCAGGAGATCTGGAATGGTAAAGCTACAGTCCTTCAAAAGACAAAAATAATAGATGAAAACTTGAGACGGTGCGTGACGGGACGCATGGCGTGATTAGGAGTAAGTCAAAAGATACTAGCGACGCGGAAATCCGAGGGCTAGAAATTTGCGAGTAGCAGTTTCTTCAGCAGGTAACGGCATCATCCCGGGACAGAAATGTTCCACCTGCACAAACTTTCTTAGCTCGTTTGAAGCTGATGTGAAGTGGTTCTGATTCCGTAACTCTCAGTTGCAAGCAGCAGTTGAAGGAGAGTGGGTAAAATAAAACACCCGTTGGTTCGTGACAAAGAACCGGAAGCAACTCATGGTATGTTTTGGAGCATTTTGGTGACGGAGGACTGCCATGAGCAGCAGTTTGTCATCAGAATGTTGGGCAATAATAGCGGATCAGAGCAGAACATAGCCCCAGCCTGAAGAGGTTTATGTTGAAAGTCAGCTAATTTCAAATAAAAATAGAGCTTTTCTCGAGGTACTTTTGCAAACCGAGTAAAAGGGGCTTTGGGGGTTAGCAGGCGGAGGGCGACACATAAGGGTGCACGTGAACACCTGGACCACGAAAGTGTTGATCACAACAATGTTAGTAGGTGAGAATGACCAAATGCTAGACGTTCGGCCGGAGAAATGCCTTTTGGAAATATAGACAGCATGTGCGTTCTGGCAACCTAGATGTGGCGACGCATCAACGCGTCTGAGCCACCTATCATATATGCGCCAAAAACGGTGATTCCGATAGTCCACCGCACCGGTGGAAATAATGTGAAAACGGCAGAGAAAGCTGTTTTTTCTAGATTGTATCTGTATTGGAGACAAGCATTCTGATATATACGAGGTCCGGCTATGTCCTAGTTGCTCGCAGGAGCAACCTCGATGTGTTTGATAATTTCAGGTGCATGAAAAGGCCCCAATGAATGTCAAAGAGGATTCAAACCAACAGTTGACCGTCAAAATTGAACCACACACATTACTGCTATGGACCTTTCCAACAGGTTCCCTATCTTAATTTCGACGTTTGGGCCGCCTTCCAACCAAATTTTGCCGCGGATCTACCCACTATTAGTGCATCTGAACCCCGAGATGTGTGCAGAAATTGACTTTTGCTAGTTTCCTTAAGACCCTGTTTAATAAAATCTGACTCCTATTTTGATTTCAGCTTAAAATGGTACTCTGTGGTGCTTCATCCTACGCGACTCTAACGGTCGGTCGCGCAACATATCATGTCCACGGATGTCATCAAGAAATATACCGTAGTTGTTATTGCTGCTATAAACCCTCCATCACTTTTTTCCCTTGGAATAGGTAAACGAAAGGGAGGAAGCAGCCTGGTAGCCGTTCCTTCGCTAATTTATAATGGAGATGGTTACAGCGGGGTGTAGAATATTACGACCCCAACCAGGTTGATCACGGAGCACTTAGTGCAGTGGTGCAGGAACGGCTGACGGGCGACAAATCAGTGTAGTCAAAATACGACAACCTTGGCTGTGTGACGCATGATCTCAAAATTGATTCGTCCTTGATCGTTGACCAGGGTATGGCGAATATTTGACGTAGGCTTTTAGTTAGATTACCTTGGTGAACGAAAGGAACTACAGCGTACTCACGGACTCCTTAGAAAAAATGTTTGCTTCGATGGGCGAACGACAAAGTTCCAAAAAATTCCGACCTTTGGGTTCTGCGACAGTAAGGTGAAAGTAGACCATGCTGACTAGGGCAATCACCTAGGTTTTTGTCGGAGAGATGGGCGCATTTTTGACTACGCCAACGTTTCCGCGGTAACTGAGGAAAGAGAACCAACAGGAACCGACTACCGGGGAGTAAATGTGCAATTATTGAGTTGTGGAAAGAAACACATATATATGCGGGCATACGCGGCCTTCGATCGCGCCACGCTGAGTTGGCGTTTGCGACCAAATTTATTTTTGAACCTGCACGTACTTGCACACGAATATAGGATAGGTGGATGGGAGCTAATTGAAGTCAAGACCCCCAAGATCGGTGAATTTAAACGAACAAGAATAAAGTGGACATAACAGGGAAAAGATACAGTTTCTGACTTGTGAAAATGTTTATTTGTGGTTCTATATGCGCACATGTGCAGAGGTTTCTTTTGACACAGTCCATGTTGTGACTCCCTTTAGTACCCTGCCGTATGGCCAAGTGACGTCCTTGGGGATTGGTACCTCGACCACGACCCTCCTCATGTTCCTCGAAAGCACGTGCATTCAACGCTGCCCCCTCACTGATTATAGCAAATGAGCAGATGTACACGTAAGGGTGGACATCGAGGCACTCACAGCCCGGTAACCTAAAGGGAACTTCCATTGGGCCTGGCCAGTTGTCAGAGGCTGACTTCTGGGGAGGTCAAGGCCGGAAAGAAAGGTGTGATAGCAAGATTGATTCGTAGGCCACGTAATCAGATTTGACAATTATGAGCGATTTTGAGGCGTCCAGACGGTGTACATACCAAGATAAGGCCAGATGTGATCATTTTGTGCCCAAGTCATCGGGATCCTGCAGGGAACTCGAAGTCTTTGTGTTCCTGCCCGCGAATGCCTTGGGACCCCACCTGGGCTACTGTATACTGGCCGGGCCGCCATTTCTGCGGAA
The DNA here is from genome assembly GCA_008360955.1 of Fasciolopsis buskii. Taxonomy (NCBI): domain Eukaryota; kingdom Metazoa; phylum Platyhelminthes; class Trematoda; order Plagiorchiida; family Fasciolidae; genus Fasciolopsis; species Fasciolopsis buskii. Next base: position 11,177 of record LUCM01007881.1, on the reverse strand, counting down.
TGATAAGGATTGACTGGAAAGATAACAGAAGCTGGGCATTAAAATTGAGTGGCCAAAGGTTTGAAATCTGTGACGGAATACTTTGTAGATGTTGAACGTGCGACCCCAAATTTGTTTTCTATCCGACCCAGATATCACTACTGGCTAACCCCCCAGTTGACAAGAGAAAGAAGACCTGTGCACACAATGTGGAGGGAGGATCGCATTGAACTTGTTGTGGTATCAAGGTAGCATCTGGCCGGCGGCGAACAAGAGGATGAGGTCGCGTGTTCGAATAACTCCACCTCTGGTCGCTTTTTTCACTTGGCAGCCCTCTGTTGGTCGTGGCACCCTTCCTGATATTCATTATTAAACGAAGTAAAACATAAAAGATAAAAAGTGCACGAGATTACAAATCCGAAGGATAAAGTTGCCGAGTGGTTGAAGCGAATCAAAATTGCGAAGGTTCGAACGACCACAACAAGACGAAAACGTACAGATCTGGTGTGCGATACAATGAACACAACAAAACAAATGACGCAGAGTTGATATCGCGCTTCAAAACAGACCACAAAGAAAAAACTGTCGAAAAACATCTGGTTTTCTCGACGAGATCGATAACACAACATCTCGAGCGTTGGAATTTCCCCTCAGATGCCGACACGCGCGATGGTTTAGTTGGGTCGTTAAAAATGGTTTTGTTTTCATGGCATAAATTTCCAGGAGCTGTTCAGTCTCACACCAGACGGGAGCGACACATTTTATTGTTCAACACTGCACTTCAACCACATAGGGCTTCAGGTGAGGGCCAGGTTACTCACATTGGTTCCATCTTGAGACAGAGTACTGGAGCACGTGGTTTTTGCATCAATACTGCTTTAAACAGCGTTATGGCGCCTTTGAGTCGGCATTATACCCGGAGCTGGAAAAGTAAGCCTCGTGAGTGAACTCAGCCCTATCTGATGCCGGAACTCATACTTTGTTTTCCATAAACAAAAGAATAAACTCACTGTTAGAAGCTGCAGACACCGGCGGACTGCACTATTCTGGAAGCTCAAGTGGTTGGAAAAAAATGTCCATCATTTGCACCCCGAATTGAAATGAACTGAGCTGTTTTTGAGTCACTGAGCGGTTTGAATTTTTGATTACTCTGCTTGCAACCGTGTTTTTATTGAAAACATGAATTAACCTTATTTAATTCATTGTATACGGCATCTTTTTAATGCGTTTTTAATGCACGGTTTCAAGGGCCTTTTCCAGATAAAAGCATACCCGTCTGTCTTTGGCAAAAGGAAGCAGACTTTGCTTGGTAGTTCGTGCAATATGTTTCAGTGTTTGTTATTGGAATGCTAGTTTTGCCAAAGTGCCATCCTGGTTTTCATGTATTTGCCGAGAATGCCACGAGCCTCTTGCCCCTGTCAGACTCCAGACTGCGGTAGGCGTGTGGTGAAATGATCTGAGTGCAAAGTCTGCAATGGGTGAGCTTGTACGAAGTGCTCAGGAATCAAGGTGGAACCTTGCCGTTTTACTGCCAAGGCAGATGGGATGAGTGGCAATGCGGTTAGTGCTAGTAGGTCGACCTGTCTGCTTTCCAGGAAAACACGGCAAACTAAGGGGCTGGAATAAAAAGCTCTTTATCCAAGTCTCCGAAGCCTGGGGAAGTGGCACCCACGCTGAAGTTAGATCACTTATGATCGTAGATGGCTTTCAAAGGATAGCGGTCGCTGCGGTGGCAACTGGAGGGATGTGTCAGTATCCAGCCCTAGCTTTTGTCACTCCTATTAGGCCAACGGCATTAAAGGAGTGAGCACGAAGGACGACCGATGGAAAGCCACAAGCAAGTAGGAGAAGCAAGTCCACGATGCTGGCAAACACAGCAGGGGAGAAGACTACCCTGTATTTGATTGCTTAGGGCACAGCAGCTTCAACTCCGGACGTAGACGGCTTATCAAAAGCAAGGAATTGTTCATTTGGTAATCAAGGCTGGGCGTAAGCGAGCGACAAATATGATCCATACGGCAAGAATTCTAATCCCTTTGCGAGTTTAACGTACACCGAGTGGCTGCCTGTTAGTCCCTCCTCTCGCCCAATGACCGCACGGCGAGGAGGCCAGGGACAGGCCAAAAGCCGGTGCTGCTGCAATAGCTACTGTGATCGAGGGGCTGCATCATATACTTTCCGATGGCTCAGATACTAACAAACGGGTGGCTTGCCTCGTGAATGTTGGAAAATTCAGGCAGATTTGGCTCCAAACCTAGAAGGGAACCAAAATGGAAATAGCCCCCGAAATTTCGAGTCACAAAGGCTGCCTTCGCCGAAGATAGTAGTGCTCAAAAATCTATAGAATAACTGATGCCAGAAGAAGTAGAGGTGTAACTGACTGGAAGTTCGTGGTGGCAACTCCTTTAGCCACTTGGAACGGGTGCAAACCGGAGCACTGCATTCGTAGTTCACCGCGCCCCCCTGCACCGGTCGTCGCAGCAAAATACCTGGTTACTTCTCGGGTACTGTCCTCGAGGATAATGTGCGGCAGGCCGTAAAAGCGGCTTACGCTGAGAAGACAGGTTGGCAGTGCTATAATTCAACAATCGCAGTATTAGGCATAAGTGGCCTGATATTAATCCGGCTGATTTTGTTTATAAGGCCCCTACGTTTGCCGCTGCTGAAGCGTGGCTTACGAAGAAGACTAAGTGACGCCAAAGAAGAGAAATCTGCATTTATCACCGGGAACTAGTGTCTGGGGCACAGTTACCGTTCTCAATCGGGAAGGATCTAGTGATGTTGAACTTCAGGCCAACCTATGCGCTGGTAACTTCTAATATGTGGAATCACGGTACTAACTCCGCGTGGGTGGGTCAACCTAATTCCTGTGTACACTGCCCCAGATGCCGAACAAGACGAAGGTTCGTTGTTCCTAAATGCTCTGTGAAATATAGTTAACGACGCTAAAATGTTCCTCATCTTGCGCGGCTTCAATCTTTGAAGCATAGAACAGGCTCATGAGGGTTGCCATTTCGGCGGTGCGGAGGAAGGCTTCCTAGAATGGTTGCACTTGAATACACTTAAATAGCATAATAAAACGAGCATCAATTTGAGAGCTGAGCACGGGCCGTCACTACGTGTCCTTGCAATCACAAGCCAGGTAAACGACGTCAAGGAACTTCAGTGTACGCCCCCGTTAGGCAAGAGCGGCCACGCAACAGTGAAAATCACTACTTAGGTAGGCCCATGTTTGCCCTGCAATAAGATGACAAATTCAGTAATATAGACTTGGTTAAGATCCAGGCCAGAACAACGGATTCAACCAGAGACACGGTGATTGGGGCTGAGGTGGCCGAAAGTCGGACAATAACCAAAGAATGTCTAACAACCTTATAGAATGATTTTGAGCATGCAAAATGTGGATACCGCCGAATAAAGGCACCCCTGTTTACAGCAGCCATTGCAAAGGCCATTAGACGGCAAAATCGTTGCTGGGGGTAAATAAAAATGCGCGAAAGAAGGCTAGTTAGATCACACTGGCGAACTTGGGAGCAGCATAGTAAAGCCGATCCGAGGTGAAAAGCTCAAGTGCGAGCTTTAAAAGGCACCCTGTGCTAAGTGGTAACCGAAGGAGTATTCCGCCTGCGCACACTCAAAAAGCTTACTTAGGGATGGCAGCGGTATTTTCAAGATTGGGGGCCAGGACGTCATGGATGACCAGAACAAGGCAGACGCACTGACGGAGGGTCCACATGGTTGACAGGGAAGACCCCGGAACCGTAGTGTAAGATACCACAAGGGAGTTCAAAAGAGTACCGTTGATAACGGAGGAAGTTGCGCGTAGGCAACTGCAGGGGTTAGGCAAAAACAAGTCTGCTGAAATACAGGGTATTCACCTGGCCACCATAAAGCCAGTAGCCGGGATCTTTGCTGCCCTGGCATGCAAGCTCTTCCGGGCTAGCACAGAACAAGGCGAAATACCAGGGAGTTGGAGCGGTGTAGCGGTTGTGGCCATGCATTAGGGATGCCACAGCTCAGCCATGAAAAACTTCGGGCCAGTCAGCGTTGCCAACATTTGTCTAATTTCATGAAGATGCTAATCTGCGCCCATGTCTCCTAGTACCAAGCAGAGCTCTTCATGCTGTGCCAAGCCCATCAAGGCCTCCAGAAAAGCAGGTCTTGTTCCATCAGAATATTTTAATTTTTGGGCGAAGTCGCTAGAAGTATGGGTGAAGGTAGGCAGATTAAAGTGTGGCATCCTGACTCCACTAAGCCTTTTGATTCAGTGAACCTTCGCCTTTTTCTAATCAGGTTAGAGTCGTTTGGCATCCGCGGGTAGTTATAGCAGTGTGTGGGTGTCTTTCTTACCCGGAAGGCATTTCGCACCACATTGGGAGATGTGTGCTCAACCAGGCTTCACGTCGACAGTAGCATTTCGCAAGGTTCGGCATTAAGACCACTCTTGATTCTGCCCTTCATAAATGAACTAGCCTCAGTTCAAAAACCACCCAGCGTTTTATTCGTCGACGACCTCGAAGTGGGAGGGTCTATCATTTGGGAGAAAGATAGAGACGATATAGGGGTTCTCTCGCATTGGGCTGACAAAGTGGATTTGTACCCCTAGCGCAAGCAAAACTAGTTGTTATACCGAAGCGTGGTGAGTCTCATAATACCACATGAGCAGGGGTTGTTCACCGCGGACGGCGTCAGCAAGGTGAGGGACCTAGATATGACCTTCATGACGGACTCTAAATGGGCAGACTAGTGCGCCTCGGCGGCCCAGAAGGACAGAGGTGACCTATACAGACTGACGTCAGTCGATAATTAGGAGGGCTTCGTGCACCTATACAGGTTCTTACAGAAAACCAGGCAGAATGCTGTGCAAGCCTGGTTTCTCTTTACCAAAAAAGACGCCGCCTGCCTTGAACCGGTGCAACAGGAGCCAATAGAATGTTTGGAGCAAAAGACAAAAGTCATAAAATCAGGGACTCTGCTACTCAGATCTCTTCTATTTAGAAAGAGAGAGGGATCGTTAGGACTTGAAAAAGACCCTCAAGATTGCAACGGACATATCATTCATAGGCCCAGGCTGATTTTCCGTCGAATAGTGGATTGTCCTACGCGTGACCGTGACAGGAAGCCTGCAAAAATATGATCAGACTGTTGGTTAGACAGCAATTATTTAGTAAGATAGTCGTGAATATATGAAGCCAACCGTGCACTGGCTGAGCAACCACACAGAGCCTGGTTCCATTTCAGCAGGCGTTAGATCGAAAACGGGATGCGAATTGTCCCGAAGCAATGTATTAGGTGATAAATTTTATTAGATTTGAACTTTCTTTCTAAATTCTTCATTTGAACTGCAAACTCCTCGTAGTTAAAGGCGGATTTGTCGCTTGCCTAGCCGAAAGTTGACGACCCAGCGCGATCGCCACTTGCGCCCTGCTTACGCACTCCCCGTTCTCGCGCTCCTGTCAAAATATACTCCACCTGCTACCGCTTCCGACTGCCCTTTCCTCTTACCGATCATGTGTCAGGGTGGTCAATATTGCGATCGCACAGAGCCGAGTAAGTGTGACGTACAAGTGGTCACAATGGTTAAGGGCGAACGAACGTTATACAAGATATATGCTAAGACACCCGGCCCTACAACCTGCGACTCATGATATCTGTCGCCCTCATGGTGGCATTATGTATTCTGTTTTCCGTTTCTTTTGAAGACCTACTGAAGTGGCCATTGAAAAAATAGGTACATAACTGGAGTACATACCACCAAAAAGATTCTGGACACTGGAAAGCATCGGGCCAAAAATCAACTTTTGAAGCCTGAACGGGCTAAATAATGTGAATGCCGACCATTCTCGGTTTTTGTGGCTTAAGCTCGACGCTCACTCGTTCAAGATGAAATAGGTAAGGCGGCCCCAAACCAGCATATTAAATCAAGACTATCTTCTGGAAACTGAAGTGAACTGTTCGTGTCACATGCATATATTCATTCCAGCGTGAACTTTTCAAAAATGGCCTTTTGGCCGGCGTATGGTTCGCTGCTGCCAGCGCTCTCCGTTTCGTATGAATACTGTAGTGCTTTCAAAGTTAGAAGAATCTTGGTCTGCGTTGATCTGTATTTTTATTGTGCGAAAAACTGACTGTGCTCGCAAATAATTGTGAGGAGGTGGGTATACGGCCGTGAGACTGAATCCACCATATATTGTCAAAATGATTTTGTCAATCACAGGCCCCAGCCCTGTGACACGTTTCTCGCTACTCCCGAATTTCTTCGGCGTACTTTGTACCCTCGCGGTTTCCATTTGTCATAATGGGAATTAAAAAAAGACCAAAAAATAAAATGGGAAATAACACGAATTCACCTGAAGTAACACCGAATGACACTCATAGACAGAAGCCTCACAGCGATTTTTGGAACATATGTCTGCTGATATTTCTATACATGCTCCAAGTAAGTAGCACCGTGAGATATGTTCTCCTGTTTATCTGTGATGACCTCCAATCAAGTGTGTATTTGATATACACGGTGTTAATAGTTAATTTTTCCCTGGTTTCAACCGGTCTACTTAGTGTTTTGTTACATCAATATTAGAACTGAAGTCAGGTTTCATGACAGTTCGCGGCTCTAGAATAGTAATGGCTTACAACCTCCGAACGCGTTTTGTTCGATTCCAAATCGCTTCTTAATGATCATTTGTATGACATTGAATAGTATCTGTTCGCAGCTTAAGTGAGTCAGGGCGATCGAATTGGTCTGTTTGCCGGGGAAAACTCGGATCGGGAACCGAGTGTGGTAAGTGAAGTACTTGGCTGCGCATATTAAATGCAAATTCCGGCTAACCAAAATACCATGTACTATCGGATTCTTCTAGCGTGGATCCCGTACTTCGTTTGCTTGCCCTTAACCGTTGTGACCACTTTTACGTCACACTTACTCGGCTCTGTGCGATCGCAATATTGACAACCCTGACACATGATCGGTACGAGGAAAGGGCAGTCGGAAACGGTAGCAGGTGGAGTATATTTTGACAGGAGCGCGAGAACGGGGAGTGCGTGAGCAGCGCGCAAGTGGCGATCGCGCTGGGTGGTCAACGTTCGATCAGACAAGTGGTCCGGAGGAACAAACCCATCTTCCGCTACAATCCCTACCTATGCGCAAATGCATACATGAGTGCACCGGCGATTGGTCTTAAGACACGGCCAGCAACCGTTTCCCGCTTTTTAAATGACATTAATCAAGACCAACAAAATCTCCCCAGGACACCTCGTTTGGGGACACCTAGTTTACTTTAAAATATGCTTCTGCGTTTAAAACCACTTCATCACCCCGCTTTGCTATTTCGAGAGGTCATGCAGCTTTCGGTGGAGTGTTCCCGATTGCACGAACTGCACCCTTTAGTACCATGACCCGAAACGCGAAGTAAATTGCTTTTATAGGACTCCCAAGTCATACAGCGCAGTCCACTTACAATAGTAGCGCGGCCTCAGGTCTCTTAATGAACACTACATCTGCGTTGATGGAGGCACAAGCCGCGGCATGAGGATCTCTGAAACATGCAGTGGAAGGGCCTCCTATAACCCTTACTTATGGGAGTGAGGTAAGGACCAGCAACCATGTCCCAGGAATTTGGAGTGACATAAAACCATTTAATGTCTTGTTAGACTATCGTGTGTTTGTACGCCTCTTAAACTCAACGAGCCCTGGGGGTGTCTTATTTTAAGCCGAAGATTGAATTGTCTGAAAGATCAATGGGTAAAAACCTAACGAATTAGTCTACTAATCCACCAGATTCAAGTTTGATTTGAGCTGGCGACTCAATCGAATAAGACAATGGTCCAGTTAATTAGGCGTCTATCACCACGTAGGACAGGCTCTAATCCCGAATCCACCGGTCATTTCGGAAGTAGACGGCAACCTGCTTTCGCTCGGCTCCTTACCACACTTGACCTGACAGGACCCTAGGTTGTTCTTTGCCACTCAAAGTTTCTGGATTGCGATTGACCGTCTCCGCTTCTCGTGTAGTCGCCCCTGGTTTCTGTGGGAAATGCCATAAAATGGCAAGCGGGCTTCCGTTTAGTTGCCCTTGCCCTACGGACAGTTTCCTGTTAAAACCAGACGATTTGAGAACCTTAGTCGCTCTCCTGTCTAGCAGCTAGATTCCTTAGCAGTACTTTACCATCCATCTAACGAATAACAAAAATGAATGGAATCCCATACTGAGTCGGTTGTCACGCAGGTTAATCATGACCTCTAGGATGTCTCCAGGATGCAGGAGGCGGACTGTGAAATGGTGAAGATCTGTGTGATCTAGATTACACAGTGATTGTCGTTTGTCTGTTCGAATCCGCGGACCGTGCACAACGTGCATTAGACGGACTCTAGAGGTCCGTATCTCAGTTTGGCATGTTCTTCACACTCTCAAAATGTAAAGTGGTGTTACAAAACTGGACGATAGTAGTAGATAGAGAGGAACTAACCATTGTGGATAGTCTCGCTTACCTTGGTAGCTGCCTGTCGAACAATGGTAGCTCGGCGTTAGAGGTGAGCACGCGTCCATCGTGCAGTTTAAGCTGGACTGAAACACTTGTGGCGTCGGCCTGATATTTCCTTGAAACTGGAAGGTCGTGTGTTCTGTGCCTTAGTGCGCTGAGTTCTGTTGTGCGGTGGCGAGACATGGAGTGTGCGTGTGGGAGATGTTCATGGGTTGGAGGTTTTTCGACCACCGATGTGTGCGTAGTATGGCTAGGATTGGATGGAGTGACGGGATGAGTAATGTGGGGGTGGGGAATCTAGTGTTAGGTGCCGGTTGTGAGAGCAGCTTATGTCAGCCGATCGCCATCATCATCGCTCAGCGTTAAGCAGCATGGCAAGTCTTACTGATCGCTGTCTTTCCCCCAGAGTCACAAGTTTCCATAAAAATAGTGAATATCCAAGGGTAAATGGGAGTGGACCTACACAAGTGGGAAAATGTTAGAACGCTGCAGTATCACACACACATTCTAACTGTACAAACGCACTCTTTCAATCATTCTGATTTGATAGAAAATGACAACACGATAACCACTGTTCACGGAACATTTCCATATCTTTCAGTGTCTCCAGCCAGCTAGTTGACGAGCCTTTCGGACCCCAACCACGAAGCCGTGGGAAACCTACCTTATTTGAGTTTGCTTCTTCTTCCGTTCATTGGGAGGAACACAAAACAGGGCACCATATGGGGCACCAAACGAGTGTTTGCCATACGCAACATGTGACCCAACTAAAGTAGTCTACTCAGTTTCATACGCTGGGATGAGGCACTCTCAGAATTATCACCTAGTATTAGATTCCTGGCCTCTACATTACTCGTAGTGCGTGCCGAATCATTCCATTCCGCGGCGAGCTTGTTTCGTTCACTGTGCAAAACTCACAACCATTTGAGTAGTGTCGTCTTTGCCTCTTCTGGAACAGATTCAGCATAAGACTGTTCACTTGGCCCCTAATATGTTATATACAGTTGCGTGCTCATTGATACTAGGTTGCTTCATCATCCCCATAAAGCTGCCTCAGTTCTGCCTAAGCGGGTCGTGCACACAGGTCGACAGCTTTCTGCTTCAATTTGAATCTCAAAACCCTGGAGTATTCCTTGTTTTTGTGTCTGTCAAAATTCACTTTTTTAAAAAGCGGAGCCAGCAAGTTGCATTTACTTGAGTGTTCCTATGTTCTTTTCATCCACGCGATATACTTGTTGAATGCGGGTTTAGTTTTCCTACTGCATCTCACTTAGGGTATTGGAGTTAATAATTCCTGTGCGTGCTACTGAAGCTTATCTGTTCCGCCATTAGATGATTGAACTGTTGAAGGCATCATGCAGCATTATGAATGGCTAAATATCGTTGTAGTCTCGTTGATTGTGACATTTGACAAATCGACACCAGATGGTTGACTTGGTAGGGGATTGGCATTTCTGAATGCATGCTGCAAAAGCTGAGTTGAATTTCTGTCTTTTCGATGCTGGATGTTAAGTATTGGTTCCAACTTTAGCCACTAGTCCGCTTTTCAGTTGTACATTTTTAGATGTATGTGCAACACGCGCCCACTTTGCAGATTGTTTCGTTTGACGATGTTTTCTATTTTTTTTTTGGTAAGCACATCGCCTTTACAATATATCTTGATTATGGAATTTCCCTCTTTTACTGCAAATCAGTTTATGTAACATGACCGATGTCGACTCTTTGCACATGCCTAATGATTCCCAATTCGTGCTTTGTCTTAGGGCGTACCTTTGGGTCTCGGAGCTGCTGTACCATACATGCTTCAATCTGATACAAACACCGCGAGTTATGCAACCCAGGCAACTTTCTCCATAGCTATTTGGCCGTTTTCATTAAAATTAGCATGGGCCCCGTTGGTGGATGCGGTGTATAGTCCACGCATTGGTCGGCGTAAGACTTGGCTTATTCCTGTCCAGTTCGCCATTGGAATAAATCTGCTCGTCTTGGCGAGTCACGTAGACCATTGGTTTGGCAGAGAGCTGGGAAACCCATGGGGTCCGATGGGAGTAACCAACCCCGTTAACATCATTCAGTTAACAGCTGCGTTCTTTGGCCTTACTATGCTGGCTGCAACACAGGATATCATCGTGGATGGATGGGCCTTAACAATGCTTTCAAGGCAAGTGGTGTAGAATTTTGTTTCCAACTGAGCACATATCGAGGTGGGTTGTTCAAGTGACATTTTTAACTTGTTATTTAGCCTAGTCGATTATTAATCCCGTTTACGTTTCTTCCAACCAAATCTTACCTCAGGATTAATCAGATTGCTAACCATGATAGATCCCACTGTTACAATTGTTGACAAGATCATCACTTCCAAGGGCCTAATTTTCATTCGTGGTAGGAGGCAAACAAATAAGAAGTGAAGCCGAAAAAAAAATCCGATGAGAACTGTAGAATGAAGATAGGCTCGGCCATTCGATCGAAAAGTTTTTGATCGCCGAATATTTTATCTAGCAAATCTTCTGTGGAGGAATATTTCGCCCTGCACACTTTTTATATACTATAACAGCACATTGATGTGAATTTTTATTTAAATGCTTGGAGCGTAAGTGTATTCGACGGGGCATATCCCATATCCGCTAGGGCGCACCCGGAGAGAGGGGCTGACAGCCTTGTGGAGCCACCTAAAGTCTGTTTAGGTCAGGTGTAGTAATGAACCAAACCATAGCCAG
>LUCM01007879.1:0-11644 GCA_008360955.1 Fasciolopsis buskii | reverse complement strand
GAATGCCCCAGAATATACGTATGTATATATATACTATATATATGCCGTTATTCGGGAATATGGTGAAAAACTCGTGGGGAAAGAGAAACAGAAAAGTCGAAAAGCTCATTTTCAAGTTAGATCATGGCGTTTTACTCATCTTTCCTCACTTTCTGGGATGGGGAAATGAGTGGCCACCTGAACATTAAAAACGACGTTGATGCCATTAGCTCCGACTTCGGGCTCAGTCTGTCGGCGTCTCCAACCAACTGTTTTCGTTGCTATACTTGCTCCAACATGGTGCTCGGTAGGACAGGAACTAAGCTGTTTTAAACCTCCAAGTCATCGGTTGCCTACCGCACTGCAGTGCCCAGTTCTGTCCAGCAAATACATTACAACGAAGCAAACGCTGCGTAGACATCCGCAAGATCTGTCCGTCGTAGCCGACAGATAAAAATTCCCCTGAGTGAGATACAACCAAACCCAAATATTGTCCGCATTTTATCATGATGCTGACACCATATTCGTGTCAGTCATCTTGGACCGCGATTAGCCTGCATAAATTCTCTAACTGGCCAAGTTTCGCGTCTGTAAAGCAGCACAGCGAACTGCGGCGTTGTACACCATATTCTAGAGCAGATCTAATGCTAAAGCCAGACGGCCCTCAGGGATTCGTAGTGTAACCTCTTCTGCGATACATCCGTCAGCAAAAACGAAACTTCTTTGGTGCACGAAACTATTGATAGTCTCAACGTTTCCCACAAAGAGTGAGTGCAGGGATTCTCCTTGTCAGTCTTAAAGAAAGATTCGCAATAGGATGGAACAAGCTCTATTCGGTGATTTTGGCGATCAAGCGGTTTGAGGCATCTTGGACGTCTTGGGAGTCGTTTCCGAACAAAGTGACATCGTCAGCCTAATCTAAGTTAGCAACTCTGGTGCCTGGTAGAAGTTACACATCAACCTTTGCAACACTGCCAACAATCATTCGGAACAGATCGTCCGTAACCAAGTTGAAGGGAAACGGAGATTTCACTTAAAGGGATGGTGAAAGTTGCCCATGCTTGCCCGAATTCTGCTAGTTGAGCTTTCAAAAAGGAAATGTACTTCTCGAGCACTCTGTTCCTCATCATCCAGGTTCACACGGCTGACCTATGAATAAGGTCAAATTAAGAATTGGTATCCAGGAGCACGACAGTCGTTTAACCTCGGTAAATGCGGTGATGTTCATGCATCAGAAGTAGGTCTGTCATTTGACCTGTGCAGCTGCGACCGGAGCAGAAACCAGCTTATTCTTCATGGTATGGGAGGTCACATATGGGGAGAAGTTTTCAAAGTATCGTGGACGTCAAGAGTTTCGAAGCCACAGAGGTCAAACTGATTCTTCGATGGCTAAAGCATTGTAACAGCCCTTCATAAAAACAAGTGCAACCGTCACCACATCCTAGACTGCGGGAATTTTTTCCATCCAGACCTTTCACAGCAAAGGTATCATTCCTTTTAAAATAGAGAATAATCCGCTATTTTTAATAAAGCATAAGAGGAATGCCGTATGATCCGCATGCCTTGCTATGTCTGAGGGTTTGTAGTTCTTTTCGAGTTTCACTTATATCGAAGACCTTCTAGTATTGAAAGTGTACGAGTAATTGGTGCAATAAAAACAGTCAATGGGCAACTAAATTGAGAGTGGAGATGCACTTCCAGCAATCTGGGCTACGCGTCACACCCAAGGTTGTTTGTTCTGGGTTTCGCGGTCCACTAGAGCGAATAAATCGGAAAGAATTTCCAGATGTTGCTAAAAGCAAAGTTTGCCTCCATCTCGAGGGCACGTGCTGATCACTAGATCTTAAGGTCACCGCGCAAGCTGTTTTTCAAACGCAAACGGAGATGGCGGCTTGATTTGTTTTGTTTTATCTTAGCAGGATATGTCGGCAGCTGGCAAGCAACAAAATGAGTTTGGAGAACCGCAGGTTTCCCGAGAGTAAGAGACTATATGATAACTGTTTTTGTCAGTATTTAGCAAAACTTTTTTTAGAGAATACCATTGACTTTTCCAGCGCATGTCAATAGGATCCTAGCCCGAGGGGGTCTTTCAGCTGCTTGATGTTTAGGCGTCCACGACTAGAGCTGTTCGAGCTCTCGAATCGCAACTATACAGAGTCAAGACAGGTTGGTTCTAAGACCGATACTCAGGCACGTTGCCAATAGTTAACCACCAAGTGGTCGACTTGAGACCATTTCTGTCTGGAAAAAGGGATGCCAAGTGACGGTGCTTTGTTTGAGATAACGAGAGTTTGTCTTTGCTAGAAAAAGCTCGTATTCAGCACATAACTTCAGTGGTATTCTCATTCTGCGAACGAATGAAATCCGATTGGAAAACACAATTCCTAACCTCCCTTAAATGCGCAGGCGGTGGTTATTTTTGATTTCGATTGCACACCGGGTGCTCTGCTAATCTCAAATTGAATAACGTGCGTAATCCTACGCAACGTTAGCTAATCGGAATCATGTTACGTGAATACAAACAGTCATGAGTGAAGAAATATACGGAAGAGCAAAGGACTCAGACTATCGGGAATAATCGCAACTTTAGCGAACTGAGTTCGAGTATTGGTTCAGGGAAGCCAAGTATGTTAAAGATGAATAATGAATCCGACGACTTCCTCATTCACTTTCAAAAACGTCCCACGGAGCGCAGGATAGAGCACTTTAGGGAGTATTTTGATTGAATTCAAGAACTCGGCCGCCACTAACCTGCAAGTGGAATAATATAGATCGATACCAGCCCTCCAGCAAAAATGGAGGGCACCAGAGAGATAGGTTTCCTTTGAAAACGCAAGAAAGCTGGGTCAGATGAGCTGTCTCCGTCCTTCTTCAAGGATTGTGAGAATTCTTTGGCCCCGGAGTTAGTAAAACTCCTGGAGTCAATCTGGGCATAGGATCAGATCCCTAAGAACCCGTGTGAATCGGCGATCCTACCGATTTGCAAGAAGGATTATAGGTCTTCATGTGAAAATTACAGGAATTAGTTTGGTAAGCAACGCATCCGAAATTCTGGTGGGAATTATCTGGTTATCTGGTGCCCGCAAAAGGCGTACGCATAAGAATCAAGCCGGTTTCCAACCCAGCCGGGGTTGTAGTGGACAATTATTCATTTTGCGACAAATCACAGGAANGGCAGCGCGGTGCTGATTATCCTGCGCGACGACCGATGCAGTATGGAATTATTTTTAGGCGTGTGATTCATGGGGATCGATGGACGGGTACTGCTAGGGAGTCCAGCCGCTAAACAGAAGAACGATTAGGGTTCTCAACCAGGGCCTTTGGTTCTGACGAAACCTGACCGCAAGGCAGCGAGGAGTGCTGATTGGGATCGCATCTATTTAGATCAATTAGTCTTCCGCTCGTTTTTACGACTGAGCTCCTAACTCAGATAAACCCCCAACTTGGAGGACCAAGAGGCTACTTCGTCGGGCCTCTACCCAATGACCTTCAGAACGTGATTGGATCTTCGGCTTGAGATAAACCATCCTGTACAGCTCGTTCGATCATGGGGGCACGCAAGCCGTCACACCACGTCAAGGTGTAGTCTCGTTGTTATTGATTACCATACTGAAAGGGGCATGTTCCATAGCCTCTATCGCTCACTGAGCTGCAGGGCCGGGAACTATGGCCTACATAAATACTCGACATGTCAGGTGTGGTAATCAGCCGGGAGACAAAAAATCGTCGTCGGAGAAAAAGGCATATGGCTGAATAACCGGTACAAATACCATCGGTAAGTATATTTTTCTGGTGTTGTATTTTCGCAAAGGATTTATCACAATCAAGCCAACGAGACAAACAAAAAGGTAGTTAAAGCAGTTGATAAGTAGTCAGTAAAGTGCAAAAAACTTTGAGGGAAATAATTAGGCATCTCACTTGTTAGTGTGCATATATTGGCGGCCGTCAAATGGACCGAGCATCTCACACCAAAAATGATGAAAGTTCGAATCCTAGATTCGCCGGTCACTTTGCTGGTAGACGGCAACCCGCTGTCACCCAGCTCTTTACCGCCCTTCACTTATTGAAACTTTGTGTCACTCCAAGTTCCAAGGTTACGATTGCCTATCTCCCTACACTCCCTC
The DNA here is from genome assembly GCA_008360955.1 of Fasciolopsis buskii. Lineage (NCBI taxonomy): Eukaryota > Metazoa > Platyhelminthes > Trematoda > Plagiorchiida > Fasciolidae > Fasciolopsis > Fasciolopsis buskii. The sequence goes on along the minus strand of LUCM01007879.1, from coordinate 7,541 downwards.
TCCATGTACTAGGCCTTAGTGGCTACGGAGCATCCCCGTTCCGCTATACTCATGCGTCCCGCTTGCCACAGAAGAACATTCAATACTGCCGCCGTTTTTAATTCCGTTTACTGTAATCGCTAGGATATCAACCAAACACATCGCGTTCATACACAGCTGTATTCAGACTTGAACTGGCTAGCAATGCTGCAATCTGATGCATTGTCATGAACAAATGGGGGAAGTGGAACGAGATTCGGATAACTTTACGGAAGCACTTAATGAAAAAGAAACAATCAACCAGGCTTGGAACACTGAGACTGTGATTCAAAACAACTCATCCTTATGATTCCGGGCCCTGTGGATCTTTAAAGCCACGGAGTACACGTATGCTTTGGAAATTCAGTAAAAAATAAAACCGATTTCAAAAAGGCTGCCGGTTAGATCTCCGCCTGCAGGAGCGAGTTATGAATGTGATGAAAACACGAGTGGACAATTTATTTCCCGAGATTGTTAAGTGTAGCAACGAAGGAGCAATAGTTTACAACTACTGCGACCAACCCAATTAGATTGAACGTATTATATATGCACAGTGATGGATACCTCTACCGCCGCCCGGTTCAGAAGCACTCCTGATCAATTGAGGCCCTAAGTGGTTGCTCACTTACACTTCTCCTGCTCGCTCTCAAATTAATCATGACATCACACATTCGCAGGGCGCTTTCGTTTCCAAACTCACTAGACGCACCTGCAAGGTCAGTAAGGACGTATCGCCGCCACTAACATTCGCAGACCTCCCTTCACTCTACTTCTGACCGAAACTTAAACTTCCCTCTCAAATAAAACCACCAATTTCCAGTCTCCCTGAAATACTTTCCTTCCCGCTTTGCTAGTAAAGGTGTCTGCGCCTTTGCTTATCATTCTGTTGGCGATGCCCATTACTGAATCCTGATTCTTCCAATTGCGAATTTCAACTCACGTAGTTGCAATTTGAACTTTCTTCTTCTAATCATTACTTTTTGTTATTCATCACCTCCCAAGATGCAGGGGCTCTTCGAATTTCGATTCCCCATGTTCATGCATTGAATACTTGCTTGAAACAGACCACCCAATCTACCATGTTGCTATTTCGGGAGATTTCAAATCCTGAGAACCGGAAATGATTAGTACCCTGCTCTTACACCTCGGTCATGGGACGCGAAGCCGAAATCTTAGCTGTGATCAACAATTTATCTCAACCAACTGGCCTTCTCACACTAATACCCGCTCGATCTGACGATCGTGCTCACACTATCACTTATATCTACACCCCCGATTCTTTCCTCTATTCCAGTGTTTTTATTGTTCCCATTCTTGGTTCACCGGAATGCTGCAATATCACATTCTCCATCAACCTTATTCGCCACGAACTTCTACTTTTCATAATACAATTGGGCGTTCAAACTCAGTGAACCAGGACGACCTATGCGACTTACTGGTCTCCTATCATTCGAATGACCGTTCATTCGCTGCTAATGTTCCCATGCTTGTTCTTAATATCATGAAGAGAATTAGCCTCGAGCCCGCAATTGGAGTAGCATAGATCGATACCAGCCCTCCAGCAAAAATGGAGGGCACCAGAGAGATAGGTTTCCTTTGAAAACGCAAGAAAGCTGGGTCAGATGAGCTGTCTCCGTCCTTCTTCAAGGATTGTGAGAATTCTTTGGCCCCGGAGTTAGTAAAACTCCTGGAGTCAATCTGGGCATAGGATCAGATCCCTAAGAACCCGTGTGAATCGGCGATCCTACCGATTTGCAAGAAGGATTATAGGTCTTCATGTGAAAATTACAGGAATTAGTTTGGTAAGCAACGCATCCGAAATTCTGGTGGGAATTATCTGGTTATCTGGTGCCCGCAAAAGGCGTACGCATAAGAATCAAGCCGGTTTCCAACCCAGCCGGGGTTGTAGTGGACAATTATTCATTTTGCGACAAATCACAGGAATTAAGTCCATTTTCCGTAGGACCACGATTTCTACCTTTCTTGACATGAACGCAGCATTTCGCTCAGTCGACCGCGCAGCTCTTTGGCCCCGCCCTTCATTGAAGGGTGTGTCAGAAATTAATTTCACTAATCTAATCTATTCAAACGGCCAAAACCGAGTTCGTGAGTAAGGCGATCTTCAATCCGAGTTCAACACGACAAAGATTGCTTACTCTCACTCTTTTCAACTTTCTAATTGAGATGATGATGATGATGAAAGTCGACCCGTCTTCATACTCTCACACTAGCATTGAGATTTGCCCAAACAGGAAGCTGTTTGACTTCGAAATTGCGGACAACGTTGTGTTGCTGAGTAAAGACCCAAGTAAATTGCAAGCTTTTCTTTATCGTCTGAGCGACACCGACGTTGTTTGGAATGTTTTGCATCTTCGAAGTGCAAGATGCCTTTTCGGGACTGGATTGGCCGTTGCCCGAAGATCATTTTTGCAAAGAAAACTCCTTGAATTAAATAGATTTATCTACTTAAGTATTTACATTTCATCAGATGGCCGTACATCGGGTGTAGTGTCTGAAGAAATACAGAAAGCTCACTTGGTATTCACCAATTTGAGACATATGTGGGGTCATCGTCACATCCAGTTCTTGATCGAGGGCCGAATAGACACAGCAGCAGTGAGCTTGGTCCTATTATAGCACGCAGAAATATGGCCATTGAGAGCAGAAGAATTTGGATGTGTGAACATCGTTGTGTTCGTAGTATCGGTATAATATGAAGGGAGATTTCTGTGAGTAACTCAAAGGCTTTGCATGGCGCATTGCGCCTTAGGGTTCAATCGTTAGGGCGCACTGAATACGAATAGATTAAGGTGGTTGCACCATGTTTTCCGCATGCTTAGAACGATTGCCTCGTTACACGCCGTTATCTGAGGCAGGTAACGGATCGAGGTGACCAGTCGATGACATGGCAAAAGTGTATGGAAACTTTAGACAGTGAATTGCCTCATCTAGATGCAGTAAGGCTGCCGAGATAGAGCAAAGGAAATCCCCCCAAGAGACGGTTGGAGACAATATAGCTTGGTGCCATGGTCAGTGGCATTTCTGCATTCGAAATTTTTTTCTGTTGCGTAGTTGCTCACATTGGTTTACTGTCGACTCTCTGCTGCTCTTTCTTTTTTCTCCTTTGAGCAAATAGTGCTCCGAAGTGGCAACCAGAACGAGAAAACGCTGGTGCAAGGTTCGCGATTGTAAAAACTGAACCGAAGTACTTTTCCAAACCCGGCAAACCAGAACCTCCGACTGGTCCAACTACGGTGTTCGTTTGAACCCTGAAGCATTTCGTCACTGGCGCCCAGTCCCGCCTCTCATCACCAGGAACAAATGCTCGTTAGCCAGTAGAAGAGTCCGCTGCAAAGCGGAACGCTTGGTCTCACCCGCCACTGGTTCCTTTCTAAGACCGTCTCTCAAAATTTCTGTCCTTGCAATTTTCTTCACATTTGTAATGCCTCACACCACACCTTACCAATAGGAAAATCCACCAAGCGCCACGCTCTTTGGACGTTTGCAAACCTCCCACGTGTTGCTTCTAAGGTGCTCGAAGCCATTATTTCTGACGAAATGCGGTCGTTCCTCGAACGTGAAGGACAGCTGAGTGACCGTCAACATGGATTCCGACAACGCCGTTGCTTCTTCCAATTCTGTACTCTTGATCTTTGTCCAACTACTGTCAGAATTTCAACCACCCTGTCCAAGACATTGTACTTCTCCTTCAGTTATTTTTTGCTCCAAAAATGCCATGCTGTGTAACATGCTCTATTTATTTTCATACTCATCTAGAACCCTTCTTTATATATACACAGAGTGAAAAAACTAGGCCTTACGTGAATGCTAGCAATAATTCCCTTTTACTATGGGTCAACCCATTATGCTGTAAATCACTTTATTTGTAATAAATAAAAATGAAATAATGAATTCACCACAAATCGGTTCAAGCCGATAGCGGATAAATTCGTTAGGCACTGTTCCAGATTATTATTATTGATACTTAAGGTTACTCAAACAATAAAGCCACGGATATATCATTTAATTTGTTCAGTCTTAAGTTCTACGTTAGTTAGCTGGCCTTCAGTTTTTTCACCGTTGAGCCGTACAAACGACCGGTTTTAGAAAACGCCTTCCATGATATCGGTTGAACTCAACTAGTCAAGCAAACGAGCCGAGGTAATAAGATAACTTCAGGTGGTCTATGCAAGTGTTTGGATTGAGGACTAGTTTCGAACAACTTAAGGTGCCAGGAAAACAAGTATACAAAATACAAGGGCTCTTAGCTGAGATGAACTTTATCCAGTAATATGAAATTAACTGATATAGCTGCTAGAAAAAGGTAGAAAACCAGCACTGTCATAGCGGTCCGCCAATGGTTCAACTATACAAGAACTGGAATAGATGAGCCATTTAGTTCATGCTACCTTAACACTGCTTAGCATTCGCAGTTTTTTGCTGTCGGTTATTACGATCGTGCAAAGTAACAGCCATCCACGATATTGTATTTTACCATATTTTCCTGAGTTAATCCAATCCAGGACGAATTACAGCTCACAAAATTACTCAACCTGACACCAATATACAATTGTTGTCCTGTGCAAAAAAACACCAACTCACCACATTTTGCAAGCATACCTTACTTTACTAGAAAATGCAACTCATTAAAATGATGTGGACTTGCTTCAGTACTTACCTCGACTCCAATCGCGCGCTAGTCTGCATCACGCTGCTTTGGTGGGCGCTCAAAATGGACGGTACAATTTTGGTATCGATTCGCGTACAGATTTTTAGAACACGCTGACTGAAAAGATACAACTGCCAACACCTAGTAACAAAAGAGCACTTGCTGGCTTAGTGAGTTGCAGCATGACTCGACGTGTTGTAACATCCTGAACTCCCACTCAATCTCTGCGCCTTCTTGATGAACCCCAGTCCCTCCCGACTGGCAGCAAAGACAATGAAACTCGATTCCTAACAAGACGTGAACTTAAAGAAAACTTGTTCAGTGATCACGAGATCTGGTGTGGTCAGCGAGCTTTGGAGATGGAACATAGTACCGTCATGGGAAATCCGCGTAAGCTGTTTCACCTCATCCGAGCCTCCGCCGGAAAAACATTGGCTGTGAGCGAATCGACCCATGAATTTGACGATCCGCCTATCCACAGTCACCAGCGGTCCCGTGTATGCTGGACGGAGTACTTTAGAGCACATTTTAGCTAGCCCCTAGTGTCAGCTTCTCTTCTAGCTATTTCGGCAGGCGTACCGTGGACTATTTGAACGGATCCACCAACTGAGGCGGAAATGAACACGAAAATCCAAGCCTTAGGACGCTAAAGTCACCGGATCGCCATGATCTTCCTCCAGCTGCTTTTAAAGATGGGATGGGACCGAGTAGAGAACTTCAAGTCTCGTTCTCCTAGGTTTGGTACTCCGCGAAAATTCTCTATTCGTTTAAGGAAGATTACTGTTTCCATTATTAAAAACACTAGCGCAATGATTACATTGGTCATAAGGGTATCACCAGGATCCCTATAGTGTCAAAGTTGAATTCGTTTGTCATTCTTCGCAGGTTGTACAACAGGTGTGAAGTGCAGACTCGTGAGGAACAGGCTGGGCTTCGCGCTGGTCGTAGATGCGAACACCAACGGTCCAGGCTTTGTTGTCTACCATGGATGAGCTCTCCACTCCTATCACACACGGGTTCACTGACCGAAGCTCGTCGCCCGCCGGCGTCACGCATAAGCTTAAACAGTCTTTGACTGTTACCTTTACCCACCAGTTTTCACGGTCATTCTTAAAGCTTATCTTCAACTGACGCTGCAACTGTCGACGCATCTTATTAACCTCCTCGAAGTTAGAGAGCTGGCGTTTTTGCTCCATTAGACCCAGCAACCCTTGCGAGATCCAGTCTACACTGCTGCTCATCGCAGTTCTTAGTTCGTCGGATAGCTTCGGCTAATAGCCGTTGCGAACAGCCAAATCACACAGACGTTCGACGGCCAATCGGGTTTGTGGCCTGCGTCGGTGGCCGTTAAGCTGCAGCTAAAATGGCATTAAAACCAACGCATTGTCCGAATCGAAGTACGTACGATCTACGGTTCTGGACAAAACAGCGCCAGCGGTAGCTTACTGTAATATGGTCGATGTGATTCAGAATATCTACTCAGTTAGAGCGCCATGTCGCTGTGCTAGATAGGAACAAACGATTGACTGCACAAAACTCGAGAAGTCTTTCCCCGTTATCTGTTCGCTAAGCAGGCAAGGCGCACCGCCCACCTAAACAGGTTTTCAATGCACCAATTTTTTCAACTTGTGCATTAAAATCACCTTCCTCCACTACAATGTCAGAGCCTCCGCTCTTCCCAACAAGGGTGACGAGGTCATCGTAAAACTCGTCTTTCTCCGAACCTTTGAGACCAGTTTCATACCTCCATCTCTAACTATAGCTGAGGAAAGCCCATCAGAGCTCAGCGCCTTCTGACGTCCTAAGGCTCAGGTTTGCATGACGATCTCCTCAATTGGTGGATCTATTGCAACAGGTCAACGGACGTTTTCCGGAATAGCTGCGGGAAGCGCTGATGCTGAGAGCCAGTTAGACTGTGCCTGAAAGTGCTCCGTCCAACGTACAAGATGGCGCCAAGTAGCAGGAGATTGAGTTGGAGATAGGAGAGACAGGTTGAATAAAAAAGAGGGAACTCTGAGCAGTAGCCTGCTTGTCACTATCCATCCCGCTGGACGTGGTGGACAGCTCGGCTCTGATTATCCTGGGAAACGAAAGATGTCGCATGGAATTATTTGTAGGCGTGGGGGACTGATGGACGGGTGCTGTTAGGGAATGCAGTCGCTAAGCTGGATGTCATTGCATAGGCATTTAAACAGGCGTAGGATAGCTCGGCGATTGTGGTGTCCGGTGTGCATTTTGCGCCTTCCAATTGTATGTTACTTCTTCAAGACTGGCAGGAACCAGTGCCTGAACTCCCTCTTTTGATGATCGGTTGGAGGTAGTCAATGGTACCTCAAGTCTGATTACGTCTGGTGGGGTGTTAGGAAAAATGCCAGATAAAGAATAGCTGAAGCCAGAACAGCTTCCGCGAACCTTTGACACGTGTGGCGCCATCAGAGCATTCGGCTTTCCCTCCATGGAGGGATGCGTAGTGTCACAATCCATAGGGTTCATTTTCATGGTGGCCAGATATCGCGTTTAGAGTACCGCAAGGATTTCTGTATTAGAACACCAATGTCTGCGAAGCACTAGAAACATTCGATGATTAATGACGAGGTGGATTACCCTGTCGGATGCAGACAGCGGCCCCCTGAGCGAAGTAATCCATCTACACCGCCTTCGGTGGTTTTCACACGTTTTCATCATCATCATCGTTCAGCGTTAAACAGCAAGGCAAGCCTCACTGACCGTTGCCTTTCCCCAGAGTTACACGTCTCTACAAAAAGAGTGAATATCCAACGAGAACAGGGAGCGGACCCACACAGGCGGGAAAAGATAAGATACTACTGCAGCCAACACACGGAACACAGTCTAA
>LUCM01007878.1:0-21276 GCA_008360955.1 Fasciolopsis buskii | reverse complement strand
ACCAGTGATAATCAGTCGGTGAGATGATGGTGCAATAACTAATCGTTTGCAACTTTCTTCTGAAATTTGACGGTCTTCATCACGAAATTCTGCTCACATTTCTAAAATGAGTTTGCATCAATCATGAGAAACCCAAACGCAGTACAAGTGATTCCAGGATAAGACAATTAGATAAGTTTGAAAAGTGGTTAATTATATTGCAGTCGCTGTATTAGGTTCAGTTGCAACTTATCCAACTTTGAACTGATCCTCTCGATGGGTGTTCACGATTCGCACGGTGATAACATTTTATCCAAACACAACATCCCGAAGTCAGCCGACAGCGGCGCATCCTCCTTATTCGTATCATGATGTCTGTTCCATTTTCGGGGCACAGGATTAAAAATCCAGTGAATTCTCAAAATGTGAGATCAGTACGCAGAGGTTTGCAACCGATCGATTAAGCTTACGCGCCGCGGCAAATCCGTGTGTTGAGCCACAGTGTATTTAGAATGCGAGCAGATTCCGGCTTCAAATTTTGAAGCAGAATCAAAATTTTAAAGCCGACGAACTAACACGCCTTACAGTACGACCCTCCATGAGCATCGGTCGGCGGCATGTATAAATATGTGGACCAGTCCAAAGAGATGTGAAGCTAACAGGTTGGGCGACTCTTCTGCAAAAGGGATAGGGAAATAAATGAGATTAAACTGTGTCGATGGAATCTCATCAATAGGTTTAAATTTCTTGGTAATATCAGTTGCAGAATTGGGTGCTTTCCAGGTGAGCTAGCTGGTAAGGTTAGAAGGTGGGCAGTGAAGAAATGGAACTAGGCGATGCAAATTTGGTAGGAAAGTTCCGAGAGTCCATGTCAGTTACCATGAATCTGTCGGTACTTATCCAACAGTCACGGTGATCACTAGAATTAATGTAAAAATAAGTGCAGTGCCGTGAAGTTACGAAAAAGATATCATCGTTAGAAAGAGAAGAAAGAGGTTGAACGAGATAAGGTAAGACTAGTAAGAACAATTAATTAGATCTGGCCGATTAGATTTTGGAGAAAAACGATAATGGGCAAGCATTTCACGAATGCTGACCAAAAGCATAAGGATCGATGCTATCGCAGGATGCGTAGAAGTAACCATCGGATACTTTCAATGTGGTTCAAAAATTACCTATGATGAAGTAACCATAAAACTTCTCACATAGTTTGTTCAAATAGCAAACGTTGTAGGCAAGATGGTGCCTACCTATCTGAGTTCCCGGGTTTGGAGAAAAGAAAGAAGCCCCAATCTAGCTGCCAAATCAATTGATTAGTCCGCTGCTCGATGGACGATAGACTGTCGCACAAGTGGGTTTAAAGCGAGGAAGGAAGACAGAGTTCCAAATAGCATGGATTGGAACTGAGCTTCGATTTTTGCGAACTCCTAAAGTAGAAAACCCCAAGGCTGCAAACGATTTCCGCGGTGGTTCTATTTTTTATTACTTACCGGATGCGAATGTGTAGTGGTTGAGACATCCCCCATAGCTTTTAAGGTACACTCCAGGAGAAGACCGACAACCGACAACCTGAAACTCCAAATGGCCTGGAACCTCAAAAACCCTGATGATACCCCGGATCACAGTTAGTTGCCATCTAGAACCAAAGTGGTCAATGAATCTGGAATTCTAACTTGATATCTCATAGCTGAGAGGCGCACACTCCAACTGACTACCGCCGATCGTTGGGCTCATAACGGGAATCATCACTAACCACGAGCAAAACTATCAACGCGCAAGGACCTACTGATCACCGTCAGATGGGACTAAATGGTAGACAATTGTAACAGTAAATTGAGAAGTGGGACCAGAAACTTATACTGACTTGGTAGATACATGATGATGTACTTTGTTCCAGTAACAAGGAGTACTCGTACGAGACCAGAGACGTACCCCTGGATTGATGCTGAGCGGCACATATCGGTCGGAAATGGGTTTCAGTGTTGCAAGAATTCCAGGGTCAAATCGCGCACAGCAATATTTGAAGGTCGTCTGGTAAAAGGCAAAATTTACAAAGGGATTTATTATTTCAGTCAATTAACCCAACTTCTATTCTAGATGTTTCGTTTCAACATTCACTCCCCTCAAAATGATGAATATCGTGGTCATATTCTCGAATTAATCTTTTCAGACTTCGTTCGTCGACCCTTAGTATTCGGAGAACAGCGTGCATGAATATTCTTATTTCCTTATTTCTTTATTCCATTAGGATATCAGAAGATTTATTTTCGAAGTTGATCGTTTTTGAATGGGGATGTTACAGATCCAAATGGTCCTTCATACAAACGGGAACGAACAACAAACCGAATGTCAGTGATCCCACCCACGCTGGACGGATTGTCCCAAGGACAACGCGAATTGATGAAGATGCCATTTTCATGAGAAAGGGATAAAACTGATCTGCTCAAGTGGGTTGACTCCTATATATATACATATATTTAGAGTTGAGAAGGCGCACACTGAGTTAATACGTTTATCGTGACGTCTCGATCCAAACTAGGACTCGTTGTCAAACGTGAATGAGTTTGACAACGAGTCCTAGTTTGGATCGAAACGTCACGATAAACGTATTAACTCAGTATGCGCCTTCTCAACTCTAAAAATATGCAACCTGAACTGCAGATATTTTCACTTATATATATATATATATATAGAACACTAGGATCAATTTGTCCAAATAAAATCACAAGAATTACGGTAACTACGTCGGGGCTTCTGGTCAGATTCACTAGGATCCAGCGGCTTTTTGAGACGAAGCATATTTTGATATCATATGTGTATGTGGGACATTACGGGTGACGGTGGTGAAACGAAGTTCGGAACGTGATTATCAAATTTTAGTACCAAAATTTAAAATTTTTCTGGTCAAATAAGGAATGGCAAAATATGGCACTGTCAGGACTGCAACATTATAAACAAATGACCGTTAGCTGAAGGTATTTTGGAAGTCTACATTTAAAGTTGAAGCAACCTGACACGCAATCACATTGTCAGTTTTTTAACGCAAATGGACTAGAGGACATGAATGTCGAGTTAATGACCAATCGTGCTTTTTTGAAATATACACGTACAGAAAGATGTTTGCATACGCGGTCCATCGTCCTGACTTCGTTTTTTAAAAAGTAAACCAACAGTCTGATAAACAAGTGGACTACGGAACCACGGGAGGGAGAGATTATGAAATAAATTGAACGACTGTCCAAGGTTGCAAGAGGGCACACTAGAGAGATTTCCTAGACTCGGTAAATACTCGGGTAGCGTGGTTGTCTGGAGACGTGGGACAGGTAACCTTCATAGGTGAATCGGGTAGTCGGTGAACTAAAAGAAATTAAACAGTTGAAGATGATAAACAGTTGAAAGTAATGACGATTGTTTATCGGGACCAATACCTGTGACTACTTCGACCTTGAAGCGGCAACTGACTGAGCACTTGTTCTCGGTAAAATGGGATCGTGAAAAAGATATGTTCTGGAATTCAAGTGGTAGACTGTGTAAACCATATCACACAGAGAACAATATGGGGTGGCGAACGGACTTGTTTTCATCAACTTTTAATCAGGCCATCATGTCACGTCATAGGCAGAGAACTAATAGATTATTAAAATACCTTTAGCAGAGATCTGCCAATAAACCTATTACTTGGGGGTAGAATTTCTAGCTAACAAGATGTTTACTAGATCATAGCGTCGAAACAATCGATATTTTCCAATCTTATTGAAACATCTTATCAAATTTTATGAAACGATGACACTGTTTTGTTTTAAAAATCATAGCATAGAAATTATTGGGAAGTTGAATGGCTCACCGGAATGAACTTGAACAGCTACATCCGAATAAAGCGACATGACTGAAAAATACTCGGGCAGTAAAACTGTCAGATATATGGATTCAAGAAGGCTTGCATCACAAAAGATGTGCATGGGCTGGGTTGAATTGAGAGGAGACAAATGCATACCTGTGGTAGGTCATGCACAGTTTGCTGTCTCAACGTCCTCAGGACAGCGTTTATGTACTCATCAGTATAACCCAAACTTCATCTCGTAGACATCGGAAATTCTAACTAAATAGAAACTGACTGCTGCAAGAAAAGGCTTGTTTGCTTCTAGCATTGAATTATACCTTGCGCTTGGAGAAGCTGTTTGAATATCCCCTCCTCGAGTCCCTGTCAATTTCGAGGACAAAGTGGCAAAACTACCGTTGCAAGGGCAGAGAATTTTCGGTACAACAGACGCCGACAAGCAAATGTTAACGCTGGTATTCGGTTGCAATTTCAGGGTAAACCAGGGATAACGGATGCACGGGAAAGATAAGTTTGGGGGAAGAAACACTTATATCCCCATAGAGGAATTGGGCAAACAGATTTTCATTTGACTGGGTTGTCTGAAACAGTTAGAAACTGTCGGGGAGAAAACTTTTGCTCTCAATCCCCTACCCAATAATATCCGTGAATTCCAATTAGTAAATGCTAGCTGATTCATAGGGGAATCCTATTCTGACAATTAAATAACCAAAACTTCTCTATGTTGGAAGTCACGCACTTGGGCGATTTGGGCGCGTGACCACTGATCCGTAAATGAAATGTCCCAACACCGTTCAGCGTGGCATCGTAGCTCAGCTGATAGGGCACGTGTGATGGTACCAATGGATGGGTTGAGTCCATGGATGGGTCCGACTCCCACCGAAATCGAAGACCGTTCACAGTTGGATCAACTTTACAACTGTCAAAATTTTCCAACCAGATTTATGTAGCAAGAGCCAAATAGGAGCCACTCATCTGAAATGCCATAATTTGGTTGACGGAATGAAACTCATTGTGATTAGTGCTAGCTCAGTTCAAGACGGAATAAATTATAATTGGCAAAACGTGGAAGGCGGCTAAATCGATTAGTGTCGGTTCAGATTGACGCCTGATTGGAATCACCCGCAACTTTATGCAAACTACCCTCCAATAAAGGAAATGAGAAGGGTAAATTAGAGACCAAGAAGGATGAAATAGTATCTTCAGTGCAGAATGGGGTCCCATATAAATTTCATTATATTGTAATTCTCGTTATTAAGATGTGAAATGAAATTAAATGTCTAAGTAGGCTATACCGTTTGAGGGGTACGTATTCTTGAACTAGGGGATGATGTCATACTTATCTTACTTATATAGCCTGAAGCCGCCCTCGGACACGGCATAGTTTGCAAAACGAGGATGGAGTAGCGATCCTTTACACAGATCTCACAAGCACGAAGATATATCCGCGAGGGTGGGTAACGAGAGCCGTATCTGATATTCTGATGACAGAGAAAATACGTTGTGACTTACAAGCAGAGGAACGAGCAGGATGACTGCGGTAAAAATCCGACAAACAAACACAGGTATGTCCTCCTGATGGCATGAGAGAGCTTTCTGCGTATGATTAGTTAAATACGGACGAGAAAGAAAATCATGAATGCACGAGAAGAATTATTTCCGATCGTCTTCGAAGGTCAAGATTTGGACAGTGTCCAGTTCAACAAGTTGATGACAGCACAACGTTGTAGAACAGCTACTCTGGGGGAGAGTAAAAAGTGAACCAGTCAATTCCAGCATTCGGACGATCGACCTGGCATCATATCGCATCAATTTTCCTAACTGAACTGGAAGAAATGCGCTATCTTGTCTGCTATTCATAGTATGCCGATACGTAGGTGGTTCATTTCAGTAGGACGAATAGTGCACAGCCACGAAATTCTCAATTAATCTTCTCTTTCCAACGTACCCAAGGGAATCACATTCGTCGTTGGTGATTACTTCGACGCTGTCTCACTGTAAATAAGAAATTACAAAGGAGATCGTGAGATTGTATTCGAAATTCCTAATATTATCTAGAAGTTGAATTTGACAGACTTGAAAATTGTTGAATTGATTCGAATATGACAAGTCTTCGATGTTCGCAAAATTCGAACCTCTGAAAGCATGTCATTCACGCTTCAGTGTCACATGTCTTCTATCGACGAGGTTAGCAGACCGTGCTGAAGGTCAGTTGGACAATTCACTTTAAGATCATTGGTTACCCGTTTAAGCTGCACAGCCAAATGATGTTATTTCCAACACTAGCAAACAGAACGATTAATGAATCAATGGAGCTTGATATTGTGAAATCAGAAGAACTAGCAAATGCACTTGTGCTGCCAACCCGGCCGTTGGCTAGAGTGAAATCATAACTGTCAAATTGATTTTTCTCTAGCTTTGAAAATACACTCCGTTTGCAATCCCGTGGTCCTGATTGACTACTCTGTGGATAAAGGTGACAACCTTGTTCTCGACTCACCCCAAATGCATATATATATATATATATATATATATATAGGATGCAATAAACACAGACACTTAGCACTCTCAGCCTACTTTCATAGTTATACTGAAAGGCCACTGCGGTGGTGGTAATACACGGAGCCGAGGACCGAGACGCTATAAAATAAGATGAAAGTTTGACAAATACTTCTATCCGCACGCTCGCGACTGTAAATGTTCCAAAATATTGGGAGACTCGCATTACCGACCACAGTGGGGCTAAAGTTCATTTTCCTACATCCCAGAACTCGGGCATTTGGACTTCATATGTTCGGAAGCTTCGACTGCCAAAGTTGCCAAACGGGAAACATTTTTTTATTTGATCAGCAGAAGTGATCAGGACCAGTCGGATAGATTTCCGTTCTTGCGTACATCTAAATATCAATAACTGAATCAAAAATTAAGTCACCCCGGACAAAGTAGAATGTGAAGTGCGAACAATTTCCGAATTTCGGACCCACATTTACCACTCAATCCAGACTTTGGCCGGTTATTTCCGACTGATTAGATAAACGCTGTTCAATCTGAAGATAATCCTAATCACATCTGACAAGTGGAAACAGAAAAATTTTAGTGCAATAAATTTTTGACGTTTACCGGCAACAGTGAATATCCGAAAGTAGCTTCGACGAAGGATCACACAAACAAACGAAATGGAAAGGTCAAAGCTAGGGAAGAATACTCAAGATGATTGGGCGATACCAAAATGGTCAGCGGAATTCCAACTGTTTGTAATCAATTAGACCACGTGCAAGACGGCCGGGTTGTCCGCATTTTTCGGACTTATCTCACATCTATCAAGAATTACGTCAAAAATTTTTCATATCTCGAAAGTCCAGAATACAGAAAAACTTGGGCAGAATTTTAACTGGTTATGTTCGGGAAAACATTTTCAAGAGTTATCGGCGTTAATCGGATTAAAAAACGAATTCAATGAGACAAGATGCGTTAAGGAACGAAAGATGTGATGGGTTAACCAAAGGAGGACACCAACAGTGTCGCATCACATACCATTTTGCAAAGTTATCCAAGAAACATTACCTTTAATAAAGTTCTTTCATTAGGTATGCCTCCAAACTAGGTATAAGAATAACGAACAATTATTACATTAGTTCTGAGACGACCAGGCGGGTAAGGGAACTGCCAAAAAGCTTATATGATTAAACGATTTCGAACCGAGTATACGTATATTTACACGCCGCCTGATAAAGTTTTCACACAATTTCCAGTTCCATGTGAAGTAAAAAACGATTTCTAGACATCATCCAAGTAGTCGCGAAAAAAGTATTTAAGTAAGACGGTTCATCGATGCAGCTGCTACTAAAAAGAAATTGTAATGAAGGAAACGAAAAGAATACGGCGACCAACGCACTGTATCCTACCCCCCTTCCAATCAGTAGTGAAAGCGATAAGCTTTTGCATTGTTTGTTCATTAACGGCGGTCACAGAGCGGCTGTCAAATGGTGGAAGTCACCAAGGATGAGCGGATTCGAATCTGCAACATTTTTATCTAGAAGGCACTTCATTATGTGCTTGACCACCACCGGTGACACGAGTGGCTATGTCGAGCTGAAACATCAAAATTGTTTTGGGATAGCCACTGTGAGAGTATGGGCTACCGAATTGTTAGCTGAGAGCTACTCACTTTCAGGTCAGTCTGTTGTCCACTCCTCGATCCATATACTCGTTGAATTCGACACAGCATCCGAATCAGAATGACGCAGATGTATATACATATATAGATATATATATCACGATAATGCCACTTAATGGTTACTTTTTTCAATCACTATCCTGGTATTTGAACCTAATCAGTCGCAAGTCATGACGATTGGAATTGGCTGAAAGCGATGGATGCACGTGGCAGCTGAATTGTATCAAGTGAGCGCCGAACTGAATCACCGCATCCAGCCTATGCTTTTTTGCACAAAATGACTTCATTAGATCACGATTACACTGGCTCTAAGTCGATGACCTCTCCAAAGTCCCTGCTGAAACACTGTTAACAGAGCTGTTCAAGACGGGAACCGTGATTAACAGAGGGCTGATACTTGCTGAATTTGACCGACGGTTGCAGGATCTGAGCTCATGAACTTGATGTCCCAGTGCCACGACCTTATCCGTTTCAGTACCAAAGGCCAAACGACCCATGATAGTAGTGAGTGCTGAAATTACTCCGATTGGGACGACGAAATCAACGGCAACACTGAAACTATAATTATAGGATGACATGTTAAAATTCGTGTATGGCATGTTTCCATAAATATGTACCAGAGGTGGACTTTATGAGTGAATTGCTGGTTACTTTATTGCGACCAAACAAGTATGAGGTCAGGTCGATTCTGACCTGTCTGCATGCGGCCTTGAAGTTGTAGCGCAACCTGTCAATGGAAGCAAGTGTAGAACTACATGTGCCATATTATGACAATACTGAGCGCACGTGATAACTTTCCTGTCACATTTGTTTCACGTTTCACTCTCATAGTTGAAGTTTCCTCCAAGAAAACAACTAATTTGCAGATGAAATCATTATGATCAACATTTCGTTTATTACTGAATTCTCTGGGAGTATTGCGCAAAGACACCCGTTTCTTCGATCCAGTTGAGAGTAACCACTAGCATACACTAAGCTGGTCCCAACTCAGAGACTAGAAGTCGTGAAGTGTGGGAACGCTTATCAGTCCAAATGGTTGTCTTTTTCAACAAATCATCAATGACCTGCTTCTAATTTTGTCATACTCCAGAGTAAATGGTTTTGGACATAAAACACAGTGCAAGAGTATCGTTTATTAAGTGGTCACCTCCAGAATCTAGGTTGCGGACAACGAAATTACGCTGATAAGACAGAGTATTGAAAAGCTGGCACCGATCGATAAACCGATCAGCAAACCCACTCAAACATCGGTTGGTCAGATCCTAAAAGATTAATGGAATATAAGTTACAAAATCGGCGACAAAGTAGTGGATGTTTGTAACTAACTGGTAGATTACGCAAATCTGTCTGCACTAAAAAGTAACTCATTTAGAAGCAACAAGCTCTTTCTTATGTAGAACAATTGGAAGTTCCGAATGATTAGCCCCAGTATACAACGACGATCAATATATGTTCCCAATTACTTTTTGATTTCCTTGCTATGTCCACCGGTCTGTGCAGTCAACAGCTGTGTTTCGGAAGCGTGAATGACCGGTCGGTCAACAGCTCACCTCATTCTATTGTTTTGCCAGTCTTCCATTATCGAGTTTCTTTCCTCGGAGAAAACATGTCAGTTTGACTTACGTCTTAAACCCAAGAGGTTTGAAGAACAGGAATAAAATCAGGTCGAAAGGTTTGCCGAATGAGACTGTAAAATATTTCCGAACAGAAAACGTTGAAAATGATGCGTATAAGTATCCTTTAACTGCCTTGATTTTGCCTCTCGGTAGAAGCGATCATTTGGTAACAGTGATGTGAAATCCATTTAGTGCACTTTCACGTAAACACACATTCATACACGTATGGGCATGAACTTTGTAGTTGGTGCTGTGCTGCAAAAACACCAGGTAAGATATAGCTGCCCTAGTTGCTAAAACCATTCCCTTCATCCACTTATTCCTCTGGAAGAACAACACTCGGCTTTGAGCCAGTCCTGTCCTGTGATTGCATTTTAAAATTGGAAAGTCCAAAGCGTATCCCAGTCCTACGTGCGCAAGAGAAACTCTTGCAACTTGGGTCTTCACTTAGTAACACAATGTAGTCCGTGTATTCAAGGCCAGACGGCTTCCTGTTTGAGCAAATATTAGTTTCCCTATTTTTACATGAGGACGGGACTATCTCTTTTATAAATCACATTGAGAAAAATTGAAAATACTGGGTTAAAAAGGGGCGATCCTAACAAACACTACTTCTCGTGGTAGACCAGTTTCAAAGACAAATTCAGCTTTGGCTGTCCACATACAGGAACGAGATGAGTGAAGTGAATTTACCTGACACACTTCAGTGGGATGCAATGCTGAGAAATTACGGGATCGAATCAGTAGAACGCCGCTTCCAAATCATGAAAGACGGGAATCGTGGGTCTACGGGACATGCGCCTATGGTCTAAGGTCTGTCACAAAAGGAAAATTCGGCCCATACAACCCAAGTGAGACGGAAACCCGTTTGATTTTTATGTATAGTCTTTTCGCGAGTACTAGATAATCTATGGACCCTAATGCCCAGGAGCAATTTGGATCCAGTGCCTACCAAACTAATTCCTTTGTGGTTTTCATACGACAGTCTAACAACTCACTCGTAAATCGGTGCAATCACTAATTCACACAGAACCTTAGGAACCCCTGACCATGACCAGATTGATCCAGAGAGCTTTGCGTATTCCTTCACGGTCCATGGATAAGAACAGAGACAAACCATATGGTCCAGCTGCCTTATGCCTTTTAAGAAAACCTACCCCCGTGGTCTCTTCCATTTCCGATGGGTGACTAGTATCCACTCGCATTAGCTCACTTGCAGACATAATTGAAAGGCCCAGTGTGACCGTGGCCCAACTAAACTGTTCCTTAAAGTGTTCTGCCTAAAGCTCCACTCGGCGGTTTTCAGAGTGAATCATTGTGCCGTCGGATTTCTTAATCACCTCGAATACGTTCAGCTTTCGCGGACTAGTATTCCTAATCGGCCATTAAAGACTGAGACTGTTGCCAATAGCTGCAATCTTTTCTATTTCCCTGCCCTCCCTTATCCACCTCAGTATAATACACTATCTTGTCGAAGCGCAAAATCATATAGGCTATACCAGCCCACATAGTGTCTTAGAGTTGTAATATCCACGGGGCCTTGGTTCTTCCGAGAGAGAGCCGCAGGCATTCTGATTTGAAAAGTGAAAGATGAAAAGAAAACTCGATCAAATGTCCAGCAGGCGTACCATCCAGCGACAACACTTGCACAGTCAGAATAAAGAAGGTTGTGTAAAGCCAATCATTTACAGATTATACTGTACGTCGCGCAAGCAGGTCATATCTGTAGTGCAAAATTTCCAAGTGCTGCAGTATGGCCTCCTAGTTTGACCGATGAAAAGCCCGCATTATGGTGGTTTTCCGATTGGAATCTGACCAGTAGTTCAATAGTCCCCAGTGCATAAGAAATTGCGGTAAATCCTAAGCTACATATAAATTCAGTCTACTAAGCAATGGGACAACAGAATTCTCTCTGTTCAGGTTTTTATTACCATCAGAAAAGTAAACCGTAATACTTCATCTAACTGGTAACCTTTCACTTCGTAAATAGATTTTTCCAATTTCATTGATATTCCAAACCGGACAGCACTTGGGTAGGCAGGGTCGAACAGGAAACGCTAACACTTAGACCAGTCAGCAGTTGTTTGTGCGCACTTTAGTTCCGCAATCTCGTACTCGTTAATATCGAGGAACTGAGAAGTACAGTCCTTCATTCCTGATAAGTCTGGAAGATTTAGGACGCCGGTTTACAATGATCCCCGAGGACGATTCGTTTGTGATATGCAGGCCGATATGTCAAATCGGTAGAGCTTTAGTTACGGAACTGTGGTAGGCAGGACCTAGTTCTATTTACAAAATACATTTTCAATCAACAGGTAATTCGTGAATATGTTTATTGAGACGGAATATCATGTTCTTCTGCTTTAGCGCCTTGCCATGGAACGGTCACTCTTTCCTCTTCGAGAAAATACCGTGCCTTCTGATTTTGACTTCAAGTTTGAAACCCCGTCCGTCCTTACAAGGAACAATTCCCCGGGGAGGAAGTGGGGCACAAGTGTGGCCGATTCCGAGATATAAACATTGCGATGGGACTAGATCAAATAGGTTTCATCCATGTTGTTCTAAAAAGAAAACATGAGCAAGCATTCCTGATTTGGTTGAAAATCTCGACTAGACCGCTAATGACTGGAGGAATAAATGCAAATTTAGTGGAATTTTCTGCTTACACAGATTCAACACAGAAACGGAAATTTTCAGTATTCTAATCATCCGCGCTCAACGGACAAACCTGTTGACTATTGGCTCGAGTCATGCATTACTTTGTGATTTAATGATTCGCACAAGTATTGTTGTCCACTCGGTTACACGCGGGTACTTCGCGTGACTGTGTTCCGTGTTTTCCAACAAAGGTTAAACCAGAGATTTGTCACTGTTGTTCGCGTCCAATGCATCAAACGCTTTAAATCATCTTAGGTTAATGCCTAGTCAAATTCAACAAATTTTTCTGAAATAATCCAACTTGCGATATCGTCGCTGAACATCCTAACAAGGATGAAACAGCTGTACACTGCTCCCATGGTTCCTAAGTGGCGACGTGAGCGACAATATCACATGGCGAATCATTTTATAAAAACATAATCTCTTACATAATCTCTCTTACAAATTCTGGTCAGGAAGGCCTCATTAAACGAGAAATTACGAGTTTTGTCGTCACTCATGCAACAAGCTTATCTGAAGTCTTTCTGTTTCGGTAGACAACAGCAAAAAGAAACAAATACTGGAGTTCTTATTCGATTTATTTAGCGAGAACTAGCCAATCTCTGGAATAATGAACCAGCAGTTTTTCGGGGTCACAGACTAGAAATTCAGCCAATATCCCATTTTACCCATCATATGTCTGTCTTAACCGCGACACATTATGAGGCTGCTGGGAAGAACAAATTAACATTTATTCACGATAAGTTGGCTTCTGTATTGTCAGAAATCCAGCGTCAGTTAACAGGGGCAATTTTTGAAGTGGAGTTCAGAAACTCTAGATTGAAATTGTTTTTACATCAAACTCCACGAAGTTTTAGAATTTCCATGTCAGTATCCACTGATTTAGTACTCATTTAATTATCACATTGGGACATGAGACATATTTGGCTAGGAGCAAGAATCAGGATATGGTGTTTTTATATGACGCGCATCCTTCGCACAAGTTTGCCTTCATCTGATTCAGGACATAGTGTAAGAAAACCGCTCCACGCAGGATAACACATGCTTAATTCTATTGGGGCAAAACAAGGACACCGTCGTATTTTCCTATTGTCCGCCTTCTCGTACTGAAGGACACATCTCTGCCGCCACAACGACAAAATTTCCCCATCCGTAGCGAATTCCATTTCGATCCTTTTGTAAGGCCTCTGTCAATTTATTAATGTTGGGGTAGGCGACCTGGAGGAGAATAAGAAAGTTGGACAACTTTTTCGAAGAACTCACCTAAAGAAATGTCTATTTTGTAAATGCTTTTCAGGTCACCATATGCTACTCCTCCATCAACAATATTAGCTAGTCGCCAGATTGGGAAGGTCAACATTTTTTTACTATTGCGCAAAGTAATTATATTCCGTACTTTGTTGCGTGATTGCTCCATACTCCTCATCCGCTGACACAAAGGATGTTTAAGTATTATTCAACTCTAGCCGGACAATGGTGCACGGAATGTTTGTACTAGTCTGTCATGTTCAGCCAAACAGACTGCCGCCGAAAACATTTAGCATGATCATAAGTGACTCAGTGGTCACTTTCAGATGTTACCGGGTTCTTTCGTGAAAGAGGTGCTCTTTGCATAGATTATTCGTTTAATATAATGTGAATAGTCGCCTTGCATAGTACGGGAAGGTGGAAATGCCTAAATGCGTAATTTCAAATTAACCGAGTTTTTTAACCGGTCCATTATCCTTTACATTGCAGTACAAAAAGATTTTAGCTTTTTTTCTTCTGCCTCACTGCCACAATAACAACCTAACCAACTAATGTGACGCATCTAAGTGACCTTGACGAGAGGTCATCTTTGATATAAATCAAGATGTCCCATTAACGAAAGTTTTCCTGTTCCTGATCAACCATGATTACCATAGCCCAATTGTTGCGAATTTCTCTGGTTAGAAAACAATTATCTCCGGCCTATAAATGCGAACATTATCATGGGGAAAATACTCGATAAAATGAGTGGAATAAAGGCTAAGATAAATCCCAAGACCCTTCCAAGGAAGTTTACGAAATCTGTATGCTTCAGTAGCATCTTGATTTCATGTTCAGATAATTTTTTCATAGGAAACCAACGTTGCCCATGTTCAACTGACTTCATTGCAGTCTACACAGGTATAACAAAAAACCTCGTAAATATAATCATGTTATTTGCCGATTCTTCTCTAAGCACTAAAATTGTAAGACTACAAACAGGATATTTTAATGCAACACAGTTCGCGGTACCTGTATGAACAAAATCGGCAATGCAAATCAATCAGTCACAAACTCGTTGCTTTGCATTTTCCAGAAAAACGTGTACTACATGTTATCACACCAGGATAACCGATTGCAACCGGAATGTCTACTATATTCAACCAAAATTATGTGGTTGTATCGAATATACAGTTATTTTTGGAATATTCTTCAACCACCCAAGTCAAGAACGTCTTAGTGACAACGGGGTGGGGACGTACACATTCACATCACAACAGAATTAGGCTCACTTAAATGGGTGCTTTCATCCAAATGACGTCACCGGTACAAAACCCACAGAATCGTTGGTAAGCTGACGAACCAGTGGACGCCAAACTGACCAATAAACACAAACTTAAAAATAGTACCTTGACCAATTTCACCTCAGAATTTCAGTCTGACTTGTAAGCAGAGATTATATTTGAATCCTAGGGTGCAATTATTTTAAATATTTTAACTGTTAATTGTGTCTTATGGTATAAGATCGACTAAGTCAGATTACATGTGTGCAAACGTAGTCCATCGCAACAACAGCAGTATACAAACTTCATCCACCCTAAAAGAAATTCGACACAACACCTTAGGTAACAGTAAATTATCTCACACGAACATTCTCACGGCAATCACTATTTTATAAACAATATCGATGTAACTAAACCAAGGAAACAAAAAAGATAGTATTTTATGGCACAGGGAGGGAATATCATTTTCGGAGCAGAATGCTTCAAGCTATAGGACCTATCGGCAGATCGATTCAAATGCATATATTTCATCAACTGTTTCCAATCGCATTCCGATGAGAAGATACACCACCGCATACCGTGTCATTTGAAAAACTTACCAAATCTCTCCCTTCAAACCATAACCGAAGAATGTCAGATAACTAGAAATTTAGTACTAACTCGGAACTGACAGTGATGGGATTCGCACGCACTGACCAGAATCGATTACAAGTAGCAGCAAACAAAAGACAAACAAACGAAAAGCTCTTTGTTCATCATAAAACCATCAATTCGGGTCTTCGACAGCATGCTGGGAATGCGGGTATTGGTACTGGGTGAAGTTTTTTTCCATGCATTATTCGAGTCTACGGTTTGAGTTGTAGAAAAGAACACAAACAAACATGTTTCCACTAGCAGAAACAAACATCCCAGAGAGAATGGAACAAACTCCGCAAATCTGATGAGCCACTCACAGTTGCGTGATAATACTAATGTTAGCATTTCCTCTATTGCCGAATCTGTGGTAGACGTAAATTTAAGTCTGCTATTGTGAACAATGTCCCATCACTTGGTTTGACTCAGCAGCTATTTAGATGAAATTTACGTGGGAAGTTTTGGGTTGGTCATGTCCTAACCGCCTAGCGAGCTAGCATATAACGATTGCGATAGGCAAAAGGTTATCGCAAGAACAGTTAATTGTGAATTTGCTTTTCGTGATAAAATATTCCTTGTGTTCTTAGGGTTTGTCGATGACTGCTCCCGTGATCCGACTGGCACACAGTGAATTGACACGGTGAGGTCGCGAAATATAACCATTATCGAATTTCGTCATTTTAAAGGCAAGGCTGTCATCCGAGAAATCCAAACACTGTTCATTCGGACAAATAGCCAAACATGCTTCACTTGGTCATCCCAGGGATTCAGCTGTTACTCCGTCAATAGGAGGGAACATAACGGCGAGAACAAGTAAAGGCATCACAGAAATCTCAGAAATAAATATTTGTGCAATCAAAAGAGCCAAAATTTGTTCCATAGGATTAGTAGATCGACAGGACATTATTACAAGACAAACCAAACTGCTAATTGATTTGATTGATGCGTGAATGCGGCTACAGCTATTTCAGTCGATCCCTCTAGATGTACATTAATAGCAATTACGACACAATATCCACTGTTTCAGTATCGGGGATAACGTTTATGTAGAAGATTTCGGATACCGCAAGATATAAAACAGGAAAGACAGAACACGTTGCCTACAAGTTCCTAGTCAGAACTATACGGTGGATCTGATACGCTAATCAGTTTGGCCAAAAATACATTGGTGATGAATTCGGTGAATCCAATCTGGTTGATTATTCATAAATAATGCCAAACAGCATATCAGCACGTGAAAGCCCTACATAAGCCCGTGGGATCACCCTTAACACACTTGGTCGCATGTCGAAATATTTTCCGGTTCACCATTGCAGACCAAACTAAAAATGCAAATGTATGAATCTCAAAATAATTACGCCGGATTCCAGTCACACAAATTTTAGGACAAATCTACTGATCATTGCCTTTCATCGTCTACCTTTCCGTAGTTTATTGAACGACTCATACAATATTATTCAGTGTGTCTAAATACGAGTCTTCTGCGTAGTTGTCTTTTGTTTCTCCCTTGTGGACTAAGACAAGAGCGCATCAAAAACTGCTTCTTTCAACGCAACACAAGTGTATGGGGCTATTGAACAACGCGTCCTATCTGTTTTCTGACAGCAATAAACACTGGTCATCTAGTACTCGAGATTGGGGTCTGTATGAGAATGGAAAAAGGTCTTGGTTTTGAGCCGGTTAATAGATATATCCTGCTTAATCTCTAAAATTTCCGGAAAGTAGATGCGTGTTCCGTAGAACTAAGGTCCACGGCTTTGTGTGATCCAAGGATGTTGTTTCAAGTTATCATTCGACGATACGATTTTTCGACTTTGGCGGCTACTGAAGAGTGTGCCATAGAGAGGCATCCTTGTCTTTAATTATCAAAGTATGCGTTACTCCATTGTAATTACAATTGCATTGTCAAACGTGTAATCCAGCAGGGTTGATGTGTTGCGAATTACCGCTCGTTCATTTCGTGTTTAGTTATAATTCCGTGTTTCTAACGATCATCTCATAATGACGCAAAAAGAGAGTATACTGAACAAAACCTTTTTGTAATATAGGCAAACGTATTTAAGTCAATGAAGGTAACAGTGATATGTGTTAGTTCTCATTTCTTTCTATATATCTTTAATTGAGCAGATCTTGGATCGGAATGGGGTAAGATGATCAGCACACGGACTGCGTATGTCTACAGATTGACCGCGCAATGCGTGATGTTTTCCGAGGCAGTTGATGATTGAAAGATAGCTCATGATGGTCAGTGCATGCAGTGGTGGAAATATATGAAAACCCTGCCCAATGAATTATTATCGAGTTGAAATACCGGGTCGATACCCTCGGGATCCCTCGAAGTGGTTTGTAGATCGTAGGCAGTATGCTTAAATGGAGTAATCAGTGGGATTGAAGGCTTGAAAATTTTTTTCTGCTTATCTAAATTTGTTCAGTTACATGATCGTAAAATATCTTTTTTATCATTACCAGATCAAATTGCTGCAAGTTTAACGGTTATGCAAACTAAACATTTTTCCCTGTCCAATGTACTCGTCGAGCCAATAGCAACAGCTGGGCGAACAATTTTCACCGGTCAGTGCAAATAACACTAAAGGATGACCTAAAAGCATGATCGATATGAGCCGTTACGTTGGTTTGGGTTCAAGGTCGTCGCCTATTTAATAGTAATCGCTACTGCAGATGTTAATCGAACGTCAGATTGTTGAAGACTTCCGCCAACGGTCCGTCAGTTTGTTCGACATAAACCGGACGTATACTTTCATTCACCTTACGGTAATATTTGTAATATTTTTGTTTAGATTAGTGCATTTCTTGGGACATGCCAGAGAAACAACGAACCCAGTCACGAATTTAGATTGATGTTCCCATAATTCAAATGTGATCACTCGTTTCGTCAGTTTGTTCGGAAAATCTGTTATCAAAAAGCTCGAAATAGGATCAGTTGTAATTCTGGAGTTGCTTGTTGATCAACTTTCATCGAGACCACTCGTGCAACGGAATGCAAGCAACCCTGTGTTGCATACAACTAACAGAAAGCGCATACGTTTATCTGGCAATTGTCTGGACCCGGGTGACCAAATTAGACTGCTTGTTTGTACAAAACGAATAATCATGGAAATGAGTTCAATGCTAACCTAGTCCATTCGAATTGTAGTCGGCAGCATCGGATATTCAGTAACTTGGATAGTAATCATCGCCACGAAGTTTGATTTTAATTAAAAAAATGTTTTTGGTGCTTACAACAAAGTTCTTCGCTTCCAAGACGAATCTGTTTTATCGAAAAATTGTGAAAAAGGAGAATGATAGACGGACATCGAATAAAGTGTTTCAGAATTTTCATTTTGACAAACCAACTTGCACTGATTTCAATTACTAGTAATAAAGATTACAAGCCGGGAACGAATCATCGACATTTTTTTTCCCGGCAACCTCTGCTCGGCGCTCAACATTTGTAAGAAAAAAAATTTCACTGAACTTTCCAATGCCTGTGATATTTCGCTTCCAGCATCATCTCAAAATTTCACAACAGCTATCAATTTGTTCATTCTTCACCCTCGTGGTTCGAAACGGAACACGCTAATACAAGATGTGAGAGCTAATCGGGACTGTCTCCTAAAGGGGAGGCAGTCTCGGATGTGCAATGAAAACAAATGCAGAAAATTCAACTTGTCAATTCACATCATTTTTTGCAAACAGGCCAAGTTTTTGTTGAACAGAAACGGAACGTTCGGAATACATTCACCTCAAATCAAACATTGTGGGATGCAGGTTCACTTCCTGCTGTTTTGGAGACGAAAGCGAGTAGCTAGCGAAGCGATTGGAAAGATTTTGCCTAATTAAGATTCATAAAACATGCGTGCTATAACTGGAGCATGATAAATCTCCGAAACTAACGATGCATCTTACATTGACGCTTTAAAACCTAACTTGCCGGAATATGTGAAGTGCTTGATGCTGCCAAAAGAGTGATCAACCGGAAGTTGGACAACGAACTGCTTCAGCTCCTTATGCAACTAACCATCAAAAACGCACTGAAAATTTGTCCATTCCCAGATTAAATTGGAATGTGAGTCAGAATCCGGTGTACGCTATATCGAGCCACAGAAGTTTCGGATTTCCGTCTCCTCCGATCTTACCGTTTTCTTTACTCGCAAACTTATGTTTGCTCCAAAATGTCCCTGTTTACCATAGAGGACTGCAAACCAAATATTAAACTAAGAAATGTCGCAATTGCATTAGTTTCCTTGTCTTGATGTCAAGAAATCATCCGCGATAAATAAAATTCAACAAAAGAGACAACCTCTATTTAGGTATATAAACACGCCTAATTAAATCATTCTGAGATCACGCAGCACTGTCATTACATCCCAGTAAGTCCAGCCAACTTCTGGAGGCACATTCCACGAATGCCTGCATCATTTTTCGGTCCATGACTCCCCTTTCTCGCTTTCCTATGATCACCTGTTTAGTAAATAACGCAAATTGGCACGTTTTTTATCCTACGAATATAAAAATCTCATCGAATTGACGTCACGACTGGATGCTTATTAAATTGGGTCTCATTCAGCAAATGAGCAATCAGATTTTGATTACGTGGAAACCGTGTGGGGTTACAATTTGGCCGGTGGAAACAGTGCATCCACTCGGAACTCTAGGTCATTACTGAGAGAATATAGTGTCCCACTGTATGTTTTGTGAGCGGTCAATACCGGATACCTCCAGGGAAACGGTAGGTTATCTATACACTATAGGCCACACTAGAAACACTTTCCACTTTGCCTGGATCTGGGTCAGTATTATTCCATCAAATATTGGCTTTCTAGTCAGAATTTTTCATCATCACTGAATTTGTCGAATGAGTTTCAGACTAAGATTAGAAATTCTACGTTTCCATTTGCTTAAAAGTAATTTTCTTATATTCAACCCAAGATGGGGTTATCCGTAAAATTCTAGTTGAGACCGTATCGCGAGCACAGTATTGGGTTTTGGCCAAGGACAAGTAGACTCCAATAAGCTCCATTTGTTCACATTCCAAGTTGTACCTGTTTTACGTGGAAGCATTCGACATTAAGCATATGACGTACAGAATGCAAATCAGAACGTGTCTTCTTTCGAGTTCTGAAGCCGTGGTTGGCAAAGCTCCTCCAGTCGCCAAAACAGAGAAGACAGGAACCAACAAACAGATGCGAACAATCTAATTGTACACATCGTGGTGCCGAAATAGCACCGATACGGCAATACATGTGCAGGCAAACTACGGCAAAGCAATGCCAAATAGTCGAAGCAGTTTGAGACCGAGGACTTTCGAAAAGTACAGCGCAAGTGGAAACGTACAGATCTCGTGTATGATAAAACAAGCACAACCGAAAATGTTATAGAATTGATATCAAGCGTAAAAGCGGATTATAGAGAAAATATTGCCCAAGAATGGTCGATGAAAGATCGTTGCCACTACAACCTAAATGACGAACTTTCCGGATTTTGCAATGGTTACTGAGCTTATGAGGATGGATGGTTGCTTTCAATCGCATAGACCCCGTCACGCGAAAACTGCATCTTTTCAGATTGTGATCTGTTGACGCTACGGGTCTCAAGCAATCGATTTGGCCATAAATTTACCGCCAACATTACCTAGAAGACAGCATTACACGTTCACAAAGAAAGCCTTATGGAAAGCTGCGTCAGATCACAAAGCAAAGAGAAATATCAAATAACTCCTAGATTATTCAATTAAACTGTACTAGCGAGTCGGAATATTTATTCCCAACTACATTTCATATTTTTCGCGATAATTTGATATCCAGACAAGATATATGATTAAAATTAGGGATTCCAGTTAAGAACTGATCCAATCGACTGCCACGA
>LUCM01007877.1:0-19881 GCA_008360955.1 Fasciolopsis buskii | reverse complement strand
TCCCAAGAAATCATTTTTGGTCTTGAAAAATTAGTTTTCTGTTTTTCTGCTTTTCACTGGCACACGTTTACTTTTCCCATTGCTTTGCAGCATCGAATTTCAATTTCCGGTGGGCCTCAACAAAAACTCAATTTTGCTCCCATCACTCATCCCTTTCGGTTTTTATCATTTGCATTTCCTTTGAATCATCCTTGTAAAAATTTGATCTTGCCTTGTAAATGCCTCTCGCAAATCGAGAAATATACATTATTATTATTATTATTAACACCCCAGTCAAAAAATCAAATTCTCTAAGTGTTTGAGCCCAAAAACAGGGTATTATGTTTGGCAGTGTAACGTTTGACCAGATGCGACCCTCAGGTACAGCAGTCCCCAAAATGCACGGCCTACCGAAGATGCCCAAATACGGACCTCCCGTAAAACTTTTTTGTGCAGGTGCATTTCTCCGCACCTGTCTTTATCCAAGGCGTTACCCACTCTGCTTTAGACAATGTGCTCACTACATTCGATTTATCAGAGACTAGTGAGGGCCTGCGACCTAAAACTTTGTCACTCACCATAACTCCTTAGCAGAAACATCTTCCAGACTGCCATTTCCTTCATTATTTCGGACTTCCTAAACGCAATACGAGCACTACGACTGGGCAGATGAAAAAGATCTACTTTACAAGCTGCGCTAAATAGAACCATGACGTAAAGCAGCATGGTCTGCCAACGACAACTTGTGGCCCCTACTACATGTCCTCTTGGAACTCGAGGCCGCATGATGTGATCCCCAAGGGCAGTACCCCAAGAACAAGCAAAGCTTTCTGATTACAGATCTGGACCTGATTGCGGATAACACTCCCATTAGATCAAAGCGAACATTTAACAAAACACCCACACATAATTCCTGCCGTTCAGCTATCTCCGTATCTCCAGATACCTTTCCAATTCTCCTTTGGGGTATCAATCGCCGTGTCACTTTCAATAACTTGATCCCCACTAAAAAGGGCCAGAAAGATCTAACGTCATTTCACATACCATGGGTCACTTTGTTTAATGCATTACAGGCTACTCTTTATGTTCCTTCCCGCAATTGGTGACGCTTTCTCCCGCAGCGCCCTCAATCAACAGTTCACCATTATCCACATCACTCTTCTGCCCTACTTCGTACATCCAAAGGGATTTTCCTCATTTGCTTGATTGCAGAGGCCACCGTACAATGGATGGTATTTAGCTTCCATACCATTTGAGCTTATTCGCTTTTTGTATCCTCCATTTTATCGGTCGTTTTGGCCATGCTTGCAATTTTTCATCAGTAATTCTTGATTCATTGACTTTCTTTGTCGTAGATAACCGTCCGCGTACACTGCATAAAATCGTTGAATTTTTAACGTTTTAACCACATCTTCACATCTGCCACTGCCTCTAACTGAACTTGGCGCCAGCGATACGCACTAATGGAATATCTAAACGCCAAGCAATGTGCTGAACACAACTTATGTTAACCTGCTCGCAACCATCTGTAGTGTTAGCTGATCCGTCTCTTTGACTCGATCTTTGAGTTATGCTCCTCGATGGGTTGTGCTATATCGTCGTAATGCTTTATCATGCAGCCAAGCTAGTTTCTTGGAGATTTCGAGGTATATATCACAACATGAGTTGCTATCACTCGATACAGATACTTTTTTGCAAATGTCTCAACCAGCTGGAACAGTAGTTACATTTGCGCGTACATTAAAGATAATGACGCCCCCGTTGGATGAGATGAAACAACTATCCTTTGTGTGCACCAGAAATGTTCACTGTCACTTTCTTTATCATGCCTCATCGATATCTATCTATTGTGGCCAATTCAGACTTCAAACTATCGCCGCGAATATAGAGTCCTATGTGGTATCTTCTCTCCCCATAGTGACCGTTTACATCAACCATACCCACTGGCCCCTGACCATTTCTTGTTTTCAAAGGCACGGCCCCCTAGAGCAACATATAATCCATGATTACCAAGTGGAATTTAGTCAATCCCTAGTGCATCCATCTTTGTAGTTCGATCATTATTTAGATCAGCAGCAGTTACTCCCTGTCCGTCCTATTAAATACCGGCTCATTCTCTTTAGTTACAATGTAGACGATCCTACCAAATAACCGGATTTATTCTGTTTACTCATAGCGCCAGACGATCCACACCCACTAGATAGCAGGCCCACCTAAAATTTAAAAAACGTATATATATATGTTCTATAAAAAGAAAACCCAGATTCCTCAGTCACCGTCCGCTATATTTTGAATTGTACTATGCGCCCTAGTAACTTCTTTCTATGAGCTGCCTGTAAGATTGCATCGCTTCTTTAATCTGCAGCTGGAGCTAGGCCAGACTGCCGGTCCGTCTTTTTTCTCTCTTCCAGGCGCTTATAGTCCTGTTTGGATAGAAAACAATTACCCCAATGCTCTGGCGATTAATCCGATCTGGAAAAGACGATGTATCCCTTCCATACCATGCCTCAGAATTTCCTTCCACCGACACCTCGAGCACGTGGGCTTACCACAAATCGTGCGGGCGCGGGGTCATACCCACCGCTTTGGCCGGCGCACATCGGTCGGGCAGCTCGGCTGCAGCGGTGTGCGGGTGCAACTAAGTTGGCGGATTACACCTCCTGCGTTCACCCTCTAACGGTGTTTTTCAGGTTGGGTGGCCAGCACTCGGTCAGCCCTACCCATTAGCACTGTTGTGGTAAACAGCACTGTAGCTCATAAGTTCATGTGCACCACTTTGTACTGGCTTCCTCTTGCTCCTTCCAAAATTCTTCTAACAAAACAATGCCAAACGGAATCACGAATGGTCAGCATTTTTATTGGCATCTGATATGAACTGACGATCACAATGCATATTGACAACCGAAAACAGCTGAAGACCGTCGTTTTTCATTAACCTCTATTCTCATCTGCGAAATTTGGCTATATACCGATGCTCCTGATAACAGTTCTTCACACGAGTCCACCAGACATTGACCCATTTGACTCCGGTTCTCCTTCTTTTCCAACGCCACGTTCATCTCTAGACCAAGGTCAATTTATGAACGCAAAATTGCTCGAAACAAACCTCATGTATCAGTATTACGATGGCACAATACCCATCCTTTGTCGCCGCTCTCCTTGCTTAATCGGTCTGTGCCTTCTGAATTTTTGAGTTTTATACTGCCTTTCTGATATCCAGTCTAGTTTTTGCTCATCTCCATTCCGTTATCGCATCCATACTGATACTCATCTTCACCCTATGATTCTCTTGACTATCGAGTACCACGGCCAACGGGCGGCGACAGCCATTGCCCTCCAGCCATATTTTGCGCCCGCGGTACGCACCTTTGTTGCATTCAAACAACATAACTCGCAGTGTAGGACTGGAATGCAACCACAGAAAAATCTTTGCGAACCATTACCTAGCTTTGAATTAAAGCCCCCTGCTCGGAAAACCACATTGCCTGTTATGATCCTGTGAGCGAAACCACATTGCATTGTATGTTTGGTTTCCGTTTTCCATGTCTTCGTTGTGCCTTCCTGGCCTAATTTTGATGTTATCTTACGCATGACTCTCGTATGTCGAGAGATATACAAAAACAAACAAGCCTCCCGAATCACTAGAGGTCGCTTTCACCCCCTGTCTCTTCGATTCACATTGTCCGTATTTACTGTGCATCATCTATGTAAAAAATTGATCTTGCCTTGCGCATGCATCTCGCAAATCGAGAAATATATATATATATTTATGACTTGAATCGGCAGCAGGATTAATTGGCAGTGACGTCACCTTCTGGATTCCTCTGCCATTCGTGACTCATTTTATTGGTGCTTTATCCTGGTAATCCGAAACGATAGCATTGGCGGCGGCTCACACATGATAAGTTATAACTAATCCCCCGTCGCATGTGCAACGGTCTCGTAGGCCAGACAAGTCCCACAAACAGGACAAATAATGATTTTCGTTCCTCAACCTTTTCGCTGGCCATCTCACCAGACCATTGAAATCGGCATCTATGGGGGTAATTTAAAAATATAAAACAGTCAAAATAATGCTGGAGGTGAAATAGCGGGAAACCTTCAAGGCTGCATTAAACTATTTAAGATACGAAATTATATGAAACATTGTGTACGGAGAGACAGCGGTATTTATTGGAATGGTCACTGGACCTATGCCTCTGGAAGCGGACTGCGCTGTGTTATAGGAAGTGGACGGGTACGTGCAAGAAATACAATCAACCGTTAAATACACTTGCCATGAATGGCCTGTGTTGTCCTTGTCTAGTATCGGAGATTTCGATATGCTGCGGCGGTGGGGCTATGGAGGTTTGGGGGTTGCGCGGCATTTCAGTAGTATGAGTACCTGTCTTGGCCAATCGTAATGGTTCATCTGAGGTGAGGCATCCGGGGCGGTCATTTACGTGACTGCTTGTCTTAGGGCTACGCAACCAGACACTGGAGCATCAGATTCGGATAGCAACGTCCCAACAAGGCTGGGCAACCAGCGCATCGGAGGAGTGTAGCTTTCGACAAGAGTTTACGTTGCATCTGTGATCACCGGCGAGCCCGGAAAAGAGCCGGAGAGAGAGGGCAGCCTGGAATTTGTTCCAGCTGGTGTTAAGGTGATTAAACAAAAAATATAAACAGCGATACTAGTAAGTTTCTTACAAAGATTTTAGTATCCTGACGACTGTCTTGAAATAGCAGAAGGTAATTTTTCGTTGATGGGACGTGTGCAGCGAATGCCGTCTGGTTTCTTCCTATAGGGTAAACGGTTCAGTTAGTCCTAGGCTTCATGGTCCTTATTTGCAGCGCGTTCCTCTGTCATCTTCTGACACCCTCGCAGATGCAGATTACAGTGGCCTGATAGGATGGCTAGCACAATGGTTAGGGGATAAAGTCACTTTTTGTTGTCTGTGGAACTCGCCTGGTCTACGGGCCGGGTGTACATGCTACAGGGAAGCAGCTACAACTGATGATGATCAGTCATTGGCAGTGGATCAAGTAATTGTGAACCATCGCAAATTATTTTACTACTTCCAATTGCCAGGAAAGGGCACAACTGATTGGGTTGCGGATGACAGCGTGGGCTATATGCTAGGACAGAATTTGCTACGGGAAGCCACAGCAAGAAGGCAGTTGCATGAGAACATTAGGATCATTGATTTGTGTTTGAATAGGACGAAAGTAACTTGTAACACATAGTAGTTTCAGTAAGCTGGCATGAATAATTAAATAAAGAACGACGGCAGTTGTTATGGACGTCAGCACACGCGCAATATGTGCGGTTGGGAGAGGCATGTTGAAAAATAGAGGGGTGGGTAGTGAAACATAAGCGGATAGTCCGATGCGCTACTTCCCCAGACCGTCCAACAAAGTAACCAAACGCTTATCTGCCAAACAACGGCGGTGTGCGGTTTCCCCTTTCGCAGAGTCAGGTCTGGGCCGATGGCATACATATCCATTGTAGAAGGTGGCCCATCCCTTCGCAGCCCGATTGCGCTTTGGTTGCTGGGGTCAACCTGATCCAGCAGAGACTTTTTCGTTATTCCTAACAGAGGAGTGGTTGATCCCATAAAGGTACTTTCCGTAGTTCCTCTACCTGACCTTAATTTTCCGCGTTGATTTTTCGCAACTGCTGGGGGTGATTTGTTTCCCCACGTTCGGAGATGCTGAAGCAAACCTGTCGCAGTCATTTGGGTCTTCGCACGGACTAAAGGAACAAAATTGGGGATAAGTGGGGATTAGCAGGCACACGGAGGATGGTGGTTTACGCGGTAAAAACAGACCTGTATGTAGGTCTCCGTCATCGTCAACGCCGTGTCTTGCTTTTATTGACGAGTGCTGCTTGAAACGTACTGACGTGGATTTATGTCTTGCGTGTGCGAATCACATCGTCTGTGTGACGTGGACAGGCTTTCCCTTTTCATAAATGAAACTATGCTGGGTACTTAAGGGAAAGGAGTCTACCTGGTTCGCGTTAGCAGGTTACTGGGGCAAAAGATGAGTAGGTAAGAAGGGTAAAAGGAACGTTGAATGTATTCTCTGATGAAGTGTCTACGAAGAGAGAACCTGGTTCCGGCAGTACACGGCATAAAGAGAGGGTCCTTCATGTTGGCAGAGCAAATCAGGGGCAGAGCAATCTATGGGGAAAGGCTTCCGGGGTGCCAAGACCGATATAAAGAGGGTTAATCGTGGTTATAGCTGTCATAGAATCCGGCATCCTTCTGCTATCACGGACCTTAATGTTATTTATTGTTGTTGGCTGAGATCCGGATTTCGGAGACTTTACTGTAGTAACTGTAACAATCCCAACCAAACTTGGTACTCCCGAGCCTCTGAGAGATAAGGGTCGTATATACGAATATGGGTTTGAACAGTCAGCAGTTTGCCGACTTTGTTTTTGCAAGCGATCTTGGACGACGTTAGGAGACGCAACTGTTGAGACAATGAGTTTCACAAAGTACAATATTTCGCAACAGAACGTTCGCTCTAAGGCTTGGTTTTCCTATGTCAGGTGTGACAACGGGTTTTGTGTTTCAAATGGAGTAGGAAGTTTGATTTCTGAACCGAGGGGCTGAAATGCAATTGTTACCATCGATTAGACTATTGAAGAATACGAAATTTGCTTTCGCACGCCGAAGCCACTGAGGTTGGAGATTCAGCATTGGACACCGTTACTTGTACCTTAGATTTGACGAAATGCTTACCATCCGCCTTGTCAATACACGCTGAACGCTTTCAATTGCAAGTCTGTCGCACTGTCTCATGCTGGAGCAGATTAGAAAACAATGCCTTAGAATGGGTCGGACGTGCTTTGAAGAGGTTTGGTTTACTCCCGTTCAGCTTGAAAGTTCTATGTAGCAACCCAAGTATTTTATTTGCTTTTGCAACTTGAGTAACTTCGTGCTTCGAAAAGTTAAAGCTGCAAGAGTAGTTTAGACCCAAGTCACGAACCTTGTTGTTTATGGGGATGATTTCACTATCTATTATACCGCTCCCTGTGGATAAGATGCACTTGTAGCACAAGACGCAGCTTTTTTCGGCCGATAACTTAATAGTCCATTCGTTTGCCTAAGTGTTGTGGGATCTTAGATCCTGAGTTACTTCGGCGACAGAGCCTAGATCCTCAGGCTGGAAGGTGTAAATGATTTTGATTTCATCCGCAAATAGGAAGGGAACATCGTTCCGGACAACGCTGGGGACATCATTTACGTACAAAAGAAACAGCAATAGGCCTAGAATGACGGCATATTGCTAAATAGTAGACCAGGCTAATACAATCTATCAAAGTCACATTCAGCCACAGAAGAAGTTGTCGTTGTCAGTAACAACGGCAGTGATAATTTTTCTGGATGACTGTGATGGGTTGGGGAATAAAATTCGGTGGAGCAGAAATGTATGCAACTTGATCGTTTCTGCGGTTGCGGGAGAAAATTTTGGTTAGGCCTATGAGGAAAATCTACTGATTGGTGAAAGACATTTCACAAGAAAAAACTGGTTGCAATGGGAGAGACCGCTGCCACCGGGAGTAAAGCAGCCTGCGGGAGGGTTGTTAAGCATGGGAGCCAGTGGTAATGTATGGGGGTAAGGTGTATATGAGCAATGATAGTTGAAGAATGGTTGGCTAGCCATGGGTGGCTGGAAGCCCTTGAGTGGTGGGAGCATCACGGTCGCAGTTTCTGAGAAAGAGAACCCGTTGGAAAGAATAATTGGTTCCGTTATACTTCCCCTCCAACGCCTGGTGAAGGCAGATGACCGGTCCGCGTAGGTCTTTGGACTATCAGTATAGCGCTGGTCGGCAATCATGAGAGGGCCCTGGGTAAGAACACTTGACGTGGGTCGCATGAAGCCAGTGGAAGGAGGGCTATTAAAAAACCCTAACGGAGTCAGTGTATAACGGTAGGCTGCTGAAGATGAAACTTGAGGTTCGCAGGTGTTGACTATGGGTTGGAAAAAAGTGCTGTAATCGGGAATGAGGGTCAATGGAGGGAAAGTAGGCATGAACGTAATAAGTAATGAGGCATTTGGAGGATGGGTTTTAGACTTCCTCGGATTGGGATTGGGTTTACGAAGGTGGGTATTGGTCCTGTTCCCGGAGAGTGGGCTCAAAGTGGGTAATAGAGTCTTCGATGCTCCTTGGGGGTCCTCATGTGAGTAGTCGGGCAGTGGCTCGGGGTTTGCCCTAAAGGGAGAAATGTTAAATGGTAATGAAATGTAAGTGCGAAAATGAAATGAGCCTACCCTAGGAGGTAGGATCTGGGGTAGTACAGGAGAAAGTCGGGTTTGGGTAGACTTGGTGGGTTTGGAGCCTATGGGATCTAAACAGTCGAAACTGTCAGACTTTGTGGTAACGGGAATTTTGCCTCTGGATGCTGAGGCTATAAGAGATGACAGTGCACGAGAAGGCTGCAGGGGTGACCTTTTCAAGGGGTCGGTTGGTATATTGAGGCTGATAGTGGGGGAGAGGATTAACTTGTCAGATCTCTGGTAGCACCAAATGGAGTCTTGTATTCGGGGGCTGTGTAGGAAAGGGAGAGATGGTCAGATCCAGGTCCACCGCAGGTGCTGCGGGGTCTCAGACAGAGATGTTTTACAACATCTTATGGGACTCAATATTAGGAGAGTGGGGCCTTTTGGGGCTGAGGACACACGGGCATCACTGGATTTATTTTCGATCCTCGACAAACCTTGTGCGGGGAGTTTTGTCGGTGAACATTTTACCTGTAGTAAATGGGATGTGTTTGGCAACAGTTTGACAATTGTTGGTAAACTGTTGAGCCGCAGACTTATCTGTAAATTGGAAAAGTAGGAGGCAATCGAAGCGCTGAGGTATTTCCTTGATCTAATGCAATTGCACTCGTGATGAGGCATGCCGCAGGCTTTAAGAATGCATGACTTAACAATTTCTAGAGGCAGACAATCCGGAACATTGAACATAACAGCGTTTTTAGCTGCTACCGTGCGTTTTCCAACTTTGGTGGTGATTGAATCCATGTGCGACATGTGGATATTAGGCTTTGAGATATAGGAGAGCTTGGAGGTTCCACGACATTTATCACTGGGGGTAAAAGCAAAAGTGCGTCTTTCAGTGACTTTATCTTCTTCTGAAGGTTTATCATCTGCTCAAAGTCGATGGTTTCTTGTGCGCCGTCTGGTACATGCTTACGAGTGCTATAGAACATGGGGTGCCCACATTTGGGTGTGACTTATTTTCACCGTTTGTTTTCAAATCCGTGGTGGTCCGTTCGCTTGCGTGAACCACTGGACGACCGGCAATAGAACCGAGGGAATCTTTATTTGAAGGCATTTGCGTTTTCCAGTGTTGCAGCGCTTAAAGTTGGATCAGGTCAGAGCTGGAAGTCTGACAATCTTAGCAGTATAGTCAGGCAAATAGCAAGTCGAAATTTGATGCTCAGAAAAATGAAGCGAATTTTTTTGACTAAAAAGGACAACCTAGTGGAATAAAAAGCCAAGGAGTCAACTCACAAAAGGTGCGGTGTAACGCAGGTCGTTTATACAAATACACTAGCCTAGAATGTCCTCGACAATGCGGTTTTTGTTGTTGCAGCATTTGATCTTAGTCAGCAGTACGGGTGGGGAATATGAGATGCGCAAGCCGTTCCGGAGACAGTAGTAATCGCGGTTTTATCGAGTTGCAAAAATGCGAGTTGAGATGCCCAAAGCGATAATTGGCGTAGTTTCGGTTGACTGGGCCGCAAATTGTGCGTCAATTACTATCACTTCACTTTTTTGCTCATCATGACAAAAGCTGCAACAAATTCCAGACTAACCGTTCTTTCTTTCTCCTGCTTTTCTCCAGGCTTGCTAATGACCACAGTGTCCATTCGCCGGCTACACGAAAGTGCGAATGAATCACAGGGCTTGTCGCCGACAGCCCCATTCCGCCCTATGCGCCAGTTATTTGCCCCTCTTGGAAAGCTGCTACCCAGACCTGGCGCTCCAATTAAGGTCCGTTCAACCCAAAGAAAACCAACACACGCTACTGACCGCCCTTTGTATCTCTCCTCAAACGGGCCTTTACTTTGGGCCAAAGCACTTTTATCAGTATCAGTTGAATGTCGTTCAAACCCCGACATTTCCAGACCCCTAATGCCACAGAACACCAAAATCCACGGGGGTCAAGTTGACAAGACGGAGAGCACCCATGGAAGGCGCGCTTACGGACTGAGTGTAATTCATGGATGAACTCGTTTCCTTCTCGTCGCAACTGTCAGTCCAGTTCGCTGTCCAAGTTGTGTTGTCTTTAGTTTCATGGAAAACGGTGGAATTTCTGCAAAAGTGGCTCATTCCTATGTCTGGTGCTCTGATGCGCGCGTTGCGCTGTACTTCAGTTCACGTCAGGGGTCCGCATAACCGGCGCTGGCAGCAGTTTAACCTGACAGGAATGATGCGGTTAGTGCTGTGGGGGAGGTTTTTGGGTCACTTCGTTTTCTGCTGCTGCATGTTTTGCGCTGATTATGTCCAAAATAAAGGCTTTTGGGTAGCGGTTTGTTTCACGAATGAACCGAGATTTGTTGCTTCCAGTGGCGATTGAAATCCGTCAGCGCATTTGGAAGTGTGAGTTGAGATGTCCATCGTTTCACCCTAGGGTCATGCGGTGGACACGCATGAGTCCTTTGCGCGTGCACTGCGAGGCGCTCTACGTAGTTACCATAGTTGGAGTGCTTGAGCCTCAAAGGTATCATTAGCTTCCCTTGGGCCCAAAGATTTACTGAGCAATATCCAAATTTTAACCGCACTGGGCGATCGACGGTCGCCTGATTAGTCAATTGGAAGGAAAGTATCCGTGTTCCGCTGCACACTTAGGACCTCACCTATCTTTACGTCAATGTCAGATGCACCCAAAGCCCTTCGGAATTCAAACAAAAATACACCCAAGTCAATCGGTCTCTTTTCATGTGCCATCAGTTTAAATGGTAACTCTGCTTATAGCTAATCGTGGAACCCTAAAAAACCTTCCTAATCTTTTTGAAATACTGAGAACCAATCGTGATTGCAACGCTCGAAATAACACTAAGCGAAGGCCTCATAAGGCGGAGCAAACAACTCTGCTTTTTGGCACCACTGGGCTGATGCCAACTTAAAGGGCTCTCCCCTGGTTTTCGTTACAAAACCATTATACTCGTCTTCTCATTACCGATCCGATTTAACTCGGATTTCAAATTCCTTCAATTTTATTACTGCGGTTAAGGTTAAAAGATTATCCTGATGTGTCAATATAATGCACCGTGCATTTGCTGAGAACAGGTTGCTTTTTCCGTGTTACTCGATAGATCCGATGCCGTTGCTCAGTTTAATGATGCTATTACTGCCTAGAATGTCTCTTCCAAAAGACCTGAACACCTAAAAATACTGCGCAAAGAAAAGTTGGATACTACAGCACTGAGTCTAAATCGTTGACGATGAGAAAAAGCAAGTGGCCTGAGCACCGGGAGAATGGACTCTCGACTGGTGACAAACTCTAAATCCGAACTGGATTCGCTGATAAAGACGTAAAAGCCACTTGTTTAAAAGTCATCTACCCACTTCAGTAACTTACCAACCGTGCCAAATGCTCGCGGATTCACCTCAATCGCCTTATTGAGGTCTGCATAACACACTTCCACCTGCCCGCTTTCACTTAGTCAGTGAGCTACTACACCTAAGAAACACAATGGACTTGTAAGTCCGGATCTGTTTGGTTTTGAGCTGCATGGAGCGCTGCGCGGTTTGCAAACACAAGTGTTCCATAATAATCCATTTTAGCATTGTGCAGATGATGTCGGTCGGGCACACTGGTCCGTAGTTCCCTACAACCCTGTGGATGACCACCGCCGCTGTAATGTTAAGGTCATGCGGCAATTGCCGTCGATGCAGGGTAGCATTTTAAGGCATGGAACTCGGCTCTGCCATGCGTAGACATGAGTGATCATTAATCTCCAAGCAATGAACAGCTCCGACACTCATACTCGATGTCTCGCAACCACAGAAAACCTGAGGGCATTGAGACATAGTACATGCGATTTTTCAATCTCAATGAAGTATCAAGCCGATGCCATCAGTATTCTAATCCAGCGTAAGCTGCCCGAGCCTTCGAAATACGCGTGCTCACCTCCAATAAAGTGCTATCAATGTTTGATGCACGGCTACAACTGTATGTGAAACTATCCACATTCGTTAGCTGCTTTCCATCCAGTATCAAGTTCGGCACCACTGTCGTCAACACCTGTGACAGCTATTTCAACTTTAAAGGTGCAAGTCACATGCCAAATTGAGAAACCGACCTCGAGAATCTGTCTAATGCACGTTGTGTGTGGTCCGCAGATTCGAAAAAGCACGCTGCGCCACCTGCGTAACCTAGCTCACATGGCTCCTGACCATTTACCGTGCCGGTTCCTGCATCCTGAGGACCTAAAGCGCCCTCCATTATCTCGTCCATGACGAGGATGAACAGGGATGGATGAAGGGGCACCTTTTCTGAACATCGCTATTTCATCGCACGCTATCACCTGACTGCACGTACGCAAGTACGTTGCACATAGGCGTTTCATGAACTTCGTTAGCATACAAAATTGGTGGACGGTACTGACTAACGCTGTCCCATTCACCGAATCGATCATTCCTTTCTAGTCGATAAAATGTACTATTAAGAAGCGGCGGCCTGCCGTCCGCGAATTTTGCTCTCCCTAATCGACGTCAAACGGCACAATGTCATCAAAAAAGAGAACTCAATACCCATCGGAATTAAAATAAGCCACCAAAGATTGTTATGGCCACTCCGAGTGCCCATCCTGAAGATGGGTACAATCAGTGATTCAACTCATATCAAAGGACTACGCTCGTCACACCACATATCAAAAAACAATGTGTTCAAATATCACATCAAGTCTATTCCGCCCAAGTTAAAACTAATTAAGGTAGTTTCGTCTGGACCGTCTGCTTCTCGACTCCCAAAGTCGAATATTCCACTCCCGTTTGGGGATAAAGTAACATCTAAGAATTCGCAGCTGCAGACGTTGGCCAAAATACGTCTGCGTGCAGTCATCAAGCTAACGCCTGGAGTGCTCAGCCCAAAGGCCAGACCTTTGCTTTCTACCATGGATAAGGCATCCATTCCTATCGCAAACGATGTCACTAGCCAAAGTTTGCCGGTGTCACCGAACGGTGTGCAGTATCAGCTAAAAATTTCTTTGACTCTTACTTGAAGCGACCGCCTCCTCCATATCTACGGCTAACTTAACCCACCCATTTTCACAGTCATTCTTAAGACATCGTCACAGGAAAGTTGCAAACTTCAGCACGTCTTATTCATCTCGGTGTAGTTAGGGACCTGGCATTTTTTGCTCCATTAGACCCAGCGACCCTTGCGAGATCTAGTATCTTTGATGGACACTGGATCTAGGACCACAGGCAAAATCTGCTGCCAAATGAATAGCCTTCTTAATGTAGTTCCGATACTCGTGGGAGTTCTTAGTTTCTTCGATAGTTCCTGCCAGTAGCTGTTGTGAACAGCCGAATTAAACAGACGCTCCATGGCCATTCGAGTTTGTGGCCAGCGTTCACGGCCGTTGAACTGCGACAAAATTTGCATTGAAACTGATGCATGGTCCGATCTGACGTACGTGGTCCAGTATGATCTGCAGTTCTGAACACAAATGCGTCAACGGTAGCTAACCGCGATACGGTCAATCTGACTCAGAGTACCTGTCGAGTCAGAGCGCCATGGGGCTGTGCAACGCAAACCAATAGAGAGAAATTGTTGTTTGCAAAGAATTGCAGAATTGTTTCTCCATTATTGGTTTGCTAAGCAGGCCAGGCGCATCGCCCACCTAAACAGGATTCCGATGTCCCAGCCTTCCAACTTGTGTATTAAAATCTCCTTCTACCACTACAATGTCACAGCCTTTGGTCTTTCGAACAATAATGACGAGGTCTTCATAAAACTCATCTTTCTCCATGTCAGTGCTTCAGTCTTTTGGAGCGTATGCCAACATAACATAATCTGCGCTTTACACTGTTATCCGTCCGCGCCGTCTCACGGCGCACAAGCGACTGTTGACTGGGATCCAATCTAAAAGGGCTGCTTTAGCCTCCTCATTTAAGAATATTCCTACACCGCGTTGCTCCATAGCTTGAGCTGCTTCGTCTCCTGAGTTATGAAGAAAATATCTTGACGAGGCGTTAGACACAGTCAGTTGAATTACTCCACTCGAATCCTGAACTCGTGTTCCACTCACGTAGCAGACACCAATCGACATCGAGTCCATTGTATGAGCCAAACACGCCTGTTGGTCAGCCTGCACTAAAGTGTGCACATCGAGATTCAGAGGCCGACGAGGTTTGAGAAAATGTTAGCTGGAAGATTGAAAACCACCTACTACACTTTTTGACATCGGATCGTTGCGAGTACTAACAACAAATTTAATGAACACATCAGTGCATACTGCTCGACTTGCGATAGGCTCGGGCATTGGGAAGTCAACTTTATACTTGGGTTAAGAAGAGAAATCGCAAACAGCAGAATTAGAAGGGACATTATAATTTCTGCTATCTCAAATGGCACGGGAAGCAAACTTAGTGATGGGATGGGACTCTGCAAGTTAATAAGTAACGCACAAGCATGCCGTTTTGCAAGATTACACACGGTTTTGTGAGGCTGCTCGTGATCATCGAACTGCGAGTCAGTCGGCGTTTAAGTGCAATACATTCGAGCATAGTTGCGCAAAACACGACCGCAGCTCAATGGCGGATGCCGAAATATGGACAAAGCCTCAGCTGTCAACAGCATTAAGAAGTGTAAATAAACGTTAAGCTGAGTGGAAGAGCAGTGGGGATATGATAACTTAATAGAAATTAATCATGGCCAAGTGAAACGTCATTCAGACCGTATAGGACAATCTGTTTAACTGCGGTAAATGACCGATAAAAAGTTGAAGAAGGCGAAGAAATGCCGTCAAGACTGTGCCCGATGCTCTTAAGGATGAGACTTTTCAAAGCGTCTTACATAGACAGATTGTGGAATTTCCAAACTGTCGATTGCATTTATATGCGCCTGGCGGCAAACTGGACGAAGATGTGCGACGAAGGAGAAAAAGTTTGTGTAAGAAGTAAAAAGACTAATTAAATACATTAGCCATGATTGTCCTCTACGCTGCCACTTTTGTTGTCGCCGTTCTTTTGTTAGAGAGCAGAACGGTTAGGAATGTTGAGGTGGCACGCAAGCCATTCCACTGGCACCAGTAAACATTTTTCTGCCCAATCGTAAAGGATAATCTAGATAGGAATATCTGAGGTGATCAGTAACGTGGTTTGGATTGAAAGGCACGCTACTCGGGCGCCAGGTCTGACTAGCAGCGTCCTACCGGAAGTGAAAAACTAGTAAACATTTATGTTCCGCCCCTACGAGGGCGGAACAGAGCCTGGGTGAGGAATCTGAAACACAAAAGACGGAGATAGTCTGGCGAGGATGCCAGCTTGGGGTTGCGGTGATTATTGAACCAGAGACAAGTGGAGACAACACCCGACCTATGGAGTTTTCGTGTGATTGAAATACTGGAAAACGTGTTGCAAATATGGCTCTCTGTGTAGGTCTAGTGATAATGATCAATCTCGGAATTTAAAATCGACTGCCAAGAAACAAAGAAGGCAAAGTAAAAGTCAATAATTAGGAGGATGGGGAGTTAAGGCGAATTTACCTTACGTCAACTATTAGGTTGCTTGTCTCTGACGCATAGAACAGGTGTTCTGGTTAAAAATGGAAAGGCTCATGTAGCAGAGTAACCGGGGTCATTCTAAGACCAGAAGAGGAATCGCTGCAGTTGTCATTAGTGTTCTAGCTAATTCAACTGCGAAAATAGCGTTGAATAATCCAAAATGTTAGATGTTTTTCTTTTTGGCGCTGTCGTGATCAAATTCTTCTGCGCTGTTGATTCAGTAAAGGAAATAGGACTGTAAATGATGAACTATGGGGCTGTTGTGTCGAGAATAAGAGAAGAAGTTGGGTAAAAGCATGGCATAATCTATTCTTCTTGGCTTACTGCGTTTTGTGATGGCGCTGTAGTAGGAATGGTATGATGTCAGCAGTGTGTCAGTAGTCTTTAGAAGGAAACCGGTATAGAGTTGCACAGTTCTGCGTTCCAAA
Source organism: Fasciolopsis buskii (assembly GCA_008360955.1). Lineage (NCBI taxonomy): Eukaryota > Metazoa > Platyhelminthes > Trematoda > Plagiorchiida > Fasciolidae > Fasciolopsis > Fasciolopsis buskii. The sequence continues at coordinate 3,737 of LUCM01007877.1, read as the reverse complement.
TTTGATGTAAAGCGAATAGTCCACACAATCCCTTAAAGCTTGGTTTAGGCTGATAATTGACCCAGTTACGCTGATAAATGAGGATATGCTGAGACACTTGGACAATGCGTCATTTAATTGTTTCAGATTCTACCAAGAGTGGACGGGGTCTGGTAGCCTATTCCTTAGGATAGATTATACAGTTGTGAAGGTTTTTGTCTTAGAAAACACTTTGGAATGTGGCATTCCAAAGGACAACGGTCGAGTCCTAAGGGATTAAGACGGCTGGTTAGAAAATTGGATGTGGATCCTAGCTTTGTGTATCTGCAAATTCAGGGTTCCTAAAAGCAGTATGGGTTCAACTTGACACAACGTAACTGGGGGGGGTCAAGTTTTAGCAGCCCGTATTGTTCGTTGTAACTATGGTTTGATGTTGGACCGAGAATTCCCTTGTGAGTTTCCGCTGTACTTTTTTGGCTGCAACATGAACAGCCTTGAGCTTGTCGAGAACGCTATCGAGCAGTAATGCAATTTTAGTCTACAATGTGATTTGTATAGCATCAGCGGTTTGTTTTAACACTGGGGCCGTTAGTCCTGTTTGCGTTTGCAATTTGGCAAATAGCTTGATTGTGGAAGGTAGATGAGCTGGAGTATTGCACACACACTAGGTGGTCAGCATTGGTAGGCCATTTATAAGCAGCTCCCGGGGGAAAATGACATTTATAAGCAAGAATAGCGCAGAGAATTTCTTCGCCAGTTGGCCAACTCACTCCCCTAGTGAGTTTGTATCCTCCCTAAAACTGGTCATGGTTTTAGACAAGGAAGATAGCTCAAGACAGTAGACTAGCTTGGTGTCCTCAGCGAATAGAAAAGGCATGTCGTGGCGCATTTCTCTAAATGTGTCACTTACTTAGAGTAAGAATGGTAAGGGGGCGGAAACCCTACCGTGTATTACACCACTAAGGATTGGCTCGGGTTGGTATAGGGTCCCGTTGGTACTGTCTATGTGAAGGCGGTCAGCGGGGTGGGTATTCAATCAAGAGAAGAGCTGATCTTCTAAGCCAGAGGGTCTCATTATTAGTAACAATCGTTCATGGGGCACAACATCAAACACCTTGGTCATGCAACGGAAGGTTATAATTGCCTTCCACCTATTACCATTCTGAATGAACAGATCAAAAAATCCAAGTGGCATGAGGTATAAGATAAGTACTTAAAAAAATCACGCCAGAATCCATCAATTAGGTTGCTGGTCTTAAGAAAGCCAATTAGCTGATCGTTGACAATCATCTCCATGAGTCTGGCCGTTTGGTTTATTGGACGGTAGTTTTGTGGTTCGTAGGGTGGTTCATTTTCGTGAAGAGGAACAACGGTGGAGATCTCATACTGAATGGGGTATACCTCAGTTGACAATGAGGTAGTGGAAAGGTTAGACGTTGGAAGTATTGTGTCGGAAATGTAAAACGGGAGTTGGATAGGGGGACGCCGTCTGTACCAGGTTGGCAAGACGGTTGGACGACGGCGAAAGCCTTCATTTTTTCGCTGCATTAAAAGATGGAGGGAAGTTTTCGTCCGTTTGCCTAGGTAGGGTAGGTAAATTGACACTGGTAGTAAGGGTGGGAAGATGGTTAAAGCTCAGACAATTTCCTTATGACCATCAAGCTGCTGACTGTTGTGTGTGATGTCATTATAAATACCTGATTTGTCGTGAACAGTGTGGGAGTGTATAAATCTGGCCTCATACGGGCCAGGATTTGGTTGCCAAAGAGCAGTTTTGCTTTTCACAGAGTTGGTTTTTGGATTTGGCAAGCAGATCGTGTTGACGCCGATTTACTCTAAGTAATATGATGAAGATTAGGATTTGCTTGCAGAGATTCTGCAGTTTGAGTCAATTTTTCGTATTCATAGATTTTACTTATCGGTGTTGCCCGTGGTTGAATGCCGTGAGGGGTGGGATTGTTAATGATCGAATGCAGATTTGCGTATATTTCCACAGGTTCTTTGGAGCCAGATGAGGAGAAGATTTTAGGCCAGTCAAGTCTACGAACATTAGAAGCCAAACCACTCCAATACGCCGGTTTGTGAGAAACCATCACAAGATGGGTAGCGGTCACGGACTATTTTGGTCTAGGACAAATGTTGAGAAGGCAAGAGGCCAACATATGGTCATCGCTCGGAACTTTATCCAATGCGGAAGTTTCAGCATTAGGGAGACCGCGGGTGAATTCAGGGCCGACGATGATAACTTCTCTGATGGGTGTGGAAATATATTGCGTCAGGTCTCCTGCGTGGGTTCCAGGGACAAAGTTCGAAGGCTGCCTAGGGGCAGTCTACTTGGACCAAAATATCTTGGGAGCAATGAAGTTTCTTGTTATGATTTTTGCTTCCCAGCGGATGGATTCAATGTGCTCAAAAGATGAATTTAGGGAGGTTCATATTTCTATGCAGATGATGCATATCAGTATACTCATCCAAGCTGCACTAGACAATTGAGCCTGAGGATAGAGGAAAAAAATATCGAGCGAAATGTCTGGCACTGAAAGATGGAGGGTGAAAACCAAGAATTCAGGCTTAGCGTAGGCCGGGCATCTACCCCGTGCGGGTTACTTCTGTGATTAATAAAGCAGTTATAACCAACCAGAATTATTTAGTTTATAGATGCTTGTTCCTTTAACCACGTATTAGTCATTAGAATGAGCCCCAGTTTTGCTTAAGTATGATCTCCCTTTAGGTGTAATCAGCGACACTTTGGAATTGTGGTCATGGTTTAATAGTTTAATAAGGGCTAACAGTCGAGAATGTGGTCAAATGAACCAAAATGCAGCAAGGTTGCAGTGAACTGAAAGTTGACGATTTGTGCTTTGAAGGAATATTGTAAGGAAAATTTGGAAATTTGGGAGGTTGGACATTTGTTTGGAAGCGTGGTGAGTAGCTAGAGGCCATTCTTGAATAACTTTGGCTGTGGAGACACAGAATTTGGAATGGACATAAGTAGCATTTGATAAATAAGGTGGGATCCAAAGGCAGGTTGCTTGGACCACGGAGCCGGTGGGCCTCGAGACCCTAGAGTTGCCAGTGAGGCAGAGGGACGCATCGCAAAAAGCGTAAGTAAATCTAGTTGCTCATAGTTTAGCTAAGGTTAAACATTAGCAGCAACAAACGCGAGGGACCATAATTTCCAAGGATTGACGGGTTATCTTAGGGCCGTGGTGAGGATTGCGGTTGAAGTGCAAACGAGTGGCAATTGGTGAATGACGCATGGCCGTGCCGAAGATTATGGATAGTGTATTATTATATAGATGGCTGCGTTTGCAGAGGCAGTTCAGGGTGACCACCTCGGATATAACTGAGCTTAAGGCCCAGGTTTCGTTTAAGGGAAAATTGGCCAAAAGGAGATAGATTCTCGTAGTATTGGAAACCACGTTTTCGAAGCTAAAACGGTGGCTGTCCGTATATCCCCTGAAAGGACCTCACCGGAGGTGGCGCTTCTCAGGAAAAAATAAGTTACTGAACGTCGGAGGGTAGCTGAGGGTGACGAAGTGCCCAACGGAAGGATGGTAATGCATGCGGATCCGTGTGAATTCACCGGCATCTGAGCAAAATGTTGGTGGATAGGATGGATTAAAGGTTGCTTGAAACAGCGGGGAAGTGTAAAGACTCATAATGGGCGGCGGGTTTGTGGTCTCAAGATTTGTGAGGGTAATTCAAACAGGTGGTCCACCACATTAACTGAATGCGCTCTTTTGGTTACGACGATT
>LUCM01007876.1:15325-33969 GCA_008360955.1 Fasciolopsis buskii | reverse complement strand
CCCGCAGATTGTCTGATGCAACCTTGAGGGTTTCCTGCTGTTTCATTTTAAGCATCATTTTGACTACTGAATGTTATTGATTATCATTCTCCATCCAGCTCAAATGATATCCAGTGTGACTTCGACTCTTCTCCATCCCATTACTACATCCATATTGATCTTCATCTTTACCATATTACCCTCCTAGTTTTTGATGAGCCCGGCCACTTGACAACACCCACTATTCCTTCCCAGCCAAATTATGCGCGGGGATGCGCACCTTTGATGCGTTTAAACATGGATTGACTCGCACTGCGCGAATCATAGTCATCCACAGAAAGTTTTGGCGATGGATTATCTAGCTTTCATTGACAGCCCAAAAACTCGTGTTTAGCCTTTCTTATTGCAGGTTATGTTCACGAGAGCACAGAAACTGCATCTTCACGACTGAATTTTTGTTTTACGATTTTCGCTGCGCCATCTGTGTGTAAATATGATCATGCCTTGCGCACGACTCTCGAATTTCGGGAAGCGTACCCACTATTATTATTATTATTATTCCCACCGTCGATGTTTATGACAACCGACATTTGACGAAATGGCAAAGCACAACATCCAACTGAGAAACTGAATTGGGAATCTCTGGCAAAAGTTGGTTCAATGACTACTTTTGATGAACTGCGGGACAATCAAGGACTACTCGCGTCTTATCAGGCCCCTCTGGATGCACTGCCTCATGATCAGGCATGTGCCACAAGGCAGGATTGCTTTATCCTCCCACCAGAGTTACAGGAACAGTGTACCCATGGATCCTCTTCAAGTCGACTTCCATTTTCCTTATACATGAGGGGCAATTTTTACTCTTTATATCCGCCGTTTTCAGAGGGACCTCAAGTTACCCAGCATACGGTTCGCTCCTCCTAGCTTTTCTCTGCTCCAAAATCAAATGAGCTTCGAGCACATCGACAGTTGAAACTAAACATAAGATAGTTCTGGTTGGGCCCTCGGTGCGATTCCCTAAATGGATGCACCGGGCTCACCATTCCTTACCCTGAACATTGACAGCCGTCGATAGAGACAGCTCATTAAGCGCATCCATCAACACTTCACCGTCAATCAAAGAAATCTTGAATTAAATTCGCGGGCGTTTTTGCGCCGACATTCCTACGCGTGTGTGCAGGCTTATGCTCCTCACCCTTCTAAAGGGCAACAAATGCGGTGATACGAAATTTCTGGTCCAGATTAAAAATACTCCTGTATCCTGCAGAGCATTCTCAACGGCCCTCTCATTTGGTCCTTTGTTCCGATTGGGATTATGGCCAGGCGCACGCTGTGGAAACTGCAAAGTTTTGACAAGAATCTTTGACCATATGACGACTGTCGAAAGATTAGTGCAGCAGACGGTGGTGCGGTCGTAGACAATCCTTTTGATTGCAATTACCCTTCGGAGAGAGCTTTTCTTCGCGGTGGCTTTTTTATAATTACACGAAACAAAGCCTTCAATCTGACACTAATTTTCAACGGCCTGGCACACTCAATTCACAAAGTCACTTGTGGTCGGCCAGTTCATGAAAGGTTCTGCAACATGCACGTCTATCTTTGCGAAACGAAACTATGTGTACATTCTCAACCAAACCTTCCATTCTCGAGCCAACAGATGGTTTTCTTTGCCAGCGGATGGAGTGGTTGCCGAATCCGCTGCAAGCAAAAAAGCAAACCGGAAAAATGGCACAGGTCTTGAAAGTTTGGTTTTCTATCACCATCAGAGGTCTCCTCATTATGCTTAAATCAGCCCACGATCTTGACCCGAGCAAAGTTCCGTAGAATCCTATCTGCGATTTTGATGTGATTCAGACCAATTAAGCAACTTGAGCCCTCTGGCGCGTTTGGGGTACTAGTCAGCCTACTAGCATTGACTAGAATGTTTTCTTGCTCATAATACAACGATCCAAATCTGGCGCCTCCTCATGCGAAACGCGCACTGGTACGTGTTTGATAAGAAAATGATATTGCAGTACCTGTGCTGACCATCTACAACCTTTTGTAGCCTGCCATAACAGATATCAACCTGTAGCTTCTCTAACCCTATCTTCGCAGTAACGGCATGGGTAATTTGATTTCTTTCTTTCGTCATAAGCTAGATTTTCAGGATCATTTTCAAACTAACAGAAAAACAACCTAGCTGCGAGGTGTAACTACCAAACGTCTGAATATTGGTTCGAATGAAGTAGATCAAGTAGTCACTGTGCGATTAGCCCAAAAGTGGGCGTCCCACGTTGGGGATAGCCTCTAGAAATCTTAAATCAGGGCCTAGCTCAACTGGGTGCAAAGCATAAGAAAGAAAGACATTACTGCGCAAGGCCTACGGTACTTTTGGGTCAGAAATCACGTACGAAATAACCAGAATTTTGACTGTTAGCCTCAGTTGTTATCTAGCCAAAAGTAAGTAAAAATAGGAAAAAAGTCTGCGTAAAATTGGAGGCTTCATGGAGGAGAATAGCTAGAAAGTACCTGTCCTTTGATTCAAGCAAGTAATAACAATCGCTTGATCGTCACGGCCAAACATCAACGTAAGCGACAGGAACGTCTACCGTTGGCCAGCGTAAGCGATGAAGTGGAAGTGGACTCTAACAGAACTAGCAATCTCAAGTCAAGTGCCCGTAAAATAATCTCAAATAAAGGGCACAAGGATGAAACAACGAAGGATAAATAAATCGAACCCAAAATGGACGACGACCAAAACCAGCGTCGTTACGCGCAAGGATTGCAGGAATAGTTTGGTATCGGAAGGGGATCAAACAGAGTGGAGAAAAGGAATTTTTAACCAATCTGGATGCCAGTGAGGTAAGCCATCGGAGCGCGGTGGTCCAAACTTTGGCAATTCCAATGGCGAAATCAAACGTTCATGGTTAGATCTTCCCCTTCCGTATGCCCCATTCCCCTCTTGGGCAACTGACTTCTCTCTTTCTTGCAAAAAGTCTTTTTCAGACGGTCACCAACTTGAAGGTTGCATGCAACATTTTTACCCAGTATCCTACCTTCATGACCGGTTATTTCCTGGGGCCGATACTGCCATCCCTTTATCCTGTGCAGGTCGGTTTTACCTTCAGCTGCTCCCAACTCTAATTTTGCTCTCTTTGGTTATAACCGAACCCACAAAGAGCACTTGTCAATGGTTGCGGCATAATCCGACGACGTTTGTAACAACTTACCCGATAGATGAGCAAATTTACCTAACTAGGCTTTCTAGATGATCAATCCCGAGCAGCGTAAATGTATAAGGACGCAGGAATCACGAAACAAGAGAAAAGGACATTCACAGCTCGACTGAGTTCAACGAATAAGAAGAGTATCAGCTTCAGGTCAAACCGGAAGTACGACAATTATCCTCCGGAATGCGAGAACCGTAAACGTTTTAGGCAATCCGCAACCAACGGAATCGCTGGAATGAACCACTGACAAAAACGATAATTCGGCGTCAGCTTGATGGTGACTCAAAACGGGCGCACGAAAATCATCCAAGCGAGCAGTTATTGCCAAGTTACGACAACTCATATCACAACGAATAGATCAACTTTTCAACGGTTCAGTCATAGCCCCAAATCCTTTGATAGTTCCATGAAACAACAAGTCAACAGAAAACAGAACTCTATTATTGACGTTTGCAGCATCTGATTCAGATTTGTAATAAATGGTTCGGCACAGACCTATATTTTGCTTTAGCCCTTCCCAGGCTGAATGCCACGAATTAAGCGAGAAGCACGTTCATCCCTGCGGGATGGCAAATAATCGCTCGTGCTAGTGAGAAAAGTAAAATATTTAAGCAAAGGGGAAGGCGAGCAACGAATTGAGCTTGTGACCAGCCAGAACTTTAAGCGCAACGTATCCGTATACCTAAGACGAGTGACCGTCTCACACGATCTGAGTAGTTGTTTTTAAGGGTAAATCCATCTATGGCCCTAGCTCACTCTCTTTTCGTGCAATCGCTCTAATACCTCTTGACATCATCTTGCTGTCCCGTTGGAGAGTACTCAGCCTTCGTGTTGCCGTCTTCTTTGTGCGCAGTTGATTTCGAGAATTTTTCCTGGATGCATCTGCGGGGAAACGAACACAAGAGGGTCGCACAAGCTGGCAGCAGACAAAAGGATCTCTCTTCACGTAGCTGACTGACTCGTAATGTTCGCTTCCATTATACCCAGGAGCAGAATTGGTTGTTTTACGAGATACTTCCACCTGACGGGGTCCTTCCTGTTTGTTCGTTTGTCAAGATAATTCTTGGGAACTTGAAATCATGTGTATCCATTTTGTGAGGTGGAAATCACTCTTGTTAAGAGTGCCCTCAGCCCAACAGCGTAAGTTTTAGTCATGTCCTGGTCGAAGGAACCAAGATAGCCATCAATATGAAACTGCCGGTAATGTTACCCACTATAGTCCGTTTGACTGACTCTCTTTGAATTGTCTCTGTTGCTCCCAATACATAGTCTCGGCAAACTGGCAACTCTACTGCACCTGGTGGGTGGGACGACATTCTGTGATTAACTACTGTTTCGTCTCTGTTATTATGAGTTTTACACAAGAAATGAAGAATGTTTCTCACCGCTTCAAGCACCTTTAACTGCAACAAAAACTTTTGTCGGCAGCTATCGCGCCCACACCCGATCGGATGTGACACAGAAGCCCAATCAATAGTATAATCCAATCTGGCCTCTGCGACTGCCGACCGCTGAATGAAGGTCATCGGAAAATAGTTGCGCAGGTAAACATTGCACGAATTGCGCCGGGTTTATGGGGTTAATCAGGGTCCGTGAAGTAAACATTGTTCCCCGCCGCGGGCACAACCAACGTTTCTAAGTACCCAAGAGCTTTACAGTCCGACATCCACTCACAGTATTGTTACAACGGCGGTTGTCACGGCGAAACCCTTCTTACACGCGTGATGGTCTTTGGAGCGCGCATGCCCTTATTATCACTGTATTCTGCCTGAGGACGCCACAAACCTGACACTACCTGGTGCTGCATAGTTCGCGCTCGGAGAGAGCAACAATGTCACGATAATTAACGTGTGCCAGCCCGAGGCAGCACTAGGCCGTGACCTTTCGCGGCATGTTGCAGTCAAGTAGTGAATGGTTTCGTTGCTCTGCTACATTCTACTGCCAGACAGCGGAACAATTACCGGCAACTTTTGCTTCCCGGTGTAGGAAATCCATTAGGTCTTCGGATTTTGGCTGGCTAACAACCCGGCCTATGAAATTACTTTCCTTAGTCCAGGGGCTCCGCAACTGTGATAATAAACAGCGAACGACATTTCCCAACGCGTGCATTGCACCCAGGTCAGACCGGTAGACGAGGCGATCGAAGGCTATGGCGCAGTTCTGTAAATTTATTAATGCACATGACATCGCGTAAATGTCTCACGCGATACGTTTGGCTGCGGGCATTGCGCCGTCAGTCGCAATTCGGGAATATTTTAAAGGCTGTTGTAACAAACCTCTCAGAAATTTCTTCACGTTTTCATATCCCTTTGCAGCACTTAATATGAATCATATGTCACTATACTCAAATGCTCGTGTTCGAAAATGGTTGTCACTTTCTGCCAAATATATATATAATAGTGATCTCTGGAAGATTCCGAGAGACACGCTTGGTTGATTAGGCGGTGCAATGATATAAAATATTTCAACGAAAAATGTGACTAAACTCTGAAATTAAAAAGTGGATAAATTACAGTCAGATACCATCAACGTACGCCGTGGAAAGAACAGAGCGTGGCCCTTAGATATACTTAGAGTGCTTGGCACAATCGCAAAATATGGGTAGAGGACAGCAGCAAATGTCACAATAAGGTCAAAGTTTTCAAAAGTTAACAGTTTCATAAAATGCCCGCGGAAGTTAATTTGCGACAATAGTCAATGGAACTATGGACGACGGACGAAAAATTGGCTAACGGATTAAAGTATATCTGCGTGTAATAGGAGAGTATGTCACAGCTATGAATGCCACAGTTCAATCTTAGGCAGAATATCAGCAAAACTGTCGCATATAGATTTGATCAAAGTAAGATTCTCAAAACGCTCAAACATTTCTTGGTTACGAAGACGCTGTCGCCGTGTTGGGAGTAATGTAAAAGCTCTCTAGTTGACAAGAAAAATAGAAATGACAAAGCATAATGAGGGACGATGGGGTACAGATGCGATTGTGATCGTTTTCAGAGCACTTTGAAATTTCTCTGGTCAAAATTAATCGATCACTGTACTGTAAACAGCATTTGAGCATTATGTAACGCAAATCCCAAACATAAGTGATTCAAAAACCCTAAGATAATCGATTACAAAATTATTAAATATTGATGCAAAATGAGACCTCAAAATTGTGATCGCCGGTACTCAAGGTGATGGTCCATGTAACTGTACTGAAATGCACTTGTGGATCACGTGGGTCGCAGAATATTGAGCGTCAAAACCATTCGGTGAGTCCGAACAATCAAACTTTCTAGCAAACAAACATGAGTAAGATAAGGCGGTGAAGGTACGAGTGTGACATTGAACTCTTCACCACTGTTAGAATAGGTACTATTACGATGATTTTCCTGACAGTTCTGTTGTAGTTCTAGTGAGCGCACGAGAAAGAGGGCTTGGGAATGCATTGATATCAGTGCTTCTAGAAGGCAACGTGCTAGTTGCAAAGCACAATTTTTGCGTGCATTCACAGCAATGTTTACCCAAAATGATGGTGACTAAAAGCAAAGCCAGTAAAAGAACTCTAAGATGGGCGAAACGCAAGGGCCACATCACCTGTCAGAAGTACAAAATTGATAAACAGGCGCTACAGGGCTTACCCACTTCAGTAATGTGACTAGTACTTTTATGAGTGTAAATCAGCAAAGGATGGCAAATCAAAACCCCAAAGCCCAACGGTCGCATTAAATGTCTAAGAAAAACACCGGAGGCTGCGTCGTCGCACCAGGATGGCCAGGCGGCAAGCCCGCGCTAGCCGGATGCAATCCATGTTATGCTTGCACTGGCGATGTTAAGAAGACAGGTGTAGGCCCAAGCGACGACGTCGAGTTAGTCGAAGTCCAGCCAAGTAAGCATGGAACTTCATTAAACTTGGCCAAAAGTCAGTCTGGTTTCGAGAAGACAGCACAAGGGAATGAACGAGATGATTACACGGACGTTTCCTAAGCCGCTGATCTAGATGAACCAATTAAAAATAAACTCAAACCATCCAAACATTGCGCATGCGCATCTTGGAGGTTGCCCAAGGTTTATGGCACCTTTAAGCAACTGTCGTAGTAACGCACCTGGAGTTTTGTATTTAAGCACGTAGGCCGCAGCAACTAAAAGACAGGTTGCCCAGAAAAGGTACCGAAGCCGGCTATCAACACTCTTGCTGGCCAAAAGCAGGAAGCCATGACGAATCATTCCATGACACTTTCTCTCAGGCGGCAAAGCGCGCGCAGTGACTTAGATGAGCCGTTCAAAAACTGAGAGGTCTTTTAAGTGAAAGTTGTGAGCAACTATTCACTTGTGTACCGAACACATGCATCAGCGGGGGCAATTGAGATATGCATCACAATCATACGAAGGTTCGGGTGGGAAATAGTTTTTACACCAACCGAGCGATTTCAATCCGGGGCCGTCTCCCAGAAAATGATAATATGGTGTTGATAATTCTGGAGCAGTTATGGATGCAGGGTGCTTAGAGCTGGAACAGTGAGTTTCAGGTATGAACATGGAACGAATCTACCGGAATTGTGAAACTTTGTATTCGGAGACATAATGACGTACAGAAACCAGAAGGAAACCTGCCAATCTAAAGGCTCGAGTGGCTAGAAGCTAACTTCCATCTAATGAGTACTCATCTGGACTGGCTTAATCTGATTTGTACTGGTGATTGCTTTTTTCTCAATGACACTTTTTATTCCTCCTAAAAATACAATTAGCTACTCCGTGATTTCACCAGAATTGCCGTTTTCCTTAGTGTCCAATAGAATAAAGGCAAATTCGTGGTCGACGCGCATCGGGATATTGAAGCTCATTCATGCAGTAAACTGGACAACCAATTTCGGACTAAGCATCATGTTTCTTGACCCCTAATGACCTGGATTCGGGATATCTGTGGACGTGGATTTCAGGCCCATTCTCCAAAGTCAAAAGTGGTCAACAAGACTGTTATCTTTTAGGTCGACTAAGAAGGACTGAGGAATCTAGATGGCTAGCGACCCTGACGCTATCCGGTACATTTTTCAGACCGTACTTAAAGTATTCTGTTCGGGTTTTGAGACTGCATTTAACAGGACAGAGAAAATGCAGGAATCGGCTCACGGTGTTTTAAGTGGCGGTTTGGACAACTGTGACATAGAGAATAGAGGCAGAGGCTAAAAACTCTCACCTTGTACTCCCAGGAAGAACTTTGTGTAAGAGGTCACTTACTACGGGCTTACAGAGTAACATGGATCTGTTCGTCGGGATCAGGCGTTTAACCGAACGTTGACCGCCCAGGGCAGCAGTCATTTGACTACTCACGTTTCGGCCGCACGCTCTTGTCGAATGTACTCTGCCCGTTTTTCTCCCGAATTCCTTTTTGTTTTACCGGGTGTGTCTGGGTAGTCAGCACTGCAGGCCTACAGAACCGACTAGGGGTAATGAACAAGGGAGCACCACCGTTGGGGCTAGCAAACGTAATACGAGTTCCGGCTTAAGAGGATCGGCCTTTCAGGATTTCATAGTCATCAAAAGACTTTGCGGTTTACGTGGTCACTGTGAATGTCTGTTCTAGATAAAGGGGAATGGAACACTAAGAACTAGAGGGAAAGTATTGTTAGAGTGCTTGTAACGGCAGGGTTCATGAGCAAATCGTGTTGAATGGCTGGGGTGATCTACGGGAAGAAGTGGTCTAGATGGAATCACTGCGTGAATTCAAGCGGAGGATGGACAATACAAGGCTGTCTGTGTTTGGTAGAACAGTGCGTGAGTAGTAGGGTTGAGGGGGATGGTGGGGGAGAATGCATATCGCTAGTTTTCCCCTTTCAAAGGTGATTTGAATGATTGTTGAAGCCACAAACAAGATTCACAATTCAGCATAGGAGCTGAATAGGACTTCCAATATCCTGTGGTCTAAGAACCTTTTTATCCACGGGGCTTCCGTGGCAAGGGTCGAGACGACTATGCATCTCGATGCATCAATCACTCTAACGGAACTGCAACTGCACTGACGAGAACTGGGTTGACTGCGTCACACCAGCGTTCAGTCTTTCAACCTAAAGTGAACGGTTTCCCCTTGGACCGACTGATCGTCCATTTCAAGAAACATCGACCTATCCCAATCACCACCAGATTTTATCCTTAACGGATGCACTCATTGTGGTTTCCCTGAGTGTTTTCATGCCAGTTCACTGTACCAACTTATTAGAGAGGATGCCGTGCAGAGCTGGTTGTGTTCCGTCACTGGTGGACCTTACAGATGTAGGCTAGATGAGCAACGTCCCAGAATTTCAGTGCTTCCCTCTGTAGGCAAGGGTGATCATGAGACCATGAGAATCACACTGAGTGCGGCAACCCAAGATTACGTATTACAACAATATTGAATTTATCAAGCTTAAGACCAGAGCAGCGGTGTAAATGCCGGGTACGACAGTTTGGGTATAGAACTGCTGCTTTGTAGCGGAAGGTGGATTTGTTTCTCCGGATGGCTCGTTTGACGGAACGTTGACCGCCCAGCGCAGTGGCCATTTGCACGTTGCTCACTCATTCGCTCGCACGCTCTTATCGAACATACTCAACCAGTTACCACTCCCCATTGTCTTTTCGTTTTGCCGGTTGAGTATCTGGGTATTCAGTAGTGCGGGCTTACAGAACCATGTAGGGTGGTCACAACAGTTAGGGGAAAGCCAACGTAATAGGAGAACCGCTTTAAGGCAGTCGGTCCTACACACACAGCTTTCGCCTACTCGTGAGACCATTCTAGAATAACTTCTATATCTCTGCTGAGATCCTTGGTCATGAACTCTACAACCTTAACATCATCGGCGAACAAGCCAGGTGACTATAAGTCATCGGCTAGATGACTGAAGAAACAAGGACAAAAGTAACCATAATGCTGCCACCTTTAGAGCTCTTACTCGTGAGGTTAAGATTGGCCAAACATCTATGACTTACTTTGGCATACTATGTCCTTTTGGCAAGAACCCACTCAGCCACTGGTATACCGGCCCGCTTATACCAGTTGACCAGAATTTGATGACTAGTGTCCGCTGACTCACTGAATCCAACGCCTCGCGAAAGTCGGGGAAACTAGGCTCCCGGTCGGTTGTCGCGACTTGCGGAGCTGAGTTACATGTCAACTGTCGCCTTCTAAATATCAATGACATGATGAAATGTCTGCTTCTTGTGAATATATGTCCTGAGATTTGTGATACTTCCCCTCAACAAGACGACGCAAGCGCTGCGCAAAAAGAAACGCTACGTATTGTGACGGCAACGAATGCGAATCTGCTCGAGTAACGAACAATTGATTCTAACGGTCAAAGCAGACAGATGCAATAAGACCGACTGTTTTAACGCGGTCCTTGTATTACATTTGCTTGCCTTTAACCGTTATAACCACTGTTACTTGGCAATGATAACAACCCAGACATTCGATTGATCCAACGAAAACACAATCGGGAGTGGTAACAGGTCAATTATATTTGACAAGAGCGTGTGAGCGAAGCATGAGTGAGCAACGTGCAAATGGCCACTGCGCTGAGCGGTCAATGTTCGGTTAGTCGAGCGATCTGGGGGGAACAAATCCCTGTCATCTCTAAATACCGAGTGCCTCACAATAACAAATGTTCAGGGGCTGTTTACGATAAATTCAGTGGATGGGTCAAGTATCTAGTGACAATCGCCCCCCCTGAATTTAAGTGAATGGGTCAGTGCGCATCGACAACAGAAGGCCAGTGGCTAAATGTCTGGATTCAGGTCGGCTTTATCCTTCCGTAGGTCAGCGCTGTTGTCCCTACATAAAATCATGATAATACCTCGACTGAAGTTCTGTTTGCATGCCTCTTTTATCTTTTCACTTCCTTTAATAATGAAATAATGTACATCATTTTCAGGAAGGGGGCCGTGGCCGTCAGAGGGCTGTCAAGTGGGGAATATAACTGGTGGTGGGAGGATTCGAACCCGCTGCCTTTACGCCCAAATAACATGACCTTATCCGCTTGGCCGCCGCCGGCCAAAAGTACGCTGCTTTATTAGAACCAATCCAGCGATTAGCAACTCAAACGATTGAGGGACAGGGTTGAAATTCGGAAAGCCAAAAACCGTTGGATTAGGTTCTTTTCAATTGAGTCGAACGACGCATTGGGAAGGTCTTAGTCAAAATGGTCCATCTCACTTGGCAAACTTTCGCACGTATCAGCGAAAAAATATATAAATATTTATATAAAGCAACCTTAACTGATGTTCTTCCACGTAGCTTAGGTTCAGAAAGATGGTATCGATTTGTTCGCTGCAATCAGTTTTCCTAGCTTAGCTAACAAGTCAGCGCCATTTTTGTATGTACGTGTATAGTCAGTAGTACCTCCATGAGTGAACAAAATTTACTCGGAAGCACACGGCCGGTTTCGCGGCTATTTTCGCTTGTCAGGTATGCGTACCCGACACTCTTGTCCAGACTTCCTTATATCTGCTCATTCCGAATTGGTATGTTGCTCCAGAATCTGATTTGTAGTGTCGGGACTGTGCATAAAAGCTGTCCGTTGAAGAGTCCAGAGAATAACCACATCTGTCGTTTGTTGTGAGTTTGGCTGAGCCAGCCTTAGGAACAAGATCAGAATGCCACCAGAAAAGATATAAATTGTCAGTAGTAACCAAACCTTTCCCGATTATTGCCGCTTGTCCAGATACCACTGACAATTTATATCTTTTCTGATGGCATTTTGCCCTCATAACCAAGGTTGGCTCTGCCCTATTGACAAAGAATTATCGAGAAATCACAGTTGTGATTCTTTTGTGGACTCTTCAACAAAGAGCTCCCGTGTACAATCCTGACTCTACGAATTAGATTCTGGTGCGATATATATATATATAATATATATATATATATATATATATATATATATATATATATATATATATATATATATATATATATATATATATATATATATATATAGAACCACGAAGTAGTATCTGGATGCGTGAACAAAATTTGCCCGGGAGCACACGACCGGTTTCGCGGTTATTGTCGCTCGTCAGGTATGCGTACCCGATGCTCTCTTGTCCAAACATATATATATAACACCATTTCGAAAACGAAAATGGTACCGCCGCAGTAACATTTTAATGAAGGTGTACATAAAATGAACACAGGGGGGTATAAACAGCAAGGTAACAAGTTTTGATATTTTTCAGTATGTATATTTTATGACCTTTGTTCTTTTTTCGGTGTCTTTCTCATGGAGCATGAGATATACAGACAGACTGTACAACATTCGCATGACTAACTTCGGTTCTGAGCTGTATCTCATCGAGTGTTTAACGAGTGGCAATCCTTATCTCTTGTGCGCCAGTCAAGATGGAAAACACCAACCGAAGTGAAAATTGGAGTTAGTCTGTTCATACATCTACACCAGATCATAACCCGACCGCCACATCTCTAGCTTTGCGCAGCACGGAAAAGTAGACCATCTGCAGGCATACGCAAAACGTGTCCAAGCCACCGAGGGGCGAATATCTCAGTGAGAGAACGAGTGTCTGCATCCCATACAATGACGTACCTTGTAATTGCTTACTCGCTGTTCCCGCCAGACACAAACAGTGCTTCAGAGACATCAGTGGTCGAACGCAGAAAGCCGTCGGACATCATCAACACGAATTGTCAAGTTCCTCAGCCTCGAACTGTTACAATGTCCATCCTTCCTCTGAGGAGAAGCCGGATATCATGGCGGCGCCATAAGTGTCCCAGGTTCGCGAAATCTGTGGGTTTTACAGTTTTCCAGCATTCCCACCAGCTGTAACCAGACTTTCGGCACGCGTTCCTCCATGATCCAACGAGCTATACAAGACGGCTTATCTCAAGCCGAAGATCCAATCATGCCTGGAGGGTCAATGGGTGAATGCCTGACAAAGTAGTCTCCCGGTACTCCAAGTCAGGGGTTGAACTGAGTTAGCAGCTCAGTCGGAAAAACGAGTGGAAGAATAATTGGTCAAAGTGGATGAGCTTCCACTCAGCTATGCCTCTCTGCCTTACGGTCAGGTTCTTGTCTGAACCAAAGGCTTTGGTCGAGGATCCTAATCATTCTTCTGCTTAGCGGCTAGACTCCCTAGCAGTACCCGTCCATCAATCCCCATGAGTTACACGCCTACAAATAATTCCATATTGCATCGGTCGTCGCGCAGGATAATCAGGACCGCGTTGTCCATTAAGTCGAGCGCAGGTGAGATGGGTAGTGATAAGCATGTCAGTGCTCAGAGTCACGGCTCTTTTATTCAACCTGTCTCTTCTGTCTCCAACTCACTGTCTTTGTCCGCTTTGCCCATCCATAATATCCCCATTGATAACATGCCCGATACTGTCAATGGTTCATTGTCAAATAATGTAGTAGGTGGTTTTCAGTCTGCTAGCTCACATTTTCTCAAGCCTCTTCAGCCTCTGAATCTCGGTTCGTTCAATGTGCGCACTTTAATGCAGGCTGGCCAACAGGCGTATTTAGCTCTGGCAGTGGACTCACTTTCGACTGATGTCTGCTGCTTGAGTGGAACACGAATTCAGGATTCGAGTAGAGTAATTCAACTAACTGCGTCAAATGTCTCCCCAAGATATTTCCTGCACACTTCGGGAGACGAAGCAGCTCAGGCTGAGTCAACGCGGGATGGGAATAGTCTTAAATGATAAGATTGAAGCAGCCCTTTTAGACTAGATCCCGGTTAACAGTCGCTTGTGCGCCGTGAGACTGCGGGGATCAGTGGGCGTCCGGAAGGATAGCTGTGTTAAGCGCAGTTTATTCGTCATCTCGGCATACGCTTCAACAGAGTGCACCACTGACATGGAGGAAGACGAGTTTTACGATGAAATTGTCACTCTTGTTCGGAAGAGCAAACGCTGTTATTGTAGTGGTAGCAGGTGGTTTTAATGCACGCTAAGCAGAAGAATGATTAGGATCCTCGACCAAAGCCTTTGGTTCAGACAAGAACCTGACCGTAAGGCAGAGAGGCATAGCTGAGTGGAAGCTCATCCACTTTGACCAATTATTCTTCCACTCGTTTTTCCGACTGAGCTGCTAACACAGATCAACCCCTGACTTGGAGTACCGGGAGACTACTTTGTCAGGCATTTACCCATTGACCCTCCAGGCATGATTGGATCTTCGGCTTGAGATAAGCCGTCTTGTATAGCTCGTTGGATCATGAAGGCAAGCAAGCCGTCACGTCACGTCAAGGGGCAGTCTCGCGAATTACTATAGCTTACCTGCGATACCTGTCTTGTCGCAATGACATCCGGGTTGTTTTGAGATAATGTTTGTTTAAGGCTGAAATTTTCGGGTGTTATTCACAGTTGCGAGGTCTGGCCGATTCACAGTTGTTCGACCACTGATGTGTCCGACGCGTTGCTGGAGTTCGGTAGTTACTCAGGTTAAACAATGGCTCGATGCATCATTGTTTATGGAGTGTTGATTATCACCATCTGACCGAGGTAATCATTTCACGCTGTTTCCCATGGGCTTGTCTTTTTCACATTTGTCGTCCCATCTTCTATTTATTCTCGCAGACTGTCAAGGCTAAAAGTGGCGACATGCCAATCAGGCTTAGGGAAATGAGGAAGTTATCTTTGACATAGTTTGATGTTTTCCACTCTCTTGATTTGAACCTATATGGCGGTCGTCATTGATCAGGAACACAGATGTGTGACTCATAATCGATGTCATTAATGCGACTTCTGTATGGCCCATTGTATGCAACCCGTCTTTTATGTAACAACACAAGAATAATTAGAAAACACCGACGAAACGCCCTTTTGATTTTTAATTTTGCCCTTCTTATCCTTGTTGTTGTTTTTCATTCTTACTTTTTTACGCCATCCATGCCTTCACACCAATAATAATTTGCCGTTTCTCTTCACGTAACTTTTTATTTAACGCTCATCATGCATGAATCTATCGACTCTTGTTTCTTTGATATTGATTCAGCTTGTTCACAATGCAAGAGCAAAGGGAAGTTGATCAGTTAGTCCAGGAGATGGATCTAAGTCTGTCGGTTGACTTAGGTGAGGCCGCAGTAGTTAGTGAACAAGCCAATCACCCACGGCTTAGTCTGTACAAAAATCGAGGTCGTGCTTTGGATCAAGAAAGAAGGTGGTGGCAGTCACTCCGAATGCACCGGTCCAAGGTTAATCGTTCAATGAAGTTCGATAGCAATCGATGTTTTCTTTCTGCAAGCTCAGAAAAGTCCTCCGATAAAAACGGAAGTCAAAGTAGTTGCAAGAGTTCTTCAACCACCATGTCAGTCGGTTATATCGGAGCAAGTTGGCGTTCTTACTCCAAACACTTAATGCTGGCTGAATGGCTTCTGTTTTTCCCGCCTTCGTTCTTCGAATCCTACGCTTTCAAGCTATGTCCAAAAGGACGTCAGGTTTTTGTAAAAGCACAAAAAGTAAGTCGCTTTCGTTCTTGTCACTTACCATCTTATGCATTGCAAGTAGTAATTCGGATCCGTATCTGTTGGATGCTTATTCTGCTAGACTTGTTTTCATGTAATCAGCTTGATATTCATTGTGTTACAGACAAAACCAATTTATTTGGTTGATTGCTTGCGTTTCACCATTTCCACAGGACTATCTTCATGATTGCCACATTTTTTGTGAGCTACCTGTCTAAAACCATAATGCATTTTTCCAGAATAGGAGGGTATTTATTATTGCATTCGCTTGGTCCCATCTTTATCCTAAAGGAGTCCAAACGAAGTGACTAGGTATGTTACGCACATTAACTATAGTCTGACACTACTGCAGAATTTTACCAACCCTCATTCCACGAGACATCTTACCGCGCCTTTGCAATGTTCCCCGCTTTGCTTGTAGCTAGCCTTACGAAGTATTTCCAACTACGTGCAGCATCTTTGGTAGAGACCAAATCTACATCTCGATTCCCTGTACGACTACCTACCATGAAATAACACTACACAAAAAACGCCAGCTATTTTACCCCTTCATCGCACTGAACTTCCTAAAAATTGATGCATGTTGGCAGTTTTTGAAACTACTTCCATTAGTGAATGGCGCGTCCCAGAGATTCACATTCCAGACTCGAAATGTCTAACAGAATTGCCTGATATCTGACAAGACAAGGGTTGTCTTGACCCTTAGTGCCAGAATTGAAGCTGCCCTGTTGGATTGCGTCCCAGTAGAGAGAAAGCTCTGCACGGCAAAAATTATGGGCTCATGCAAGACTAGTAATCTTCGTCTGAACGACCGTCATTCGCTTACTTTTTCGCCATGTGTATCGAATGAATTCATCCCAGAAACGATCAAAGGCAGTTTCTCATAATGCAATTTTGTGTCAAGTGTACCCGACTAATAATGCGATTTCATCGTCAGGTATTAGGACTGGAATAGACTGGTTATCATTAAACTAGACACAGTAAAGGGTGTTTCAGACTGGATCCCTGTTGCTAGAATAGCGAGACCTTAAATAGCCATATGATTTTTAATTTTCGGGATCATTGTTGACGGTCCCTGTGTTACCTCAGTGGGCTTCATAGACTGTTGGTCATAGCCTTCCTACTGCATAGACGCCAGAGATGAGTCGGAAAAAACGGAGGATTACGGCCACCCTTCTCATCACCCCCCATTTCTCTCCATCACGAACTTCAGGCACTTTGGCTCTTGGCTTCTCATCTAATTCAGTCTTCTTTCAGAGAGTGTAAACGGTGAACTTAAATGGAAGATTGCCTGTCCTACTGGTCTTACCACGGGAACTCTGTTCGTCTTTTGGTGCACATTAATCTGTGTTTTCTTTAACGGGCCCAAAGCAAGTAAACTTAGGAAACCCGACTAATCCTACTCATTTACCGAATCACACTAGCTTAAGTGCTGCTTTTTATCCTACGGTATAGTTTTATTGAGCGGTAGGTACTTATTAAGAATGCCCTGTAGTTTTATGCTTATAAGCACCGGCCGACCTCATGCCGCGAAATATGCGTCCTCAAGGCGCTTGCTGGTCAGCCCCGGCTGTTGAGAACACAACTGTGCCCCCCTCACCCTAAGACGGAGATTCGTCAAAAGGCTGGGAATCGGTCACGAAATTCGTTGTGCTACACTGGTTGGGTCATCCTTTGAAGGACTTGGTCTGTTTATATGTACCGACGCAATTACATATTGTTCTCTCAATCGAAGTTTGTCGACCATGGTTTGAAGACGTTTATGTGGTATGTGATACGTGCTATTACACGGCTATTTCATGCCAAATAATATGTCAGACAAATGGACACCGCAAATCATTACCGACTAAACATTGCGCTTTGGAGGCCAAGTCTGTGCAGATCCCCACCCAGTTTTGTTTCCGACATCGGTGACCGTTGGCAGACCTAACACATGCACTTTACGACTTTTTCAATGGCACCGTTCCATGTTTTCAGCTGGCCGCCAGAAGGACAAAACAAATCCAAACAGGATGCAAGACACACGGTTTGTCGAGTGTTTTGTCCCAAATTTCAGTAGATCATAGTCGGACCATTCTAGCCGACCGCATTGGGGAAAGACGGACATCCTTTCAATATCACAGCATCACCTTTGTATACCGTTGTTAGACGTCCATTCTTCGCATTTCCCCCCTCTCTTCTATTCAACCTGTCTCTTCTGTCCCCAACTCACTGTCTTTGTCCGCTTTGCCCATCCATAATATCCCCATTGATAACATGCCCGATACTGTCAATGGTTCATTGTCAAATAATGTAGTAGGTGGTTTTCAGTCTGCTAGCTCACATTTTCTCAAGCCTCTTCAGCCTCTGAATCTCGGTTCGTTCAATGTGCGCACTTTAATGCAGGCTGGCCAACAGGCGTATTTAGCTCTGGCAGTGGACTCACTTTCGACTGATGTCTGCTGCTTGAGTGGAACACGAATTCAGGATTCGAGTAGAGTAATTCAACTAACTGCGTCAAATGTCTCCCCAAGATATTTCCTGCACACTTCGGGAGACGAAGCAGCTCAGGCTGAGTCAACGCGGGATGGGAATAGTCTTAAATGATAAGATTGAAGCAGCCCTTTTAGACTAGATCCCGGTTAACAGTCGCTTGTGCGCCGTGAGACTGCGGGGATCAGTGGGCGTCCGGAAGGATAGCTGTGTTAAGCGCAGTTTATTCGTCATCTCGGCATACGCTTCAACAGAGTGCACCACTGACATGGAGGAAGACGAGTTTTACGATGAAATTGTCACTCTTGTTCGGAAGAGCAAACGCTGTTATTGTAGTGGTAGCAGGTGGTTTTAATGCACAAGTTGGAAAACAGAGTACATCGGAAGCCTGTTTAAGCGGTAGGCACACCTTGCCTGCTGAGCGAACAGATAACGGGGAAAGACTTCTTCAATGTTGTGTGGGCAATAACTTATTCCTGTCTAGTACGAATTTCCGACACAGTTCGCGTCGCACAGCGACATTGCGCTCTAACTCGACGGTTAGTCTGAGTC
>LUCM01007876.1:0-13393 GCA_008360955.1 Fasciolopsis buskii | reverse complement strand
TAATAGTAGAATTGGACACGCGTGTAGCGAAGGCTAGAGCAGTTTACGCTGGACTGAGGCACTGGTGGTGTCGGCCTGATATTTCACTGAAGTTGAAAGGCCGTGTATACTGTGCCGCAGTGCGCTCAGTTCTGTTGTATGGTTTTGAGGCATGAGGTGTGCGTGCTGGAAATGTTCGTTGCTTGGAGGTTTTCGACCATTGGTTTCTATATAGTATGGCTAGGACTGGATGAAGTGATCGGGCGAATAATGCAGAGGTAAGGAATCTAGTGTTAAGTGCCAAATCTGAGAATAGCTTGTTTCAACCTATGAAACTTAGTAGACCACGCTGGCTGGATCGTGTTGTGTATGGCGAACACTTGTCTACCATATCGTGTCCTATTTTGTGTTCCTCCCACGCAGTAGAAGAAGCCACCTAGAAGTCTGCAGATGACGTGGTGACATGGATTGAGAAAACGTGCCGCGAACTCAGGTAATGTAGGTGTCTCGAGTCTTTTTAGCTTGGTTCTGAACGACCCGCCAACTAACTGGCTGGAGGCAATGAAGTAAATGGCAGTGTACCTCGATTAGTGGTGATCATGTTGCCATGTTTTAACGAATCAGAATGTTTGAAAGAGTGTGTTTGTACAGTTAGACTGTGTTCTGTGTTGCTTAGTGTGACATTCGTATCTTTTCCCGCCAGTGTAGGTCCACTCTCTGTTCCCCTTGGATGTTCGTTCTGTTTATAGAAAAATGTGACCTTGGGGAAAAGGCAGGGGTCTGTGAGGCTTGCCTTTTTGACACTGAACGATTTTGATGGAGCATTTTTTTCGTCGGATTTATTCCAATCACCAGCGGTCGAATATGTTCAACCTCCTAGTATACCTGACTCGTAATGACCATATTTCACCCATAAGTGAGCTCGTAGCGGACTGTAGCACCATTTATGTGAATTTTTCTGCGAGGGCTGATTTCACTGCGTGCACTCGTCAAAGCCTAAGAAAGTCTTGTTTGCTTTGGCGATCGCCGTATTGACCCAGCCCTTCGAATTCCCATTCGGGAACAGAACTGATCACAGGTATTTGGTTGATGCATTTACGATTCTCTCGCCGTTGATGAGAATTTGTTGGGCACCTCTGATTGAGTAGGTTAAGAAGGTTTTCGTTTTCGTTCAGGGCCGAGTTTCGTTGCATTGGGAGTGACTCAATCAAATATTGACTGCATGGTGACTGAGAAATCACCAAGCCCAACCATATCGTCTGGAAACTCCAGATCAGCGATATGAGCTGATCAGCTAAATTGGACTCCTGAGCAACCAGCCACGAATTACTCGTGGCCTCATAGATGGCATAATTGAACAAAACTCAATGAAACGAACAACTGTGTCTTATTTCAGAATGAATGGTGAATTTTGAATGTTCCTCACTATGTCTTCACACTCGTGTGGTAATGGGTGAATAGTAAGGCCCTAGGATTCGTGAGAATTTGGTAGGCATGCTGCTCACTTGTCAGTTGTCACAGAGACGCACGATTAGCTGAATCGAAAGCAGCGCGCACCTACACAGGTGGGAAAGGATACGAAGCTGCTGCAGCCAACACAAGGAACACAGTCCAACCGTACAAACACATTTTTTCAATCATTCTGATTCGATAGAACATGATAACACGGTCACCACTGTTCACGATTCACTGCCATATCCTTCAGTGTCTCCAGCCAGCTAGTCGACGAGTCTTTCGGACCCCAACCACGAATACGTGAGACACCTACTTTCCCTAGGTTTGCTGTACATTTTCTCATTCCACGTTGCCACGTTATCTGTTGGCCCCCACAGGACTTCTTCCATTCCTTGGGAGGAACACAAAATAGGACACGATATGGTAGACAAGTGTTCGCCATACACAACACGATCCAGCCAGCGTGGTCTACTAAGTTTCATAGGTTGAAACAAGCTGTTCTCAGATTTGGCACTTAATACTAAATTCCTTACCTCTACATTACTCACCCGGTCACTCCATCCAATCATGGCCATACTACATAGAAACCAATGGTCGAAAACCTCCAAGCAACGAACATTTCCAGCACGCACACCTCATGTCTCTAAACCATACAACAGAACTGAGCGCACTGCGGCACAGTATACACGGCCTTTCAACTTCAGTGAAATATCTGGCCGATACCATCAATCTACTGCGTTGAATGTGATTTGCAGACTTCTGGCGGAATAGTTTCCTCCTCGGCGACTTTCTTGCCCTTCATTTGTTTTATTAGGTCCAAGATTTCTTTCTCGCTTGTCTGCTCGTAATTGACAATATATGCTTCGGGTCGGACTGAGGATGCTGGGTTTGTCGTTTGATTGACAAGTCGGTTGAGGAGTTAATCAAAATGTTCTGCTTATCTTTCGATTTTTTCGCACCGTTCTGTCGCATCAGTGGTTCGGTGATAGGATGCTCGCCTGCCATGCTGACGTCCCAGATTTGTCCGGGAACCTACAGACTAGATCAGAGGTGAGCTGTATGCTACCGAGCGCATCCTTGGGTACCAGACAGAGGGATCACCACATGGCGTGAATTAAGTGCGGTACATACCGAATAAGCTGCGGAACTGTCGAGAATATGGTTGGTTTTCACCCGACAAGTGTTACCCTGCAAAGACTACGAAGTTGCTCTGGCGCTGGCGTGGCCAATGGGGCCCGCCACTAAATAACGCTATTGTCCCTCGTCCAGTCCCTTATACACATGGTTTCCGGAAGAGGCGAATGAACCAGGTACTGGTCACCGGCTAGTCTGGAACAGTCGTGCTCCCTTGCAAGTGCATTTGGATACGCAAGAGCCAGAGGAGCATTCTCGAACAGAAGAATTGGACGGTCCTGGAGACACCTTGTAACCCCCGAGTCGCACATTCCGGGGCGCGATAACATGTAACAAACGATACGGACGACGTGTCGGCCTGTGCTCGTTCCAGGCTACACACCTTCGGAAACTTCTAAATCGATTAAATGTCCCTCCCTGAAAATGCCGGAAAAACGCGAGGCGCTGTGGATCACGATCGCGACACAGTCGGACACTATCACCAGTACACCAACGGACGAATTCTCCACGGCAAATCAGTGGAAGGTGCCCGAAACGGTAATTGAATAAACCATTTGGAAGGAACTGTGAATTTAGAACAGCTAAAAAATTGAACTCTACAACCACTGTTCATCTGTCAGCCAAGACGAAGGAAGCCCGAATGACAGGAAGCTTAGAACGCCTCGAGCTACGTCGTGCGACAGACCCTCGGCAAGAGGTGTTGGATAGAAATAGATGCGGGAATGGGGTTGCCACCGTCACTTGATGGCTTCCACAGGCGCCCTCGTCTTTTCCATTATGACGCAGAATACACGAATTAAATCTTACGTTGTACGGGAAGCGTTCATTCCAATTTCTTCAAAGTGATAAAGTGTCTGATTTTGTTGGCTATGTGCTACGAGAAATGGCTGCATCTGGTGGATGCATTTACCTAGTGATCGCCGGTGGTCAAATGGATAAGGTCGTGGCGTTTGGACATGACGGTCGCCGGTTGGAATCTCCTTTACTCACTTTTTTGCAGCCCTCTAGTGGCCGAAGTCCCCTTCCTTGAAATGGTGTATGCCTTCGTTTCATTGTTTAAGGAAGCCAAAGAGTGCGCAGCATCCCCCTAAGTAAAGTTATCTTCATTTAACGATGAATAATACTGAAAAATGTACTGCTGTCAGTGGTCCATTTTCAAATTTGTTGTTTCGAGCTCTGTCACTATTAAAGGATTAATTCCAACCGGAACCTGACATTTCGTTTTTTAATGAGCCTACGTCGTCACCAGGAATTCTTGCTCTTCGGTTTCTTGTTACCTTTAAGATTTGCGTTTGTCTTGTTTTGCGTAAATTGTCTCAACTGAAAGTCACCGTCGCTCTAGCTTGTCAGCAGTGAGTAAAGCCAGTACATTGCGTTGGTAGATACAAATCGGGCAATTCAAAACTCAATCAGGATACGGGTTTCTCAGGTTAGTCAAACCACTAGGGATCCCCTGACCTGATCGGTTGGTCTCCCGTTAATTACCTGACTGATGACACGGTCATGTGCTGATTTTTTCCAGCCCGGTTCAGTTCAGTTCCTACAGCCGTCAACTCAGTGCCATAAAAAACTTGATAAAACTGAGATATATATCGGTCATTAAGTAGTTGCAGTCTCCAGTGAAGCATGTCGAATTTCTCCTGTATCTCCATTTTTCAGCATTGCAGTGGTATTTTACAAAGCACCTTGCCTGACTTGATTGTCGGTAGAATTAAACTTCCCACATGGAATGACTTAACCTAGATGTCATCACGCTACTAAGTGTCAACTCATAAACATTCTGACATGTATGTATATACATTTATATATGCGTATATATATATATATATATGACCGTTGCTCATACGCATAACCTTCTCCCGCCACTGGAGAGTCAACGAGGGGTAATGCTCATGGGGCAGCTTGGGTACATTTGCCAACTAATTTGGTATTAAACCGAAAAAGTCAACATATTTAGCCCGGAAAAATGATGTTCGCCTGTTCTATCTCAAACCTCTTCCTCCTGATTCTGGCAGGGCCACTTAGTGGCTACGAACTAGTCAACATGTTTCGATTATTAGCCAAGTGATCATGACAAATCAGTATGGCCCACATTAGTTGTGATTTGTTATTCATTGCCTGTATCTGTTCTCTGTTGCTACTCACTTGACTTCAATCGCTTGATCGGTCCACATTGATAACTAGCATCCTGCTGACCGATAGTATGTCTGCTCAAGACATTTCGTTACACTTTAGCTTGACGCTCATAAAAGGGCTCGTCAGTTTTCTTGTTAGTCGGTATGATGTCCGATTCACAACATTGCTTTAGAATCCGTCCACTTTTTCACATTGTCCTCAGAAGATTTGTTATTACTGACACAAAATTTCGCACTCAATTTGGAGAGAAGACAGTAACATTTCAGCCGGTCCTTTACAATTGTAGCTTTTAATATCAACTGTCTCTCAGAGGACCTAGTTTTAAATGGAAGTGACATCCACTTCCGTCGTTTCTCTTGCGGGTAACGTCAGGAGGTTCAACGTGAAAATGAGAGGACCAAATCACTTGTGAAACCGTTCGCTCAACGTTACAGACTACTTCTTGGAGAGTAAACCAGTAGGCCATCGGATTCTTCTGACAACTAATTTACACTCGGATTTCATTGGGTGCTACTTCAAACTCAACGGTGTCCTGTTACCTTTCATTTCGTAAGCGAGCACTTCCCGTCTCAAGAATTAGCAAACCTTATTAAACGTCCCATCTACAAGGACCGGTCCGCGAGCGTCAGACATCGTTTGTGGGACTGAACTTGAGTTCTGCGTGGCGTTGACAACTACCCAAATGGACCATTTGATACCCCGCTAGTGCTCATTTAAGTTCTTGGTTGCAGTGATGACCGCAACGAGGGCTTCGCATGGGAGGTAAGTTATCGGTTGTCGTCTAGAAGCAGGTTTCTTCGCTGTCCACATTTGTTGTAACACTAGCCATCCAACTGTTTTCTGTGGATCGATCGCATGAAACCGCTATCCTATCTGGATGTAGAAATCAAAGCGACAGGATGCGTATGCAAGAGTGTGCTGTATCGGCGAACTGTATGGTATTTAGGAGGCAAACAGTGCAATTCAAAACACTTTCGTTCAGCTAGTGTCTTTAGTAGTTCCACTGAACTACCGCTGTAGCGGTTAAGGTTATTGTGTGCTCTTCTTCTCTCCAGCTAATGAGGTTTTGCATATGGTGCGACTGTGCGTTGGAGTCCAGCCTTTTTAATAACATACTTAAGGCACTAGTATAGAGGTATGCCCTTTAACTGCTCGGGCCCACGGATGAGGGGCACAGGCAACCGTCACCCTGAAACTTGAAGTAGCGTGAACCGCACATGGTCTCTCTAGATCATATGTGGTAACGAACTGGGCGACGGCGAATTGCCATCTTTCAATAAAGTGACCGGTGGAGCTGATATTCAAACTCCTTACCATTTTTGTGACAGACGTTTGATCCACTTGACCACCACCGGTCGAGTTCATAAGCGATGCGTAGAACATGCTCCCAGCCATAGTTGTAGTCTTTCAGTGTTTCTGTGTTGGTAAATGTTGTTCCAGAGAGCCTATTGACTCAGATTCTTGTGTATTTTATCGACAACATGAATTTAACATGGTCCCCTAATTGCGTGCATATTGGTCACCCGATCCACACACTGCATGACATTAAAAAGGTGTCGGTAAACTATGAGACAGCTAAGATGATTGTCGCTGTAATATTTTACGCGCGGAAAATGTCTCAAACAGAAAATAGGACGAGGAATAGTGAAGGTCAACGGTAAGATAGTAAATTAAGGGGTTATATAGAAGGAAAGTTTGGAATGCATGAACTCCACTGATTGCAACACGGCCGTATCACCTATTGTCCCCAACGATTGCTTCGAGGGATCTCTTGGATCCAAACCCGATGGTCTAACTGCACCTACGTGAGCCAGTCCACTGCTTTAAGTTTTTTTTTTAACTTTTTCCCATCTCTCCAACAGGGCACCTCGAACCATTACCTCCCTCGAAGAACAGCGCATAACGAGACAGTCATTCTATGGGCATGCGTAAAACATGTCCCAACCATTTCAACATATTCTGATTCAGTGCCTGTTCTACAGACTGGAACCTAGGACCCAGTACCTTACACCTAACTTCTGTGTTGCTCGCAAAATTCTCCCACCATATTCTGCTAATGCCACGAAGACAACGGATTTCAAGTACTAAAAATATTCGCATATATCTGCTCTCCAAGGCCACGTTTCGGAGCCAAAGAGCAATACGGACCTTACTGCTGCTGTGTACACTCGACATTTGATCGATAACTGTATGTCGCGCCGACGCCACATATGTCTCAAATTAGTGAATGCCAGTCGGGCTCTCTGCTTACACGAAGACTCTTCTTCTGAACTGCGACTACCAGGTAAGGATACAACTACCCAAGTAACTCAATCTATCCACCTCACCCAGTTTTTCTCCTACAGGAACTAAGTTTGGCTTTAAGCCAGTCCAGTCCTGAAACAACATTTTACACTTTGAAGATGTAAAACCAAACATACCTACACTATCGTTCAGACAATCGACAGAAACCTGCAACCCAGTTGACAGCACAACGTCGTCCGCATACTCTGGTTCCTGTCTTAGCAGATATCAACGCCACTGTTCTCCATAACCACCTCATTGATGAAATTGAAAGATAATGTGAAGGGAGCAACCCTGCCAATCACCACTTGTCATGGTAATGTCGGGAGAAAGAACACCGTGAGCACGAGCTCGGATTCGGCTGTTCGCATGCACGGATTGAGTGAGTAAAATCAATTTCTCTGGCACATTCTTCAGTGTGAGGCAGCGCCACAGAATTGCACGATCAACTGGGTCAAACGCTGCTTTGAAACCAAGAAAGGCAAAAGGCGTGGGTGTAGGCGACATATGCTTATGTTCTAAGATTTGTCGTAAAGTGGAAATTTGGTCAATACAGCTCCGACCAAGACGGAAGCCAACTTGGAACTCATGAGTAAACTTTTCGCGAGTACTCGATCATCGACGGAGGATAATGCCCGAAAGCAGCTTGAATGTAATGCTTACTAAATTAATTCCTCTGTGATTTTCACATGAGGATCTATTGCCGTTGTAAATCTGTACGATCACTGATTCACATCAGTCACTATAACTCTCGATTTTCTAGATTGATCCCAGGATTTTTGTTAACTTTGACGTTAAGGCTTCGCCGCCATTCTTGAGGAAGCTTGACGACAGCCCATCTTGTCCAGCTGTCTTATGCCTTTTCAGAAAACCTGTCTCCCCGTTTACCTCCAATTGAGATGGAGAAGTGGCTCACTTGTAGGGCCCACTGTCTAGGGTGGTAACTGAAATTAAATACATGGCTTATTTGATCTGCTTCCACTGTTCGGTCGGATCTTACGCATTCTGTGGAGAAAGCTCCGATTAGAGCTGAAATCAGCGATTATTGTCTAACATCAGGTGTACGAGACGTGGGGTTTTCATGTTGATGTGACCACAGGCTAAGCGCAAACAAAAGCGAGCGCGGACCAAAGTATGATCTCAGTGCACAAATCTGGACCAGAATGATCGAACAGGACAATATATGTTACTTTTTAACCATAAAATTAGTGTTCGCTGTTTTATAGTCTGATTATCGCTGGCGATAGCTCCAGCGCCTTCAGTCGGTGGTCTCAATTCTAGTCCAGTCTCACCCCACTTAATCAAGAGAGAACGATCAAAAAGCCTATGGCCGGTCAACACGACAGTTTGTCGTTAATTTGTCATAATTAAATGGTTTATATTAGTTTAATGGGAGGCTATGTGTGCGTCACAAGAAGGCAAGGCAAATTTGCTTCGGTGTGATGAATCATACAGAGCTGAAACACGACCATACCCAGAACAGGCCTGACTCTAAGATTCCTTTTACGTCAGTCAAACAAAACTCTGGCTTGGAATTGTACCGGATGCAAAACGAGGACAAGCACGCAGTCAGCCAGATACTATAACCCACGGACGGATTGAAAGTATTGATTTTGTGACACTCTCAGAGGCGAGCGAGAGCGACATTCAATATAAATCATTTTGATGTGACAAATAAACGAGGGATCAGAGGCCATTTG
The DNA here is from genome assembly GCA_008360955.1 of Fasciolopsis buskii. NCBI lineage: Eukaryota > Metazoa > Platyhelminthes > Trematoda > Plagiorchiida > Fasciolidae > Fasciolopsis > Fasciolopsis buskii. Next base: position 4,706 of record LUCM01007876.1, on the reverse strand, counting down.
ATCATTCTTTCTTGATTAGGCGGGCTGGGATCGGACTAGAGTCGAAACGACCGACTGAAGGTGCTAGAGACTGCAGCTGCAATAAACCAGATTTTAAAACATAAGTCCACACAAGATGAAGTTCTTAAGCCGATTGCCCTCTGTCTAACAGGTTCATTGTCTATTCTTTGATCTTCATATTGAATGCCACCACCGCTCCCCTCTGAGAGTGTCACAAAATCAATACTTTCAATCAGTACGTGAGCTATTGTACCTGGCTGACTGCGTGCTTGTCCTCGTTTTGCATCCGGTACAATTCCAAGCCAGAGTTTTGTTTGACTGACGTAAAAGGAATCTTAGAGTCAGGCCTGTTCTGGGTATGGTCGTGTTTCAGCTCTGTATGATTCATCACACCGAAGCAAATTTGCCTTACTCTTTCGTCGTTCGCACGTAGCCTTCCCTTACATTCACCTGAAACAAGCTGTAGTCAAAACAAACTTGGAGGAGACGATCTCCGTTGTCGGTGTCATCGCCTGAGACGGAATGTCGGTCTCCGGTGTGTCGTCCTGCCTCTGTCAAGTGGTCAAGTTTAGCGTTAAAAACATTAACAGCGGCCACAACGTGCGTTGGACACGCTTCGGAGTAATCGGGACAACCCTCTATTAATTCCCAATAGAAGTCGGCTTTGACCTCAAGGGAGCTGCTGTCAGTTGGTGTACACGAATACGACGAACAAGCAAAGACGCTTCAACCGACTTCTATTAGTGCGCCTAAGACTGTTCAGCCTAACAGTGCACACTCTGCTCAGAGCCATTCCAACGCCAGTCTGACTACAGGCGCTGGAAACTGGATCACCTGAAATTCGAAGATGTAGGCAAGAAAATGAGGTCCTATCTGGGCTACGAAGTTGGGTCCTGTGTGCAGGCTGCAAGAACACAGCACGCATCTACTTTAAGAATTTCCATAATTCTAGCTAAGGCGTCTCGTTGCCCTATTTGGTTGAACTTGTGGACATTGAAGACAGCCAAGTGAAGTAACGGCTTAGATTTAATTAATGCACATACACCATTTCCCCCCCCTTTTCGCTAATGCTACCATCAGGTAAATCCATCGAGCCGCAGTTCTTGGCATCTTGCATAGTCTCTACATCGGGGGAACGAAATAAGAAAGGATGCGTTAGATATTCGGACAGTCGATACATCGCGGCTACCCACACCGCAAAAGGATCTTCGAGAAACCTAACCGGAAACTTTGACCCATAAGGAAGTGGAGCGTTAACCCAGCACAGATATTCGAAACAGGTGCATGCTTGTGATTACTCACCGTACACACTAATGGGTGGCGCGGCCCTAATTATCCTTCGCGACGATCGATGAGGCATGGAATCCATTGTTTTTGCTATTCTTTGGAGCTTTTGGGCGAATGTTGCCAGTCAGTCCAGTCATCGAGCAGGAGAACGGCTAGGGTTCTCAGCCAGATAATTTGGTCTTAACAAGAACCTGCCCGCGAGGAAGCTGGAGGTGGTTGACTGGAAGCTTATCTACTCGCATCACTTATTCTTTAACTCAATCTTCCGATTGACTTTCCAGCCCAAATCAACTTCAACCTGGAAGTCCAGGAGATTAATTTGTCAGCTTTCTTCCCATTAACCTTTCAGGTATGGTTGGATCTTCGGTTTGAGATAAGCCATCCTGTATAGCTCTTTGGGTCATGGAGGCACGCAAGCCGTTACAGTACGCCAAGGAGCAGTCTCGTGGTGATGGGATATACAAAGTCGAACGAAACTTGTTGACGAACTTTTCATCTAGATGCTTCTAACTGACTTTGGGTTATCTTCCTGCTCTAGTTGTTGGAATAAGATTATGCGGTCAAGAATCGCCAAATCCAAATTCTTATGGTGTCAGTCCAAAAGAGACATCAAAAGTTAGGAATAGCTGGGTCCTTTTTTAGATGAACCAATCAAAACGACAAGTTTGACGTTTTCTTGACTTCCCATGTTTAGATCGTGCGGCTTCTGTTAGCCCACGTGCTGTTTTTTCCGAAACTGTCCTATTCTATAGGATGAATATGCGGATGGGATGGTCCTTTCTTAATCCAAGTATGTAGAACAGCAAATAGGAGCAGGTGATATGAAGAATACTACACTTTTCTCAATTGGTTCTCATGTTACTAACGAATATACATGTCATTGACACTGTGACACACATAAAACAAAAGTGATGCAGCATCCATCCAAGTGTTAGTTGTGACATGTAGGGTGTATTTTGTCTTATTTTTCGAAGTTCGTTTGTTGATCCAATCCATCTTCAGCAGACTGAAGTTTGGTGAATATCCAGGCGGAAATACTTCTAAGCTTTATCTTGAAAATCTGCTGGTTGTGCAAAGCTCAGATGTGCATCCTCGGCGACTTTTGTACTCCGCTATCGATGCTTCCGCAGCATTGAATCGGTCTAGTGGGAACATTAGGCGAGTAATGAAAGGGTGCGCCAACGTGTCTGGGTTGTTGATAGTCACCCTCTAACAGAGGTAATCAATCAACACTGTCTTCGGTTGTTTGGACACGCATTGCCTATGTCTGCCCGTCGTTGAACTTTTCATGTTCCTTTTCCCCACTCCGGGCAAGACTGGAAGAAGCGGCGCGCCGATCAGTTCGACTTAGTGCAGAAGAATAAGCAAGTTAATGTCGGCTTTGATTGTTGCTCCTCGACCTCGTAGTTGCTCCCTTTCTAGAGCCCGAATAAGTGGCAAACGCTAATAAAACCATCAGATTTAATTGGTCTTAAATGAATTGGTTAATCAATCTTTTTTCTTATTTCTTGTATTACTGGAACGTTAAATTACATCATTTTCGGGAATTACAATTGTGCGGTCGCCAGGTACAAGAAAGGAAGAACAATAAACAGCAGTAAGATGAACTATGTGACTGCGTTTATACCACAATGATTTTGCGATTATTTTCCTGTTGGTATTCATGGAGTACGAGTTTTTCAGGCCTACCCTACGGCATTTGCAGCACTGATTTCGATTCTGAGCCACGTTTCTCAGATTATCTAGCCAGCGACAGTCGTCATTTCTTGAGACCCAACCAAGTAAGCGGAAAGCACCAACCGATGCCAAACCCGGCGCTAACTTCCTCACTCTTCTGTGGCAAACTATAATCTGACTGTCGCGTCACTCCAACCAGCTTTGTACCACCTGTACGAAACAAATACGAAGGGATCAACGATAGTCAGACATAAACAGTGCGTGTCCAAGCAACCGAAGACAGTATGGGTCAACTACCTCTGTCGGAGGGCGACTATCAACAACTCAGACACGCCGATTCACCTTTTGATTACTCACCTGATGTTCCCATCAGACTCAGTCAATGCTTCGGTAGCCAAATACAAAAAATTCTCGGGCATGCTCAACGGGAAGTGACTAATATTCGCTAACGTAAAGAAGAGCGATGCTAACTGTGACATTGCACACTCTTCCCTCGAGGGATAGCCAAATGTCGTGCCGGCCCCGCAGGTGTCACAGGTTTGCAAAAGCCATGCTAAACTTTGCGATTTGTGATGTAATCTCCTAAGATAGTTGTACTTAAGTTTCTGAAGTACTTAAAACTGTTGATTCCCTCCGACTGTTCACCACAAGGGGTGAATGCATACATGTTTTGCTCCCAGAATTCAAGAAGTACTTTGCTCTTTGTTTAGGCTGACCACACACCTTATCTGGATACTTCAATCGTCAAGCGGCCGAATGCGTTAAACTGCCTGTGCATCGTCGCTAAGAAGGGCTATATCATTGGCATATTTCAAGTCTGAGACTTTACTTCCTGGAAGAAGTTCAACTCCACCATTCAATAGACCAGATAAAGCGTTCGCAAGGTCATGCTTTATGGCAAATCAAAGGCGATGGACAATGAAGGGCAGGAAAACCTTGCCACAACCCTCAACCCGACTTGAGATATGCCGGCGTAACTCTTTGAGGACTGGCATATGCTTTTCAAGTAGTCCATGCAGTAGTTTACTCGAGCCTGTGAAATCGTAAGCTGCACGAATTCTAAGGGCACGATTATCGTTGGCCTTTGAAAGTGAAGCGATCCTCTAACTGTCGGAGGGTGGAGATTCAATGGACCCATCCACAGCCGGGGCGGAATCCAGCCTGTTTCTCGCGGATTTCCCTGCGCGTGTTGTGCAACCTGGGAAGGATAACATGCTAGCAGTTTTGACGTTACCGGAACTAGGCTAATACGCCTGTTGTCAACCCGGTCCCCGTATGAGTCATCTTTAATTCCTCCGCGAAAAGTGGTTTGTGTAGAAATTTCGGTCCTTCGGGAACAAATCTTGAGGTTCTCTGACCATATCCGTTCCCCCATGTTTATATAAGCACGGGGACATACCGTTGGACCCCGGCGCTTTCGAACATCGAGGGAATGGAATTATTTGCGAATCTACAACTCAGAAGGTTAATTTATGAAAGCAAACCACGTAACTTGTAACAAAACAGTTATGGACGATGACGCCGAAGACCAACCGAATCGAAATTTAAATTCATCCGCTGAGCGTCCCAGAAGTCTACTGATTATGGATGGGCCAACAGACATCTTTTTAAGTCTGATGTGTCACAACAGGACGCGTCAGATCACAACGAGGCTGTTCTATGACGAGACCACACCTTGACTTGATGTGACGGCTTGCTTGCCTCCATGATCCAACGAGCTATACAAGACGGCTTATCTCAAG
>LUCM01007874.1:0-14243 GCA_008360955.1 Fasciolopsis buskii | reverse complement strand
GGATAGAATGACGGACTCAATTCGAGAACAACAGATTGTAAGAATCACATATCCATCAATCGGCTATCTTCAATTTGCTATCATCTGTTAAAGCGTGTCCCCTATATCAGCAAATTCAGCAATTTCGCCAAGCTGCCTATTTCGTTGCCACGCCTACTTTGCTGAATAGACTGCCTCTTGGACTACTTCAATTCACCCTGGGCTGGGATATCACGGAAGGCATCTATTCGTGCTTTGGATTTCAAAGGAAGTGCTTTTCCTTACCTGTCGGTGTTTGATCATCGAACTTTATATGTTCCCCGTTCAACTCCCTTCTCCCCTCTACACCGTCATTGAATTTCGGTGGGTGCGTGTATTTGTGTTTAAGGTGAAATGGTCATTTCTGGTTCACGTTACCTTGGTTCCGTTCGAGGCACGAGAAACATATTCACGATTGAGGCATGAATGCGAAATGCTCTATTCACGTGCCTTAGAGAACAAAGTTACCGAAATCATGAACTGGCGTGTTGAGTGCGATTCAAATATGAACCCAACTGGACGTTTATATTTTATACTCCTTTCAAATCAACGCAAATTCAGCATTTCTTATCATTGTCTATTCAAACCTATTGATAGTTTGCCGATAGCTGGGTTAACCTTTGTCTCGCAACTCGCAGTCATCATTGCACATGATATTTTGCTTGGTCGTAATAAGTTTCTGTTTCAAAATAAAATAGACGTTCAGTGTTTGATGGATAACGACTGAAATTGTTCTTTATCCAATTGGACTAAGTTAGGCATTGTATATATACACGTGTCATTTATTGCAATGGTTCAACCTGTTCCCAACATTTTTCTTGGTTCCGATTTATTCCCGAATAAACTGGCAGTCTTACAATCAGTTTACTTCACTTGATATCCATATCAACATCTTGGTTGTAAAAGTCGACCAACGAAAGCATCAGATGCAAGGGAATCCTGTTTGACTTCACTTGAATTAGTCAGCAAAATATTTGTCTGGCTTATCACATAAAATTGTCTGCAGTCTTCCAGTGTTATCAAGCTTCTCGAAAAATGTATATAATGGTAAATCCACTTACGTATTGCGCATCCAAAAATTGACGCCACCAGGCGGCTTTTGGCATCTGTATTGTCTGATATCGGTGCGTTGCCTGATGAAGAGGCAGCGAAAACAGATCAACATTTTCTGGTAATTGCGTCTGACCTTGACATGGTGTAGCCTCTAACGCGGAATCATAGCTGTGATCTACTGGCGGACTATCACGTGCGCGCTGAACATCGCACGCGAAATCGAGTAACGTGCATCGGATGACTCTGCCTCAGTGTGACAAAAGGGACTGATAGGAAATCAACTTATAGAATGAAACTGAGTTTCACTGGCTATGATTGTTGCGGTCTCTGTTAGTTCATTGTGAATCTTCCCATCAGCTAGCATAATTTTTCATTCGCTTGTACTCATTCAACATTTATTGGCAAATAAAACAACAGGTAAAAATATGAATGTTTTTCTAAGATTTCTGTAGGGGATTCCGCCGAATTACTCCGCTATTTAGTGGCGAATAATATCGACTTCTGAAGGAGACAAGTTTTACTATTTCCTTATTGGAATTGGTTTCTCCGGGACCTCGGCAAAATTTGATTTAATTCCAACCATTAGTTTTTATTCAGCGTAAGAATACATTCTTCTTCCGCTGATTCTTGTTGCTTTTTAAATGAATTTCCAATCCAAGATACACTCGTTCATGTACGAATAATTTATCCGTATTGTCCAATTCCTATGTTATCGTCCGAGGGATGCCCTCTCTGTGATATGTGATCATGTGAAGTTATGCGCGGAGCTTTCGCAGTAGCTGTTTTCATTTGAAAAGGGAAAGTATATTTCACACGATCTTATGTGATGGGGAGGATGTATTTTCGAGGAATGGGGAAATTAGGATCGCTGTTGAATTTTACGCTAACGAAAACCGATTTTCTGTCCAAATTTGAACTGGTCTTCTATGTTCGTGAACAGTATAACTATTCATTGTATCGGTAAATAGCGTGCTTTCATCGTGGCTAAAGTGACATCATTCGTCGCTCGCGCCCAGTATCAAATACAACTCACTTACTTCAATGTTATTTGATTCTACATGAACTTGAAGAAATTGGTCATTCAAGAAGTGAACGACGAAAGCCAGAAGGGCCAGTTACATTGCAGGATATCGGTTTTACTCTTTGCCAGGGAATCTACTAACTATAAGCTTCTAAGTGTCTCTAGACAATAGCTTTTTTCGGATATTTGGTGTGCTTGATAAAAATGAAGTTGATCTTGACAGATGGGCTAGATTTCTCTGATTTGCCAAAATTTCACTTTACCACTCCACATTCAGGTGTCTTCCCTCGGGTTCCTCACTATACAGCTGTTTCTCATCAACCACGTTGGCCTGGAAGGCTATTCACCTAAGATAGGTGCGATCGCATTCATGATCCATTAAGTGCACATACTGTATGTGCATTGCTCTCCAATGTATTTCACGACTCTCGCTGTCTGTCTCACACGCAGACACACACGCACACACACATTTTCATCGCGAGCTGTTCGAGCTTTCTATCGGGTGACATTGATGAGAATGAAAAATTGCTTATTTTCACAAACCATTTTTTCTACGATCTATTTTAGCATTCGATTTCAATTTTTTGACATTTTCTTGGCCGTTTGTTTTGATCCCACTTAAAAGCTGTAGACGCCCAGTCGTCCGGGGCTTTCGAGAGTTCTCGCTTTCGAATCGCGGCCTATAACTGGCCTATTACGAAAACCCACTACAGTGGATACATTTACGCATCTGATCTTCGGTCTTTTTCATATGACTTACTACTGTCTTCTGATAGCGTTTTAAAAACCTACCGGAATATTTTGATATTTTTTAGGTTACACAAGAAGTGCAGTCTACAATTGGACGAATGGGTATGTTGGGTTTGTGGATTTTCGGTAAGCCGTTCAATCTCCCAGGTCTGCTGGATTTTGGCGTTATTGAGAACCACAGAGATTTCCCGAGTTTTTGCTTCAATCTAAATAGATGCGTACTTGCAAGGGTAATTGATTTGTTGAGTGATGCGATCACTTTATTCTTTTCCATTTTTTCATGCGGTCCATCCCTTAGGTGCTCGGCGAAATTTGACTCGTAATCCAACCTGTTCAGAATAACTGTAACCTTCCCTTTGTCCGTTTTTGCGATGTGCATTGATCGATCTCATTTTAAGTTCGTCAGTACCTTACTCTCTTCCACGGTGATATTTGATTCAATCGGCTGTTGGTTCTTAAGAATATGGTATATCCTCAGTCTAGCTTAATTAGCGTTTTCCTCCGTAAGATTCGATAACGCATGTTCCAATGCTGACACAATTTCTCCGATCATCAGTGGTTTTCTCGGGAGATTGAAATTCAGACCTTCTTGTAGTAATTGTAACTCGGTGAATGCTAACAATCATTTGGATATGTCCACCACGCCGTGTTATTAACATTATATCATTCTTTATAAAAAGAGCAGGCAAAAAATTCTACGGGGACTGAAATTAACACCGAAAAACAGTTCGGCTGTCGACGGTGATGACCGTCAAAAATAACACCGTCCACATACACAAAGTTACAAGTAGCGAGTGTTGCATATTCTGATCGGGTGCAATGTTGAAAAACTACCTTGACAAATTTCACATTGCCTGTCTATTCACACCAATCGAAATTGTCTTGTCCACCGATTTTCTAATAGCAGAACAAACGACGATTTACTCAAAAGGACAACTGCAACACGAAGTCCTTTTTATACCACTTGATTACTTGTTTTCTATTCAGCATACAACTCATGCAAAGTTATTGGTTAGGGATTTGCGCCCCTGATTACAGACTAACGCACAGGAGTGTTCGGTTTCGGCAGATGATCTCGTGGTATTTATGTTCAACTGACACATGTTTCCCAATTCGTCGGTATCAGTCAGGGAATCAATGATAACACTACCAACTTAGTCCCCATCAATGAAATCGACCGAATGGATTTCCCTCAAATTTTCTTATACAAATCAGCTCGAAATTCGTATCGGATGACGATCCAGTTGAATGACTGTGCCACAATTCTGTATCATCGTCCGTTCGTTGTCGCCTTGCACGATTTTTAGTTCCATTAAGGTCTTCGTTCGCCCCTACTGTCCGTCGGAATTATTGCTGTTTAAAACCATAATGGCTCTCATCCTGGACTCGGACCAAACACTATTGTACCTCAAACATCTTCCTACCCATCCAGAAGAACTTCTCCTGTTGGCTGGCTGTCACCTCTTCATTCCACCAGTCCGAATAACATGATCATTTCGGCATTGCTGATAGCTAACATCGATTCCCTGTTTACGAAAATGCCCGATCTGCCCCTCGCATTCAACTCACTGATTCATGTTCACACTTGTGTCATATACACACAAGAATCGTGGCTGAACTCGGATATTGCTGATTCACTAGTGTCGATAAACAGCTTCAAGCTCCATTGGCTGAAGTGAATGTCGAACGAGGAGAACTATGGAAGTGGTCCGGCAACATACGTGAACTCCTTGTGATCTGGCAAGTCCGAAGTCCTTTGTAAATGATTCCAAAAACGCAAGTGACTATCTCGTAATTCAATTTCACCCCACCCATACCAATAGGATCATAACGTGCTTATGCCTAACCCCTTTTAGTTCACAACGCAACATCATCAAAATTTTCGATTCTTTTCTAGAATTTATTTTTTTCTCTGCTTGACGCAAGTTTAAAAATTATTCGAGGAGATCTCAATCTTCCATCAACCTTACCACTGCTTGTGTTTGATTTGACGGAACATGCGTTTCTGAAACAAATGGAATCGCAAGAAACTTTTACAAATCCCAAAATAATTCACGTCTGCGATACATTTCCACCCTTGTGAAAGCCGAGTGCAAACGAATGGTCACAGCGTTCGTTAACCAATACCTGAGTGGTGACAATAACAGAACCTGATTTTCGGGCATTCGGTTGTCATATTGGCAAAAAGAAGAGACGTGAAATGCTATGAGAATGTCGACAGAAACAATTAAGCTTTCATCCATCCTTCCACTTATATCTCACGCGCATTTGCACTGGAGTGAGTGGGACGATAATGAAACTGTTGCACGTTTTTCTGAATAAAAGGGCTTCGAGGTTCCTTGCACCACTAAACTTACATCAGGGTTGGTCCTGACATTCTGCACTCAGTTCTCCCAAGTCACGGTCTTGCCCCAATGACTGATGTATTCACGTCTTTGGTTAATTTATCATTGACCACATCTAATCCTGATTGCTAGTATTCCAATCCCAAATTCTACCACATCCACTCATTCATTTTAATGAATTCGCCCCATTCCCATAACATCTGGGCTTAAACCGAAATAACGCGTTGTCCTTAAGCAACTACGTTCTTCTATGCATCATCCTAACAAACCATTTCACTTTGCTTATAAATCTAACAAGTCCACGTTGCACATTGTCGATCCCCTTTCTGATCACAGCTCCAATTTCTTACACACATCGATGAAATCTGTGAGTTGTGCCCTCTGGACTATTCGTCTGCATTCGATTCCCTCCGTCGGTCTCACCCAATTCACAAGCCACAAACGTTTGATTGTTCCAGGCCTTTATTAGCATGGCTGTTTGATTAATTTCTCAACCCAATCCAGTGCATACGAATGGGCAGTGAAACTTCGAAACCGTTGGTTATCAATTCAGTGTGCTTCAGTGTGTTATTCTTTCACCGAATCTCTTCTCTACGAACATCAGCGACTTATCAGCTGGTTCACCCGTAATCGATTAAAGAATGCTGATGATGTTACCCTCCCTGAAGCCGTTTCGAGCAACGGTTACATTCAATGCTTCCCAACAATTTGTCTCCTATCTACGATTTCTCCGAACAAGCTGGTTCAAATCTACACTCAACTAAATGATTCTAATTTGCGTTGTCTCTCTTAATCTTGCTCGCTCGCTCTCGGTCAATCCACTCATCTGAACCGCCTTTCATCAACTTCATATGTATTCACCAGGAGTGATTCTATGCAACATTAAGGGTTATCATTGGTAAAAACCTGAAGTGAACTTCTCACAATTCACCATAAGTAAAAAATATCTTACGATGTCATTTCAGATTGGAAGGCTTCCACACTGCAGTCTGAAACAAAGCACCATCTCCCGTTTGGTTTGTCACTATGTTTTTCCAGTCCCCATTTGCTGTTTCTCTCTTACTTTTTCAGTCTTCCTTAACAAAGACTCAAAAATTCTCCCTCGGAAATTTTCATTTATTAGCCGTGTGTCTTTCGTACAACTAACCTATTTGTCCATTAATCCATATGGTCTGCATTTATACGCATGTGAAAAATTTGCTAACAAAATATTTTCAGATCCCACATATCATCTGCACAACAATCTTTCAAAGTGGCACCATCAAGTTTCAACAATATCAGCCTCACATTCCATACCCTCTCGAATCAGTATCTCCAGAACTGAACTGTCCCACATTTAGCACGCATCTTGACAAATCGTGACCGTGTTCCAACTGATGTCCTGAGCAAATTATCTTCACGTGCTCAAGTCATTCCTTGATGGGATTTTGTTGTACGCAAAGTTCTGCGCAATACAATACAATACAATACAATGCAGTGCATTAATCCTCGGTGGGCCCACTGTTTACGCTTCACAGTCAGACACCAATTGATTCCGGGAAATTTTCTCCGGCCTCGTAAGATACATCATCAGTAATTTCGAGTAAGTCGAAAAATTTTCAAATCCTACATGCGTGGATCGGTTTTCGTTCTGCAGTCTCGGTGTCTATACAATGATCTACCTCATCTTATAATGGTGGATGATGTGTAGTCCATAACACAACGTAATTAGTGGATGTCTTGCGTGCTTCCTCGCCCGGACTTCCTTCTCATCCGTCCATAGACACTATCTTCTCTTGCGAACGCCCTCCATTACATCATCTCTATATAAAGATGATTATGTTAGAATTATCTTTGAAAGATGAAAATATCAGTAGAAATTCATTCATTTGATAAAATCAGGAAATTGAGGAGATGACTTGCTGCAAATTGATTTAATAGTCGAAAAGGAGGTCAAAAAGGAGGTTCGTCTCCACCACCGAATGTGGCTCTCCACAAGTGCAAAGGCCATTTGATGAATCGCTCCGATCCCATATACTTCTTTATTTGAGGTAGGTTCTAGGCAAAGAAGAAATTACCTGTGCTCAGATTAGTTGTCTTTGACTCGGGTTCACCAGACACACTGGCACAGAAACGTTCATTCATGTGCTCTAGAATGCAAAACGAGAAATCACAGACATCTGCATTCCTACTGTTTTCATCAAAGCCTTTGACTCAGGATTAACCATGCTTCACAGATTGGATTATGTCAAAAGTAAACAAGACCATGAAGTGACCAGTTCGCCCACCTTGATGTGATTTCATCTTGAAAGTGAACTGCCTACTGACGGGTTTCGAAGTGGTCCTTTTCGAACAAACTTCTGCGAATACTAGAGACTGAACTTCACATCTCTGCCACACTATCAAACCAGTCAACGTGCATAAGTGCACCTGATCGGTTGTGTACTTGTGAGTAATGAATCAACAGAATTCGAAAAAATACAGCAACTTGGTTCCTTTTCCCCAAACAGGCTCTTATATTAGTAGATCAACCTGACAAAAGATGACGTTACTTGTGAATTCCCAACTTCCATAACACAGTTCCTTCGGTCAGAAGAAAACTATTTCTTGGCAGCTTTTTTCCCCAGTTTAGTTGCTTCTTCCGCTTCATTAGACGATTCTGTGCAGTTATTGTATCTACAAGCGAATGTGCAGTCGATCGATTGTATCTGAGTGCTGAATTCAAGGCTTACCAGTCAGACGCTTACTGGATACCGATTCAGTCTTCTCCTGTACGCTGATGTAGTTAGTTGACGTATGGCATCAAAACGCAACCAAAACATTTGGATTTTATGATAACTGGGAGACTGCATCACAAACACTAATTCTGACTGTGATTGTTAAGCCATTCTAGTCAGCTGACTGAGTTACGTCCCGTATTGGTTTCGTTATTCGTTGAGTACTTCACATTCAGTCATGCAAAAACACAGAATGATCCGTGCAAACCACACTAGGTCCAGCAGTGATAGTCAAATCGTCACGAATGAAAGAACGTAACAGCGATCTCGCCTTGGCCCTATTGTTTTCATTTGGTCAAAACAAATAAGTTTTCTTCGCACTAATCTTCTGCTCTTCAGATGATCCCGTGACATAATGTCGTCTTAAATATAACAGTAATCATCACTTCTAAATTCCATAGACTAGTTGTAACCTACATATTCAAAACATGGATTAAATAAAGCAAGCTTGAGGGCTTTGTGTTTTGGAATGAAAGAACAAATGCGTGAGAATCGAGTGAACGCATTTGCTAACACGAAACTAGGCAAACACACGTTAGGTTTGTTGATCCCATTCCGGACAGTCCGAAAGTGAAATGCTTACGAGAGCAAATTCGGTTTCTGTGAGACCAAAACGGGGCACTAGCTTGCTAACTAGCGCTTGCTTCGGCACCACGGTGGACTTGAACATGTTAGCATGGAACTCATACTTCAAAAAGGATCTCTTGCAATTCGACCAAATTAACCGAGGTTGGAGCATTTCTGGACCTCGATGTTTCATTCTTATTTACGTTTAAGTGCGGCACTTATTTTTTACTAAATGGTAAACCCGTCCAGTAAACAACCCTTTGCATTCACGCCACATTTCAAATAGTCGAAAAGCCATAGAAGTTGTCCCAATATTCCGGTGAAAGGCTCAAGTGTAAAAATAACTGAGCTTTGAAGAATTGAATACTCAGGTTGGACACTAGCTGTGCTTTACCACCTCGTACGTTTTACCGGGTGATCTAAAGATTTCAAAACGCAATGACCAGCGCACTCGATCTCAAACTTAGTTCACTGGGCAATGGGATGAGGTCGGAAACGCTTATCTTGAGTCCATTTAATACTTTTCGACAAAATTAGAAAAACCGCTTTTAGACAGAATTTATTATTCAACGGATTCTCCTCATGATCAAAACGGAAGTCATCGAGCAACTCTGAGGGACTGAATTGTGAAATTTATCACACGATTCGGAACAACCGTAATCGTCAAGCAAACATTTTCTACGGGATACGATTCCTTCCTAACCACTTTTGCAAGATAAAACGACGAGAGCTCGAAAGGGTTAAAAGCAACGCATTTCCATCAGGCGAATCGCACAGAAAATGAGATCAGAGTTTAAGAAAGGCGTTCAGCATGCACACTCACCTCGATGCGACTCATAAATTGTTTCAAATTTCCAAATTCATCCAGACAATGTGGTTCCACATAGTGAATTGCGTCCAGTGCCTCATACACCAGGAAATCTATGTGGCTAATCTAAATTCGATTCATACAAAAGAAGAGTGAACATTCTGAGTTGACCAGTACAAACTCTACTTCATATCATTCAACCAAAATTGTGGTACTCACAGTGGGACCAGTCAAATAATGATGATCTCCGAGAAAACGAGACCACATCTTCAGAGTTCTCGGCAATTCCTTCAGATATTCTACTTTCTGTTCTTCCTGAAGGGAAAAATGCGAACAATAATTGTCAAAGCATTACAAAGTTCGGAAAGTAAGAAATGAAACCAAAACGCATTCGAAGATCCATCGCGGCACCTTCGATCATTGACAGTTTTGCTCGTTCCTCCGGAGTGGAACCAACTGCTGAACGGTTGGCAACGAATGCGAACAGGATCGACACTTACGTGTTCCATGCTTTTCCGAGATATATCGCATTATGGCCATGGACTGGGTTAGTTTGACATTCCCATCAATGTAATAAGGTAGCTGGAATCCAGAACAATGTGACATCGGGATTCGAATTTACTTACATTTGGCAAGTCCAATCCCAAGTTGAATTTTTCATCCAACCATTTCTCTTGATCTTCCTTTCCGTACAGATGTTCTTCGTACTCCACACCATAATACTCGAGCAACATTCGAATTGGTTGGGCCAGCTGGAAATCAGCGTGCAGCGATTCAGATGCCCATCACGATCAAATTATGTATGAAATATCAAGCACATTGCACTCACGAAATAGGAAGTGGCTATTTCAGCTGTACCAATTGGGCACGTAAACCGTCATCATCATCCGAATCATCATCATCATCATCGTGATCATCATCACATTCATCTTCGTTATGACTAGAGATCGAAAATGCCTGGTTTTAGACAAACCGACAGAGAATGTCAAGCAATTGATTATTACGGTGAGATTTGACACTCAACTCCTACGTGAGCAGAGCCCGGAGAGATTCAGCATTTCGTTCGCCTCATTCTGCAACATTTAATTCTGATTGCCTTTTTCTCAATGGAAAGTTTATAAATCGTAGTGGCAACATTGTGTATTTGTTCGACTTGTATCGGAAAATTTCGGTTGTTTTTAATTACATTGGACATAAAATTGGTCGGCAACGACAAGAAGTATTCTCCACGTCGGGTACTGGCAAATCGAACTCTCGATCTCTAAATCATTACTTTATTCTGCGATTTGCTCAACCGAGAACTAATCAATAAAAGAATGGAGTGTACATGAGATAAATGTTGGTAAAACTTTGATAAACTACACTGGGATTCATCCGAAGTGTTTTACTTGCAGCGAGCATTAGTGTTACAAATTTGATCAGTTACATTGCACCCAATCACAGCTAGTTGCTATTCAAATGCATAAGTCGTTATTTCCATGACAAAGATTGATTTTATCCTTTCAGATTAGAACATTTTGGCCAACTGATTTCGACCTCGTGTAAGGCAGTTTTATCATGTCGTGCCTCGGACATCTACCGTTAGTGTATAAAGTGATCTTAATCGAGCTGCATGTAAAATTGCGCTGAATCGCCTAAGACTTGTTCGAGATGCTGTACTCCTTTTCTATTCTCCCATCACAATCAGCGCAACTCCACGAACCGCAATAACTCGTTTGGATTGGGTTGAAATACCTTTCAAATGCCCCAAACAAAACGGGCTCACTAACAAATGTTTTCAATAGGCCATACCTCATCAGTTCAGTCGTCACTGTTCCTTCACACGCAGTGATTCGGCTATGTGAGTAAAAATGAAAAAGCTAAAGACGGCCGTTTAGAGTACAGAAAGTCAAGAGCCACCAATGTGATTCGTTGCGAATGCGTCGTCCGTTGCGTTGAGAATGCGAACAAAACGCTGTCAGAATAAATATTAAATTGAAGTAGTATGTGGATGAAAGAGCAAGAATTCCTCGGAACCACGCGGTCAATTTTAGTTGTTTTCATTTCATTATGTCAGCCGACACCATTCATTCACACTGGTTTGCTAGTCTGCGTAGAATTGAATAAATGAGGGTAGCCGATTCGGGATATCGCTAATGCATATATATATATGTATATATATATATACGCATATATATTTGTACAGGCACACGTGTATACATACATAGAATGACAATGAACTAGTTAGTTTTAGACAAAGCTACCCGTATTTATCTTCTATGCTCAACTGTGCCCACATATTTCCCTTCGATTGTTCGAACAAACTGAAATCACGCAATAAAATTCATAAACAATCACTCTAACTAACCTAATTATGCATTGAATGTGAACCACAAATAGAACGGGACTGAGTTAAAATCTGTTTGAATTGCATTTATGAAACTCATCACTCACCCCTCGTATTTTCCAGTACCCGAGTATTGCAGGCATATTTCGTTCTATACTGCGTCCAGCACGATCGTGGTGACCACAGATTGCATCGACTTTCGTCTTATATATGCGTGCATTCATGTGTATGTTTGTGAGAATAAAACTGTATGTTTACACATTAGTGTGTTTACATGATCGAAAATCCCGCAGCCTCACCCTTCACTTTCCCCGCTCAACGACAAATTAGTGCGAAGGCATGTCATAAACTACTTGACCCCTGGAGAAACATCGTTGGTCGGCCGAATGTTTGCGTTTTTTCTGACTGAATCTCAATGAGACTACCTCATCAAAACACGGTAGTGAACCGAGTGAAAACTGATCTCCCACATCTAAACACAGTATGAAGTTTTTTTCGGTTGCTAAGGCCTACCCCAGTGTCATTTTGTTCTGTTTCAGGGCGATTCTAGCGTCTATTCTGATGTGTGCTTACAATTGGAAATTTGATCCAGGTTCCAGGTGTCATCTAGACAAAGGTAACAAACGTAATTACGATTAGAGGTTACTACCGCGTCTGCCTGTCGATACACTTACGCAATCACTTCATGGCTAACTGCTGCACTGTCCGGGTTAAATTTGGAAATCCTGACAGTCTTTGGTTGGTCACTCCATCAGACAACCAAATGAAATTGTTATACGACGAACTTTAGAATACAAAACCTAAATCATTCAGTATTTTGTTGTCATCACCCCGAATTGAATCATCGATAGTCATGCTGCAAATGGAAGTGATTCATGTCTTTGATTTATGTACGCTTGAATAATCTGGTCTTAACGAGACACACACACAAACACACACACACTGCACACAAGGTTAAACTCGGTGCGCATACGTATCCCCAGTGGGATGACGTTATGCGAGCTATTTGGACGGCTGTCGATTGGAGAACCCGGTAACCCAGTAACAAAGTCACCCAAATGTTTCATTTCAAAGCTGATCACATGGACCAACAAGGAAATGTAGTTTGCAGTGTAGGTTGTCCTTCAAACAAAAGTTCGCAATTGGGATAATGAAAATCGGAGGAGTTGGATGCAAACGGACAGATTTGTATTCACACTTTATCACACGATCGCCACGAGGTTAAAAAAAGCAGACACGATGAAGAGATAACCAGACGAAAATGGCCAGAGGTGTTCGCGCCGAACTCAACCATTAGACTAGGAGGGCACGGCAAGTAGAATGAACCCAGACACTCAGATGAGGTATCCACGTCAAAATTCAAGCAATCAGACAGACATTTTTGATAATTCCATCTACACGATGAAAGTCGATAACTTTGTATTCGAACTAATTCTGATGTGATTTGATGGGTTTGGGTAAGAACATGCCTCTGTTGCACGAGACTTTTCAAGAGTATCTATGGAAGCAGACTGTAGAACAACACATTGATTATCAGACCATCTTACACTACGGATGCACAAACATACTCAACTGAGGTGGACACACTTCAAGCAGACACAAGCGAGATCTTAATAAGTCAGTTGAATGAAATTTCCCAATAATTTTGCCATAATCCCGAAACAATGATGTCACAGAAAATGCCCCATGCAATGGGCAATGAGCATGGATCAGTAATTATTCAGTAGTATTTTTGAGTATGGGGAATTTGGTCGGTCATCGAAGGTAAGCAACAAAATGCTGTCACAAAACGCTGCTGATTGTAAAACGAGATCGGATGGATTGAAGACAAATCGGTGAAATAACGATAACAAATAACGGGTATGAGCAGAAAAATTGACATTGTTTAGCAGAGATACTGTAAACATTTCTGTGTTGATCTCACTCTAAGGGTAACTTATGTGAGCTGAAATATGATTCAGTCAGTTCAATTCAGATTGGATAACCGTTAACCCTGCATCAGCGTGCTCTGGTTTGGG
The DNA here is from genome assembly GCA_008360955.1 of Fasciolopsis buskii. NCBI lineage: Eukaryota > Metazoa > Platyhelminthes > Trematoda > Plagiorchiida > Fasciolidae > Fasciolopsis > Fasciolopsis buskii. Next base: position 581 of record LUCM01007874.1, on the reverse strand, counting down.
TTGCCGCCTCACAACATCAGCTACTCAAACAGATGAAAGAAAAGTAACAAGGAAAGATCGACTGGAAAATAGGAAGTTGGACATATAGACAAACGAAGGGATTCCGAATGCAAGAATGCCACTGACTTCCACAATCAGCCGTAACACGTATTATCCCCAACCAATGCTTCGGGGAATCTCGAGGACCCCAATTCGGTAGCCTAACTACACCTACACGAGCCAGTCCGCTGGTTAATGCTTTCATATTTTCTACCCATGTCATCGACTGACTACTATGAATCATCCGCCAACCATTACCTGCCTCGAAAAACAGTATATAACGGAACCTAATTTCTGTGGACATGCGCAAAATATGTCCCAACCATCTCAACTCATTCTGATGCATGCCCTTTCCACAGATTGGACTCTATGACCCAGCACATTTTCGCCTAACTTCTCAGTTACTCACCAAATTCTCCCAATCCAGTTGTTTCTCTGCATGAACAAAGTTCGGATTTGAGCGAATCCAGTCATGTAACACCGGTTTACACACTGCCCAATTGCAAAACGCATAACAAACATATCTACACTATGATTCAGAC
>LUCM01007870.1:0-52506 GCA_008360955.1 Fasciolopsis buskii | reverse complement strand
TTCGCAGCAGTTATGAACAGAAAATATCCGAGGAACTAAGAACATCGATGAGCAACAGTGTAGGCGAGCAGTGGGATCAAATTAAGCAGGCTATGCATTTGGCAGCAAGTTTCGCTTGTGGTCCTAGATCTGGCGTCCATCAAAGACACTGGATTTCACTAGGGTCGCTGGGTCTAATGGAACATAAACGCCAGCTTCCCAACTGCAAGGAAGTGAATAAGATACTTCGACATTTGCAGCGTCAGTTGACGATAAGCCTTAAGGGTGACCGTGAGAATTGATAGGTTAAGGTAGCCGAAGAGATGGAAGTAGCGTCCGCTTCAGGTAACAGTCAGAGACTGTTTAGGCTTATACGCGACAGCGGTGGGCGGCGAATTTCGGTGAATGAAATCATCTGCGATGGGAACGGAGAGCTCATCCATGGTAGACAGCGAAGGCTGGGCCGTTGGTCTGAGCACTTCAAGGATAAGTTTAGCTGGCCGCACGACAACGTATTTAGACCGACATCTGTAGCTGCGAATCCTTGGAAGGTGTTTCTTGATTCCCTCAACGGAATTGGAGGTAGAGTCGAATATTCGACTTCTGAAGAGGTGAAAAGCAGCCAGTCCCGATGACATTCCCCCAGTTCTTTTCAAACTGAGTGGAGAAGCTCTGATGAAATCACTTACCCCCTTGCTTCGCGATATTTAGAACAAGGAAGATACTCCATTGTCGTGGGGTGAGCCACTGATTGCACCTATCTTCAAGAAGGGCACACGGGCCGATTGTGGCAACCTACGCGGAAGTAGTTCATTTCCGATAGTTACTAAGCTCTTAGCTTCGATAATGCTGCATCGTTCGACACCGATTGGTGAGAGTAACATCCGCGAACAGCAGGCCGGATTTTGCCAGGTCGAGTTTGCGTCGACCAAATATTCACTCTCCGCAAATACTAGAATCGTGCCACACGCGCCGCTGTCCTCGATTATAGTCTTTCTCGACTTGAAAGACTCGTTCAATTCAGTGGATCAGATAGCGCTATTCAGTGCTGTGGTCGCGTGAGGGTATACGGTGACCTTCCAGGTTCATTCGAAATGACTAGCGGTTTTCGACAAGGATGCACCTTCTTCATTCTCGTTCACCGTCGTCATGGACGAAGTAATGGAAGATGTTTTCGGTCTGCAGGATGCAGGAGTCGAGCTGGCAAATGATGAAAGGCTCTGTGATCTAGATTAAGCAGATGACTTTGTCTGCGTGTTCAAATCCGCGGACCGTGCACAACGAGCACCAGATGGACTCTCAAGGTGGTTGCTCGGTTTGGCATGTACTTTGCACCTTGAAAGTGTTGAGCGCTGTTACAGGACTAGACGATGATAGTGCCGAACTTGATACTGGATAGTGAGGAACTAACAATCGTGGACCACTCCTCTTACCTTGGTAGCTGCTTGTCAAACGATGGTAGCTCGGGAGTAGAGGTAAATACGCGTATATCCAAGGCTTGGGCGGCTTGCACTGGACTGAAGCACTAGTTGCGTCGGCCTGATGTTTCACTGAAGTTGGAAGGTCGTGTGTACTGTGGCACAGTGCGCTCGGTTCTGTTGTATGATTGCCGAGACATGGAGCATGGGTGTCGAGGATGTTCGTCGCTCGGAGGTTTTCGACCATCGATGTCTACGTAATATGGCTAGGATTTGATGGAGTGACCAGGTGAGTAATGTAGAGATGAGGAATCTAGCATTAGATGACCGTTCTGAAAATGCCTTATTTTGGCGTATGAAACTTGGTAGACTACGCTGGTTGGGTCACGTGTTGCGTATGACGAACATTCATCTACTATACCATGCCTTATTTTGCGTTCCTCCCACGGAGGGGAAGAAGGGAAGCCACGTGGAAGTCATCAGATGACTTGGTTGGGGTCTGAAAATCCCATCAACTTGATGGGTGGAGACTTTGGTGGATACGGCAGTGGACCATGAATCGTGAACATTGGCGATCGTGTTGTCATTTTCTCTCGAAGAAGATTGATTGAATGAATGCGATTGTGCAGTTAGACTGTGTTCCGTCTGATTTTTATCTTTTCCTTCCTTTGTAGGTCCACTCCCTGTTCCCCTTGGATATTCACTTTTTTATAGAAACGTGTAACTCTTGGGAATTGGCATTGGTCAATGAGGCTTGCCTTGCTGTTTATCGCTAAGTGATGGTGATAATGAGTTACATAAATAATTCCAATGTTATCGGATCTAATTGTGCAACATGCGAGCTTTGTTTTATTTCGGCCGTGGTTATTCTTTTTTGACGTTTGAAGCATGAACATGGTTTAATGGCATGCCACATGACCGCTAGGGTTAATTATGCAGACGAGAGAAGTGCTGGCGTCCATGAGCATGCAACTTAGGTTGCTATAGAACCATCCACGGTTTCATTAGGTTAGTTAGGTTAGTTAGAGCCAGGCGACGGCGATTCGCCATCTGCCAGCTAAATGATTGGCAAACCTGGGGTTTCGAACCTTTAATCCTTTTTGGAATGACAGGCGCCTAGTTCTCTAGGTTGCTGCTGGGGGACAGTCGACAAATGTGGAGGTATAAAATTAGTCACGCTTTTGACATCGGTTTGTGCCTCAGCTTCTTGATTGCGGCCTAAGGGATGAGGATTTTCGTTGGAGACGCTGGGAGACTTGACTCAGAACAAAGTCGGTAGTGGGACTACGGTGTGGCCTGTCCCAAATCTCGTACCTCAAAAAATCACCAAAAGCAGAACAAGTACGTACGACCAGAGCACAAAAACAGGACTTGTTTTCTTGGGGTTTATTAATTGTCCGTCTGCAGATACACTGAGACTGCACTTTGCCTGATGCGACGGCTTGCGCACCCCGGTCATCCAAAAAGATATATGAGAAGGCTTGTCTCAAGCCGGAGACTAAATCGTACCTGGAAGGTCAATAAGTAGAGACCTGTTGTAGTGGTCTCCCGGTCTTCCAGGTCGGGGTCTGGTTGCGGTAACAAATCGGTCAAAAAATGAAAGAATAATTGACCAAAGCAGTTGGATTTCCATTCGGGCACGTCCTGCTGCCTTGAAGATAGGTTCTCGTTAAAACAAAAGGCTTTGGTTGGTAACTCTAATCGTTTTCCTGCCTAACAATAGCCGCTTATTATCTTGCATCTTTTGCATGTTTTCTGCATAATTATATTTAGTAATATATATATATATATATACATCGCAAATGAGTGCGCGGTGTTGGAAGATAAGAAACTAATGTACTACTCCCCAGTCGTTGGAGAGCCGCAAACAACGCAAAAGTAGAAATCGGAAAAGGGAAACAAATCTTCAGCTACATCAGCTAAATCTCATGATTGGAAAAGTGGGGTTTAGGGACTGGACTTAGGGACTTTTGTGTAATATGCTCGACGTGTAGGTGTAGTGTAAGAAATACGTCCCATAGCCGTGGGAATTCACCACGGTGAAGGAAAAAAGAACTTTCATGTACCACCTAAAGTGATGCAGAACCAGGTAAAGTTTATATCGAAGGACAATAGCAGACACCAAATTTGGGTAAGACGGAAGAGTAAAATGTATGGTTAGGGCCTTGGAATTGGCTGGTGTCTGATGTGAATGAGGTTTAAATTTCAATCAAAAATTAGATGGAAAAAGTAAATTTGCGAAACTTAAACAGAAGGAATGCAGCAGTTCAGTTTGCAAATGTTAGTGAGGATGACTAAAATAAATAAAACGTTGAGGAATTGAACGCGGTTGTAGCTTCTCTCATTGGTCATTATCTGGGTAGGAGACTGGCAATCATGACCTCGGGACCCAATATATCCAGCCACATAAAACTCCATAGCGCCAGATGTGCTAAAGAGCCGGGCAGTAACGAAAATATTTGGAAGTGGTGTGCGCAACGTCACCCTGGTTTTTTTCGAATTCGCACCTCTAATCATACGCGATCAAGTACTGTCTGTCGGGCAATAACGTGCTCGTTTGTCAGGAGCCGATGGTCATGCGAACGATCCAAGCGCCTGTTGGATCGTGTTCTAAAATTTCGCCCCCCCCAGCGCACCCGAGGCCATTTCGATGCGTGGTTTGTGGTGACTGTCTAAATGCTCATTCGCAGGTCGGTAACACTGACTGTAACCCTGTTGATCTTCGTAGTTGCTGGATCCAACGGATCTCGCCTGCACCTGCGGGACTGTCTGTCTTTGCGTGCTGGTCACAGTTTCATCAATATTTTAAGCCTTATCTTTACCTTGGTTTGGCCCCTCTGCCGAGCACTTTTCCGAGCTGTGGCCGTTGATGTACGCCTCAACTTCGCGAAGACACACTTGACAGTTGGGTGACTGATGAAGATCTAGTAATTACGACAGACATCCAATGCACTCCAGTGGCATCCTGACATGAAATGTTTAATTTTTCTTGCTGTAAGGCAGCCACCGAATACAGATTATGTTAATAGTTGGAGAAACTGAAACTGAATTGACGCAACACGAGATACGAAAGTCAACTCACACTAGATACTGACGGCATCTTGGTAACACAGATGTTAGGATCAACGGGGTGACAGCTAGTGAACTGATGGAAACGATTCCTCGTTAAGAACAAATGTTGGTGAGGTTATTGTGGATTATTTCCACTGCTGGTGCGCAGGTAATTTTTCGAAGCTCTACTGAAATTTTCCACTTACTTTTCAATGTTCACTGATTCTCTGAACAACACATCCAAGGCGTGATCTTGGCGTAATCTTTGTTAAACCAGGCATTTACGGTTTCATAGGTTGTCCCAAATTCGTGTCCCGCAGATCTGACTGTTTAGTGGGGCGCAAGGACTTTCGTCTTCTTTGCAGTCCTTTCCGCTGGTGCTTTGCACACTTCGGACTCCATAATTTGATCATGGAAAATTCGGGCAGCCGTGACCGGATCCTTAATTGTTTTGTTTAAAAACGTCATCATTAATGCGTACTGTCTGGTGAGCTCGCATTACTCGCTCCTAAATCGCCCACCAATTTCCACCACAAACAACATGCGGAAACCTTTAGCTTAACTTTTTGCTGTGTCACTGAGGTACCGTAGACGCTCTTCCAACGCAAATTACGTAAGTGAATACCCAGTGAATACCCAGTGCATATAATGATTCCGGCGACGCAGCAACCTATCTGGCTCCAATCACCAGATTGGCCCCGTCATTCACTTTTCAAAGGGAAGCATCGAATTTCGAATGCGTATTGCAGAAGTGTGTTCTTCATTTCACGTAGCATCTGACTTCTGGTGCCATCTGAATGCAAACCTACTTTTCCCCTTTTTATCAAAATGTCTCACTTGTTTTGTATCTCGGAGTTTATTTGTCTTGCGATGAATTAGACCTTTGAGTCGAAGAAAAACCCCTTCTACCATATCGGCAGCCGCAATATCATCCGCCTAAATACATCCAGCATAGTTTCTTTATATAATCTTATTGAGTTCCGTTTTTTCTGATGTAGGAATCATACGAAATGGTGCAAAAATGGGGTCCAACGGATTATTTATCTGGTGGTAGCATTAGCGGAATGCTCATTTCAACGTGGCTGCTTTCAACGTTCACACACAAAACCGGATAAGACGACAAGGTGCTCTGACTAGAGCTCGTGAGACTTTTGAAAGGAGTGTACTCTGCGTCCCCGAAAGGCACATGCAAAACCCCCATTCTATAATCATTTCGTGGCCGAAGCACAACTCCTCCTCGCTTTATTTTTCGTGTGATAAGTGATTCGGCTTCAAAATCTCGTGTCGTTGGCATCGCCTTGACCTTGAGAGCGGAGTGTGCACTGTTAAACTGAATACCATTTAACACTCAATCGTATAATACTGTTAAATCGTTCTGTTAGTGTCAGTCGACTGAAATGTCGAGGTGTATGCTCCCACCGATATTGGCTGTCCTGAGGCTGAGGGCCAGTTCTACCGGGACCTGTCCCGACTACTTCGAAGCGTGAGCTCGACGGATGCTGTGGCTGGTGTTAGTGAATTCAACGCCCACGTAGGCTGTTTTTGGAAGAGCGAAAGACATTGGAGGCTCATTTGCTGTTTTAGTAAGTCGAGTCGAAAATGGAGATCAAGATTTCTGGTCAGACACTTTCAACCCATCCCATATTGAAGAATCAGCGATCACAGTTCTGATCCAGAAAACGGAATTTTGATCCATTCGCAATTCTGTCACGCGAACAAGATTCCAGTGGAAACTTGCGATAGGAGTGTACAAGCATGTAAATAAATTGACAAGGGAGAACTGGGTACGCATGCCGGGGGATCGGTAATAACCGCGAAACCAATCATGCGCTTCCGGGGAAATTCTGTCCATTGATCCGGATACTACTTACGTCGTAATATATATATATATATATATATATATATATATATTGTGGAGCGGTGGGACAACACTCCTGCCAGGGTATGCATATTCCAAACATATGTTCCAAGGTATTGCGGTCATAGTTTGCGGTGACACACTGGGGTTCAGCATAGCTCGGGGAGCCAATAAGCTTACCTCTGTGTGCTTCGGTCTTGATGACTACGTCGCATTATCGACTGCTCAGGAGCAACTTCAACAAAATAGTGAATAACAGAATTTGACGTAACTTGCATGGGTTATGTGAGAACGGAACTATTTTGAACTAAATTGTGCCATTAATCGCTGGACCACTATCACTGGATTACTTCAATCATTCTGTTTCCTGAGATCTCGTGAGCCCCAGCCCCGAGGGTCTAGCTCGGTTTGTATTCGACTAATAGTTAATAAGGATACAAAATGAGCCATGGAATTGGTAAGAATCGATCGATTTTGCAGCTTCGTTACCTACCACCTTACGTTGAGTTACTCCAGCAGATAATTGCCAGAGGCAGTCGAATTACTCAGTTTCACAAGCACAATGCAAACGAGTTATAGAAAGTTGATCTGAAACTGTCCCTACAGATGTTTCCATGCTTTGGTAGTCTCTGGCCGTGGGTTATTAGCGTCGGGCTATTTTTATCAGCCTAGGGAAGAAGACTAAGCAAGTGTTTGACCACATGGCATGTCGTAAGCGAACAAATCTCGAATTGTGTGACTTGGTGACCTATTGTGAACTTCATCCGTAGCTACAATTCTCAGCCGAAATATGTACGTACGTGTATTCCACTCTCGAGTCGGTTTTTAAAATCAATGGACATAAGCTACTAAACGACCGGGAGATGTTTAGCTAGATCGAGAACTCGCACTCCAGTGTACCCGCCCGTTAGATTAGCTGCGGAACGTTTTTTTAATGTCGCATCTCATTGTCTTTTTCCACTATCTTTTGATTTATCCATCTCTTTTGCTTGTTTTATGCCTTTACAGAAAGAGAAAAAGGGAAAAGATCGAAAGAAGCGTAAAAAGAAGTGCTGCATTCAATGAATAAACTCCTCCTCGTCGTCGGCGCACATGCACACACGCATTCCTTGCACCTCCACTCGCTCCACTCAAACGTTCCGCCTTACCAGTTTAGAAAAATCCGTGCATATTTCTTGGTGTCACCTGCATGTGGCAATCACCAAATAATAAGTTGTAATCTGGACGTCTTGTTAGTCCTTTCTGCCTCCTGTCTCCCCTACCCACTCCCAGGCACTACGGCGATGCCACCGAAGCACGTGCCACTTCAGAATCCTTCTACCAGACCAGAGCAGAGCATAACAGCAGTGCGATTTATTTTTAATGTCTATCTTACCCAACTGATCATGTCCGGATTTGATTTTCAATTTCGGTTTTAAAACTGGAATTCGGGAGGCCTTTCAAGCCCATTTCACCAATTCAATTGTTCGCATAATTGCTCATTTTTTGGCTCATTTTTGATTCCTATCGATTGACGGCCATTCGGCCGATCTCTTCGCTTCTAGCAAATCCACACGTCGAAATATGTGCATGTGTGTGTGTGTGCTCGACCATTTCGATTCACTGAGACGCTGTGGAAAGGATAGTTAACATGATTACAATATCGCTTTGATTCCGTCTCTGTGGTACGATGGAGAGCTGGGAACAACGTTTATGTGTATGTATGTATGCATGTATGTGTTTGTATGTATGTATGCATGTGTGTGTTTGCTTTTGTTCAAGGGGATTTTACACTCGATTTGTCGTTTGGACGCTTTCAACGCAATCCTCCTTCTCGATCACACTGTCCCGTGGTTCTTTTCGTCGGATTTTGACACTGGGAGTATTTCACAGCTACTGCGATGCGCTCGCCTCATAGAGCTCGCATTTGAGAGCCCAAACACGGAAAAATCACCAAAAAACTGCACTTTTAGCAGTGCTCCCTCTCGCGCGCGATCTTCGTGTCTGCATAACTGTCCGCTTACTTGCCTTCCCGGTTGACTATGAAAATCAAATTGCTTATCTCCCCTAAAATTGATGCGCACACATTACTAGAAGAGTTGGTTCCTTTCCCCGGTACATTCACCTGTTTTCTTTATCTTATCAAGTACTGACCTATTGCGCTATTTTGCTTTCTCGCTGTGCAGCAAAAACTCATAAGGTTCCTTATTCGTTTCCCCTCCTCCTCGCCTGTCTGTGCTGTACTGCTCATTACCATTCTCATTTCTCACTCTTCAAACCCACCCCCTTGTACACACATGCATATATATATATATGTGTGTGTGGGAAGAATAGGATAGAAATCATGTGTTTCTTTTTATGGTAGTGGTCCGTATTGCAAACACTGTCCCTAATCCCCTCTTAATGACCGTTAAAACAGATTGACGCATTTCTGTCTTAGTACTTTTACTTTTATGCAGCTGTTCCCCTATGGATGGTATGCCTGCTCCGCGAGACATGCGGTTTCATAAATGTCCATGAAGTTTTTTGTCCACTGCCGACTGTATTACTGTTGTTCACTCTGTTACCATTTTGCGCGATCAGCCTTTCTTCTTCCTATCTTGTCAGTTCCATATCTTAAGAGCGCGTTTTGTCGAAGCGGTTGTACATAAGCGTATATATAAACAAAAATGCATATACATATATAAATATATATATATATATTGGTCGTAAATTCATCTTCTATCTGCCCTTTGTTTCTTCTTTGCCCTATTCACGTGGTTGTTGGCACAACCATGCAGAAACATGTGTGTATGTGCGTGTCTAATTTGTCTTCTTGTCGATCTGTTCCCATCAATGTTTACAACCGTCATCAATTTTTTGTCTGCGCTCGCATTCGATGTGCACCCCCTGCTTCGTATTTGTTCGTCCCCCTGCCGATTTCAACTCACATTACTGATTACGAATCGAAGAGAGACACGCTGTTCTGCAGCACACGCACAGAAATGCATCCCCAAAAATCTGTCACTCTTTCGAAAATCCTTGTACACGGACCATCATTTCTTTGTCCTTCTTTCCGGTACTCCTATTTCTTCACACTTTCTGGTCTCATTTTATATTTTCCTTACTCTTTTCTCAAGCATGTCAACACAGTCATTGTCTTTGATTTTGAATATGTTACTAATGTTGGGGCTATTGATACCGACGATAAACTTAACTGGTGTGGACCACCCGAGGCCACCTTTAGGTGGCTTTGTATTCAATGTTTTATGCGGTTGTTCTCTCTCTCTCCCTCTCTCTGAACCGTCTTACCATCTTTCCTATTTTCCTTTTCCTTTTGGTTTACTCAAATTTTTGCATTGCCCTTCCATCCTTCGAATCTACCTGTATATCCTATCAATCGATCGATGTCTCACTGTTTTTTTGTATCTTATCCCTGTTTATCGTCGCCTCCCCTCAACTATTGTATGCTAGTTATTACCTTTTCTCATATGGTGGTCTGGCGTCTACCTATAAGTGTCGTGCCTTGTGCGATCTGGTCGCACTGGGAAGTTTGAGTCAATCATGAGTTCGAAATCACTTCTGATTCTGATCTTGTTCATATCGCGTTTTCTGTGTTCTGTTTCTGTTATAAGCACTTGGTACTCATTAGAGTCTATCTGTGTGCGCAGGCATTCACTTGTTGTTCTTAAGGTGAATTTCCACTTTTTCAAACTTTGTTGATATGAGTTAGAGATGCATCAAATATGCGTGTGTGCCATCTGCTACCCGCCTGTCATTGTCGTTTTAGTTTTTCGCACGCAAGTATTTTAATTTCGATTTACAGAATGTACCAAACAAGTCGAGTAGGGCTCACGAGGACCACCTTTCGGTGGACTTGTGATTAGGTACATTGGTATTTATATGTAAATTGTATGCTTGCCTTTCCATTTTCACTGCTTAGCTGACCATGGATCTGTTACTTCATTCCTAACTGGTATTTTAATCGGACAATCAAGGTTACAACCAAAGACAACGGTCAAATGAATTAGTCTCAGTTAGTTGTGGGGTTTTTATTTAACACGAATCTGTATATACAAATTTCCCGAAGACAATTGCATCCCAAAAAAGGACATTACAAAAAAATATAAAGGGTGTTACTTTTTTAGGGGCCTATCACGGATTAGATTTCTCGTGCTCTTCGGCGGAAACGGTTGTCCATGATTCTTTAGCGGTTATATTACGCAGGTCGGAGTAGAGAGCTTTCATTGGAGACCTCATTTGAGAGGATCTGGTTTAAAAGAAAACAATCAGACTGGGTTCTTGCAGATTCTTTTTGGGCGGATGATTGGTGTTCCGGTATTTCTGATTTTTGTTCCGTTTAGTTCGTTCTCTTTCGGTCTAATGGTGCTCCGATTGTTTCATCGCGGTGATTAGGAGGAACGCTGTCGTCGGACTCTTGTGATATTGTATAAGAATTGCATTACACCACCTAGACGTTGTCGCCATGTGTTGGCCGCTGAGTATTAAGTGATCCTGAGTCCACCGTGTTCACTGCCAATTCCGAAATCACTGGCCGTTCTCCTTGCAAGACGTAGGAGCGTGATGGTTGTTGTGCATGTTTGCCTTTGGTTAGTTTTAATGGTAAGACTTTTAGACTCGAAGGGGAACGCGTGGCTCCCGAGGTGAACAAATTCTTCAACCTGTTTTTTATGACATGCAGTGAAAATGGCAGTTGCTCCATAGCCACTAGGGGCCACTAGGTAGCCGACAACCATGACTTTGAGTAGTGCAAAAATACGAGGTACTCATTAGGTCAGGTGTGGTAGCGAGGTTGAGAACAGCGATTTGCCGTCTACCACCAGAGTGGCTGGCGAATCTGTGATTCGAACCTCTGACCTACTTTGACTGACAGATGCTTAATTCACCACCGCTAATGAATGCCCATTCATTCTAAGCAGGATTATTTGTTAGTTGCCTTGCTCTTTCTGTTCAACATGATTTTTTAATGAGATCAGCCTGATTATCATCTGTGAAGCTGCAACTCACTCGGAGGGAGTCTCCCTTAAAAGAATAATGAAAACGGGCATTTGATGTTCAAAAACCGGTGGCTTTCGGTTGATGTTCGCTTTTCTGCCATTGGATGCATTGGTTTACCAGCCGCTAAATAACACTAAAGGAGGTAACCCCCATGAATAGTAGATACCGTAGAAGAAAATGAACATGTAACACTCAATTAACAACCACATTATTAGTCGTACTTTAGATGAAACGAGACTGTTATTGGTGTTTAATAATGAGAGAAGTAACGTATCCCAAAATTTTGCAGTCCGAGGGAACAGAAAATTCAAAGATAATAGGTAAACATTTCGGAGATGGAGACTTGAGGCCGATATCTAGCAAATTTAGAGGAGATAAATTAGAAAATGAAGCCCTACCTCACACGCGATGACTGTACTCAAATTTGCGAGACAAATGTGAACTTTGGACAGCAAAATTTACGAGGCAATGAAAAAGCGTATGGTGTTAAGTGGCCGGTCATTCGTGTGCGAAAACCGGCAAGAATTTATGTGAAGATCAGAACGCAGTGAACTATGAAGATGCGGACGAATCGGGTTCAATTTCAAAGTGGAAAGAGAAATGAATAACACTAAAGAGACAGGTAGATTGTTTTAAAGGAGCCAAGCAATATCCGTCTTGAAATACTCGATGTGGAAATCTGTCGTAGTCCTAATTGAGCAACGTATCAAACCGGATCGTTATTGATAACTTCGTGATATGTGTTGGAGTTAGGATACACGTGCGCGCTAATCATATCAGCACCAAAATGCCAGTGGTGACCACAAATAGATGTACGAACTGTTCAGTTCAATTTGTACAGCCGTTAACATTTGCCATCTCAGATCATCGAATAATTATAAAAATAGATGTCATAAGGCCGTAAGACGTAAAAATCAGAAACACTTCGGATGGAAGAAAATGATTAACTGTAGCATTTGGCTATATCGCTTGGGATTTCCGACCATCATGTTGCGTGATCTGGTGGATCTCAACCAACTGGTCGTGGTCTGTCGGCTGGGGACTTCACATCCATCCAGTCTTAGTCTGATCCTTGAGCCATCTTCCAGCTATTACCTTCCCGGGAGGACAACCGTATATCGTAAGAGTCAATATGGTGACACGTATAGCACACACCAACCACTTTAATCTACTTGACTTCAGAGCCTATTTTATTGACTGAATTATGCGCCAAACCTCAGCATTGTTAATACGATTCTGCCTCCATAATCTGGCAATATTTCGTGTTAGAATATCTGTCCCCAGTGGCCTTTTTTCTGAGCTGCATAGCAGGACTGGTCTTAGTGTCCTAGTTTGAACTCGATCTTTGATTGCTAATCACATGTGGCGCCAACCTCAGATGTATCGAAATTGCAAGTGCTCATCGATCCTTCTGTGTATACTACTGCTTCATCCGATATACGACCAACTGGTGAGATGTAACTATTTGAACAACAAAACTCATCCACTTCGCCTAGCTCCCTTCCAAGAACAGACTTCGCCTTTGGACAAATCCAGTCTTCCGACATTTTGCATTTCGAAGATGCAAAACACGTCCCAGATTTGCCTAGAATATCGCTCAAATGGTGGAGCGAAACCTGCTACTTACTTTGGTCTCTACTCGGAACTACATCGTCTGCAAATTCCAAACCAAATAATTCACTGCCTGGAGAAATGTCACTGTCACTATTCTAACATTAGGACAATGTGATTTCCTCAATCGCAGCAACTAAAAGGTTGAAAATGATAGAACACCGCTTCTCGTAATGAATGCCTGCGAGGCATCACCGTATGCATGATTCCGGCTGCTGCTGTTCCTTACAAAGATTGGGAAAATCAAATGAATTTCTCCGATACGCCTTTTAGTTGGTATACTGGTCGACGGAGTCGATTGCCGCTCTTAAATCAAAATGAACAGAACTAGTAGGCCTATTTTTCATAGCAGATTTGCTTGATACAGCTCTGATCGGACCGAAAATCACAGTTATTTTCACATGTACTTTGTTTGTAAATACTAGGTGCCTGTAAAAGAATTATGTCCGCGACCAATTTGAATGCAAGGCTTACTACATTAATTCTGTGGTTTCCTCACAAGGACCTGTCGTCTTTCTTGTGAATTGGCCCGGTCACCAGTTTTTAGGTATTTATCTATTTTCTCCCAGGTCGGCTCAGGAGTTCTATAAATTCCGATGTTGGCACTTCGTCATCATTTTTGAAGAAGGATGGAGATAGTTCATCTGGTCTAGCTGACTTACGCCTTTAAGAATACCCACCTCTCTGGTCGCTTCCATTTCGGATGGGGGATTGGTATCTATCTCCTTTGATTCACTTGCACGCATAAATGGGAGGTACACTGTGGCGGTGGGCCATCTTAAGTTTTCCCTAAAGTGTCCTGCCCAACTCTCCATTCGACGGTCTTTAGAGTGAACCAGTGTGTCATCCGATTCTTTAATCACCTGGTTTAGGCTCGGCTACCGTTGACCAGTATTCCTGATCTATCTGTAAGGACCTCGACTATTTTCGATAGCCTCATCGTTTTCCGTTTCTCATGCTCCTGATCAATTGGCGTCTCAGGGGTGTGGGTATCTATTAGTATGTGGGACTCAGGGGACGGATCTGCGAGCATCTGACGCGGCAACTCATTGAGGATGCCTATGGTTTCCAAGGCTTACATGGTCCAGAGTCCTACGTGCAGAGCTCCCGATATTCGGTTGGATCCTGGGTGTTTGGTTTTATCGACTACCGCATTGAAAGCTTTAAGTGAAACTTACCGCATCTGTTATCATCGGGAATCAGCTGCGTAGGGTGTAACCACAGACTAGGCGCAAACAAAAGCGAGCACAAACCAGAGCATCATCTGGGTCCACGGCTGTGGACCGGGGTGTTCAGTAATCCTCGGTTGATCCGCGCCACCCGTAATCGGTGGGAATGTGATCGCTTTGAGTCCAACGCTATAAAGGCGAAGAGCGGCACAAGTACATTGAGTTTGCTCTTTGTTCCGATAGTTTGCTTGCAGCAGAAAGAATCTGGTTGGGACAAACTTGGTCGAAGAGGCCACCGTTGTCACTTCCATCAGCTGGGATAGACCATAGACCTCCGACTTGCGTTTTTTAGACCCCACTAAAGAACCCTAGTGTACACCAGAATTTCCGGGAAATGGCTGTGATTAAATCCGTTCACTTGGACGAAGGTGGTTTGGCTGCCGAGAAAACATAACGCCCAAGAAACTGAAGATGTGGGAAATCTGAATGTAAATCACTTAGACCGTAATACATCACGCTAGACACGCTAGAAAGCCTTTTATGCACAGGAGTATGAAATGAGACTCCCTACGTTTTCTGTCATCTCCGTGTTCGACAGTGGTTGAATATTTGCAGCCTTCTTGATATACTATACATCGTCGTGTAACAAACAGAGAACATTAAAAATATAACTACTGGGGAGCGAAGAGATTGAGGTGTGCATTGGTAGTCGTTGAGTAACTTCCTCCGTTTCTGCGAATCGCCCTATTTGGTCAGTGATGTAGGTTTAGGTTGGTTTCTCTACTCGTCAGGGAACCAAGTAAACAACTCATAAGAACACATGTAATAGAGAATCAGATTAGAAATGTTCAATTCTTTCGTCTGGTTTTGCGCGCTAAGTTACATTTAGCCAAAATCAACGGGTGAATTGCTCAAGGTATTGTCTTTGAGTAGACTGGCTGTTGTTTGAACACACTGTCTGCGAATGCGGTTAGTGTTGTGACCGTCTCCGGCCAATTTCCTTATTTGCTTCTTTGATATCTGCAATGCCTGTTCACGTCGGTGATTAGAAGCCAAAAGAATGTGGCAGCTGAATACGGAGTTGTGATATTTTGACAAAATCGAGCTGGGACGGATATGGGTTTTCGCACGGAAATCGTCCATGGTTTCCGCATCTTTTATTGCGGGTGAAATGGTGCGTATGATTTTCACGAAGGGTGGAACAGAAATATTTGAGCTCAGGGCGTTCTTGATAGTGCTTGCTTAATTATCAGCACTCATCTCACACCTGTTCATTGCATAAACCCAGCTATGTATCAACCGTCGTCGCTCTGTTGTTATCACGTCTTGCCTGCCGAGGCTTTGCACGCTTCGGCTTAACTTTATGCTGTTGAGGTGGTTACCTGGGTTCCTGACGAATGAACACTTAGAGGCCAACGCGGCTTTTGCTACCAGCTCTTAGTTTGACGATAAGCATGTGAGTAATCTGTGCACACATCGTGTTGCACTTCTCCCATAGTCCAACTCGGCTCGATACCATGCTTGACCTATTGAGTCTGGTTCTATTATCGAACAAACAACTAGGTTCTTAGGCGTATTTTAGTACTCTAGCTTTTTGATTGCTCTGTTAGTATGTTATTTCTAGTGTACTGGAGTCGTTTGCTAGAACGTAAGAAGTACGCCGGTCAAAAATTGAACTCTTCACCGAGGTTGAGGTTGGGTGTGAAAAGCAGTCTGAAGGACACGTTTGACGTGGCACACTGATCCATGGTGCTGTTGACATAATGGATTACTTCCAGCATCCTCTCACGCTTAAATAGTTGGGGCCTCATGATTCGTGTCAAGTACTCCGGAAGAACTTATCAGATATACTTCAGAGGAATGATTTAGTGGGAATTAAAAGGCTTGTCAACCAAGTGGTTGACAGGACGCGAGAAATCAATACAAAATATCGCGCCCTGAACCTCTTACATCTGGTGGACCCACCGCTTTTCTATGGTAGGGAGTGAGTAGCTCGGTTTCCGAGTTGATTGCTTGCCCTAAACGAGTCTCAAAGTGCTCCTGAATGAGCGGACATTTCAAGTAATCTTTTTTGATGAAGTCTTAAGTGCTGCCTTCTCGTGGCAGCGATACTTCCACCGAATAGGGAAGACGGACGCAAACGCTCAGCACTATCCACCAGATTGATTGGTCTTTGGTAGTCAGTCTAAAGAAACGACTTGATCGTGATTCTGAACCAACCACGACCGACGTACGCAAAGTACGCACTGAGCTCACTGACATCTGTGGCAGGGGGATGTAATAGGGGCCCAGGATGCTTAGGCCCATCCGAGCAATCAGTTGCCGGCTACCAGTTAGACACGAGATCCTAGGGTCGTCCTACTCCCGTGTAGGTTGGACTTTTGGGCCGAAGACTCTAGTAGAGCCTCTTGATAAAACAGTTGCACCAAGTTCATTGACAAACCATGGATCCTGATGAACAATCTAAAAGGTGGAGATATGTTGTGCAGTCGAATTAGCAAAAGTATGGAAAAACCAAAACACTGAACGCCAACACTTGACGTCGGATAACGCGAAAATAATGGAGAGCATAAGAGCATAAGGACCCAAGGGACTAAGCTTGCTAATGGCCGGTGAGATCGAGCGCGTTTCAGAGTGTGTAACATATTGGGCACGGAATATAAACTGGACACAAGTGAATCCTTGATTCGTAATCGTGCAACAATTCAACTATCGGTCATCATACTGGCTGGAGTCCGAAGCTAGGTCTCTCACTAGCTAGATGGGAAACGCCGGAACGAACGACAAGGGGGAAGCCTGGAAACAAGCGGCTAAAAAACACGTCTTATGTACGAGAAGCTCTGGCGTACATGTACTGTTAGTGTATAAGTCAGCAGGGAGAAGTCGGAAAGGGTGGGACAAGATTCATCCCAAGTGGCACAGGTTCAATCCTTCGAATCACTGCACCGTCCTTCACTGTTGCCTGGACGTGCCTGCTCGTCAATGCAACTCAATTTCACGGCGGTTCCCAACTACCGTAACACTGGTTAGCCAAGGGTCGATGTCCTTACGATTCAATATAAAAGTATGGCAGCCCTCTAGTTAGAGAGGAACAATGTCCGCGGCGAAAATTTTGGCCGAAACAATCACACTAAGATCATGGATAACTCGGAAAATAAACGTTATCACCTAAAATAAATGTCTGGTGGTTTTGTTGTCTTCAAATTATGGGGGTTTGGCCGCCTCCGTAATAAGTTGTGGAATGGAAGAGGTAACATATGTGAGCAAACTCTACACAAATTTTTCCCCCGTTTCTCTTTCATTGTCTTCATCCTTCACTAGGGTTCCTGTAGTACATGATCCTGGTATGGACTCATGCAAAATATAGGTAAATGATGTGTTATCATCACAAAATCTCCCTGAAGTCTTTGGTTTGTTATCCGGCAACGAGTTCTTGCTTGTGTCTAAAAAATGTTTCTTTAGACTAGGCAAATTCAAAGAATTAAAAAAGCCAAATAGATTGTATCTGCAATCTTAAAATTTGTTTACACCAATCTTTCTTGACCGTGTCACTTCGACTTTGATGCACTAAGTAAATCTTTTACTTCATTTCATGATAAAACATTTTAAGAAAGGGGATTGTGACGAATTGAGGTCTTCCAATGTGACGGGGGGAAGGGCAGTTGACCGGGGGAGGGGCCATTCGAATTCGTAGTCACAAAGTTGACCGTCTAACCATTGTCGTGCGATCGAAAGATCGAGCCGACGATCATGATGGAAATACTGTGGTGTCTTCCGCGATTTCATACGTCACATACTTCATTTATTGATTGTTTGCTAGTCGCACTTAGAAGTTTGAGATCTGTGGGTACATACCTTATTCCGAACGGTTGGATTTACTGCTCAATCGAAGAAACTCCGGCTTTGACATGGGTGATCGATTGGTAGCAAAACCAAAGACGTCTACTATGGGTGAAAGTACTTCACAATTCGTTTCGATATCGCGTCCTCTTTTTCATCTTGTTGTCATTTTATCAGAGGTTATTCATCACAAACGTGTGTTGTTCAGTGAACATGTAGTAGCTTGAATTAGTGCTCGTCAGCTGGAATAGTGCAGCCTAAACATGATCGAATTTTGGCCAGCGGAAATAGCGTGACAAATAAACGCCAAGGACAATGTTTATTATTATGTAGCAGTATGCAATGAACAAATATAAACAGGGTCACGTTACTTGCACTGTTTGGATGAGTGGGAGTCTAGATAGAAGACAACGAACGGTTTATTGACCACACAGGTGTGTGCGGAACTGGCATCAGGTGAGAATGTAATACCAAACCCAAAGTGGTAACGAAATCCGATGCTTTTTGGTCGTGTTCACTCGGGAACTCGATTCCATACAAAGATTTTGCAGTTATCGCACCCTAAATGTAAGATTAGTGGAATGGTGAGCGGACTGCCTCGCAAGGTTTATTCCGTCGGATGAGTAGACTGGATTAGTTTTTGATCAGAATGCCGCTGTCAAACTGTGAACTGTATGTTATTATCAATATGCCAGAAACGAAGGTATTTCGGATTGTACCGACGGAATGATGACCCTTATGATACGTTGTCGGAAGTGTTTGAAATACGAGGACAAGATGGTTGGGAATATCTATAGCGAGTCGACGGTTCGGTTGTCATGGATAACCTTTGAAAAGGTTGCCCATGGTAGTCGAAAAGTTGGCCTGCTGCGACATTTTTAAACTGCACTATGTTTTCTGACGTCTATCATTGCTACCATTCCTGCGTAATTCATGAGTCCTTTGCAGAGTACATAGGCGTGATAGTGGGTTGTACAAGACGACATTTGATGAGGTCTGATGGTTGGATAAGCTGCACCTTCCTCGGTGCTGTTGGTTTGATAGTCCAGGTCATGCCGAAAAATTAGTATCGGTTAGATTTCTTATGTATCTGTACCACTTTAGAACTTGTTTCGGATTTACGTCAAAACTGTTCAGTTGGTTTTTTGAAACCGCGTCTGATAGGTCTGAATTTTGATTGCTTGTGTGCGTGTGTGCGTTAGCATACGCAGTTTGCCACCAGATATACAACTACGGGGTCTTATGAAAAGAAGTTTTTTACACAATTCCAATATCAAGTGACAGTACGAAGCCAAGTAAGTCATTGTTCGAAAGTGCACAGAAACGGGGCCTTTCCGAGTCGTGCGGTTAACGGATCACCTAGGGTTATTCTGTACAGTCGAGTGTAAGGTATACGGTGCACAGTCAAAGTATCAGTTGATTAAGTAGGTCATTTGAATCATTTATTCCAAACACGTGCATATGCTTTTTGCTTGGAGAATTATCTACTGTTTGCCACTTATCGGGGATATTGAATTGAATTATATCTATCGGTTTTGCTGTTTCATCTTCCCTCGAACCAGGCTTATGCTAGAAAATCATGAATTTCTTATCGCTTCTTTAACAACCTTATTCTAGTGTTTGGGAACTGCAACTTTCTGGCACTGGACCTTCTGTGAACCGTATCAAAGCACGTATCTGCTTGTGAAGTCCGACAAACCTAGAGAAAGCCAAGAAGACTTTTCAAGTGTTTTTTATTAAATTAGACCAAGGTATTTGTAGGGAAAAATGAGTCTGTGGATTTGAATAATTAAATGGATGAGAAACCTAGGTTTTTGGACTGTCAGATCCTTTGAGGCACCTGTCTCACCTGTTTGTTCTCCATCATCTTCGCAACTTTCGCCGGTGGCTCCAAGAGTTTGAGGAAGGAGGCCGTTATTGTGCCGCGTGAAATCTCCACAAAGCCGAACGTGGAGGGATAAAACTTAGCTGATAGAAAACAGACTTTGAAAATCACATCGAAATGAGGGCAGCTTATGAAGGCAACTACTGTTGAATAAATGGGCGGGAATCTACCGCCAGGTCGGACAACAATGAGAACTGAGGAGGGCTACTATGCCATTTCGCGCATCCTTTCGGAACCGTATCAAACTCATTCGAATGTGTATCAAAAATATCCGCGATCCGCTAAGAACATGTCGCTCATATACATTGGGTGGCAAGCGTAGATAGTCGGTGAACCCTACAAAACACAGTGCGAACGTACCCATATAAAATGGATCATATTTGGGATTATTGTAGGCAAGATTTGAATAAGACTGTCAGTTGGCAGTTCCGAAAGGTTTTGACACAATTCCTGATGATGTTGAAATAATGCGGGAAATGGCCTAGAGCTCCTGCGTTGAATTTACTTCCACCGAATTGCGAGCGAGCTCCAAAGAAACCACGGAACTTCCTTAGTGTTTGAGTACATGGATCATCTTGATCATTCCTTTTTAGACTTTGATCTCACTTTCACAGGATTGACGTTCAGCTGGGAGAGGTGCATGCCATCTGACGCGATCCTGGGTTACGGATAAAGAAACGGTCATGTCTTGGTGTTTTGTCGTGAATAAGGCGGGCACAAATTCTCTGAATAAACCACCGCGGATAAACAGTGCAATTTTCGTGGGTGTGACGAGTTTTCGTCTGACAAGCGTTCTTCCTAAAAGAAATGCAGTAACAGTTTGCTGGTGACACTGCAACGTGGCGAACGTGGCTCAGTATTGCCGCTTGTGGTGTTCCACTTACCCGGCTAAGTTTACCAGAATTGGTACACAAAAGTATAAGTTGGTCACCGGTTCGTCGGGAACAAGTCTTCTGCCTTGCCGTTTATGGTTGGTCACGCAAAGGTTGCAAGTGCATCGTCGTATAACCAAGCCTACGCTACACTGAGCGACTGACTAATCTAACCTCCTACAGAAGAACCATGAACGATAACGTACAGCCGATGATACGGAGAAGAGGTCTAGGACAGCTGACATGTTTGATGAATTCTCCACAAACGTATTTTTTCCCCTTCTCTTGTGAAACTGTTCGGATGACTTAGCCTGATCTGTTTGTTGTACTCGGCATTTTCTTCACCAGATAAAGCAAGAACCTGTCACACGTTAATCACCATGAAATAGAAGGCATTACAAAAATTGTGCATGTGTTAAACCAGAACGGTTTAAAGTTCTGCATTACGGTTGACTGAACAACTTTGGAATCAGTGGCAAATAGCAATCGAGGGGAATTTTTCCTTCGACCTGCCTTTTTGACCCACAAATCGCGTTTGAGGTCTTTTTTGTCTCATGTTTTTTGTCTCCTTTATTAAGAAGACAACAATGTACATCATTTCCGGAGAGAGGGTCCCGGCCGACAGAGGAAGTTAGTCCGCAAAGAGTGAGGATCCGAACCGACAACTTTCATGTTGAAGCGCCATCATGTTGATCCCTTGAATATCACCATTAAACTGATTCCAGTTTGTGCTTGACCAATTGTTTCGGTCACACTGGTATAACATTTTATTTACTTGTGTTCCCTGTCAGTCATTCACACCGTGTTAATCATGAATTAATTGAATTGAAATGCTGTCATCAATGGCTCTGTGTGTGTTTTGACTGATCCGCGTTCCCTGCCACCAGCAGGTTGAAACGTTCGGAAAAAAGAACAAAATTACAGTTGCTTACATAGTCAATCGAAATTGGAAAATTATTTCAAGTGGTTGGGCTGTTAGATACTAAAGGATCGACATCGATGTTCTACATTTTCACAATTCGCACTATGAGCTGTGGATAAATTTAGGACCTTGCGTCCACCAACCTGAAATTGTACCCATCATTGCGGGGGTGGGAAGTTGGGGAGGGAGGGAGGGTGGGTGGGGGGGGGAGTAATGCTATGTTCTGTGAATTGAAATAGAAATAACAAATGTCAAAGCGCGTGTGCATGTTCACCGGTTAGTCCCGAGCCTACGTATGCGGGCCCTATCCACGCCTCGGCACAACATGGGCCAGACCAAAGGCTTGTAGAGTTTTCACGAACAGGTTGGTCCAATAACAACCTGGTCTTCTGTACTGAGTTTGTTGACTAGCTACATCTATATATATATATATATGTGTGTGTGTGCATTTGTTTTCAGCTGGCGAAAATTAGCTGACTCATAAAAGAACCCCAGTGTTGGCAATTCGATTACACATTCGTTGCCATGCTGAATCCCATTGCTCCGAGAAGGCAAATGCCGGTTGGGACTTGTTTTGCTGGCGTAATCATACAAATTCAAGTGGCACGTCACACGAAATCATTTAAATGGCAGCTTTTTTCTCGATTCAACCGCAGGTTTCATCGATCCACCCCAAACTGTCGTCGCATGTTCTCGGTTGTTTTGGCCGATTTCTTTCCAGTGATTGAGTTCGTTCGTACTGTTTTAACCGGATAATCTTGCTTGTGGCTTCAGTTCGTTACTCTCTATTTGGGGCGTTTCTTGTTGTACACCGAAAGTCTTGTTACGGTGATCTTCGTTACCGATGTGGTTCCATTTGTCTGTCCTGATTTGGTGCCGATTTCGTTGCTGTTCCTACTTTTCTTTGCTTAAAGTTGATTGATTCACGACATCGGTTAAGGGATCCCCTCCTTCATCTCCTGTAGCAATCTCTTCTTCAATGTGTCTGTAGATATCTTGCAAGATAAATGGAACGGTAAGTCGCCTGCACTTGATCTGCTGTTGGGGCAACTGACAACAGGTTACACACTTCCTACTTATCCGATTGAATCCGATATAACAAGGCTTCCGTCGCCTGAAAAAAGAATTATTGACGAAATCGGGTCCCCGCACACGTCTAATCCTATTTCGATACACCGGTGAATGCTGGACCTTTGATTAGTTGGTTCGTGCAGTTTCCGGCATATAAACATATATGAATATATAATGTATATTGTTGCATCGGCTTGAAAACGAAAAAAGTAACCACGCACCACCACCACCAACAGCAAGCAAACGGGATTATACAAAAAATGAATACGGGAGGGGACAATAGTAAACACGGTGACAAGCTGTTTTTTTATCTTCACGGCATGCATGTTGTGATTTTTTGTTTTGTCTTCGGCGTTTCTATACGCCTACGAGTTCTGCAGACACGCCATGCAGCATTCGCACCACTGACCACGTCTCTGAGCCATCTCTCTCAGCGTCTTCAACCAACAATAGTCCACATCTCTTGTTTCTCAACTGGAAATTCGAGAAACATCAACCGAAGCTAACTTCACACCTCTACGCCAAGTCATAACCTGATTGCCGCGTCGCTTCCTCCAATCTTACCTAACACGTGCAAAGATAAAACAAGAAGATAAATGATTGGCAGTCATATGGAAACCGTGTCGAAAGCAATCGAACGCGATGGAGAGCGATTACCTTGGTCAGAGGACGACTGTCTGCACCCAAAACATGACAACGTACCTCGTCATTGCCTATCTGGTGTTACCGCCAGGCTCGAGCAATGTTTCGGATACATCGATGGTCGAAAACAGAAAGTGGCCGGGCATCGTCAACGTGGACAGGCCAGGTCTGGAAAACATAGTAGTGAGCATTGTTTGCTTTGGCAATGCGCACCCTTCCCTTGACGATAAGCTGAATGTCATGGCCACCTTTTTTGTGACAATGTGTTGGCGTTTCAAACTTTCATTCCATTCCACAATCTTAGGTAGATGCTTGAGTACATTTACCTGCTGCTTATTAGACGCAGTCCCAAGTTGTGATGCTCCTGACAGTTCTCAGTTTGATTGTAACCAAATGAGAGGAGAATTTATCAATTATTTTTAATAGAATGTGCATTTTTATGCGCAAGAAATAAATGCAATAAATCACATCTAAGCGACGATTGAGTTGCAGACAACTAGATGGTCGATATGACCCAATTCTAACATTGGCGGCCTCCTACGGGTATGCGTTGGACAAACTAATGTCCGTCCACTCTGGCCCAGGTTATACCATACCTAATCAGTGAAAATCTCCCTCGATATCATGATTGTTGGGTCTGCCTGGGGCTACGAATTGAGCTACTCCTGTTGCATTCATCCTGGAAAGTAAGTGGTTGCATTTGTAAAAAAATACTTGGTTCATTATCAAATGTTATTAGAATATGATAGGCGATTTCGATTTGCAACTTTCAGCTTAGGCGTAGGTGATACTTGATTCCAGATGACGATCGTTGGAGAATGCACTGAATTGTAAGTAGCTTGAGTGTGCTGTGCTTATCCAGAGAATAATTCTATTGGTATGCACTTTCGTCAGAGGCAGTTATTAGTCAGAAAATTGACAAAGGTGGTCGGGTATGTAAACCTGGACTTTTTATCTTGCACAAATCTTAATACAGATAGTATGCCATCGAAGTCATGGCAGTGGATGAGAACAATGAGCGAGAAACGAGACAGAAAAATAAATAACGTGCAGAGTTCACAACACATACTAGTTCTTGCATTTTCCATCTCCACACTACCGACCATCCATCAAGATCCACTAGTCTTCTGTGGGCTTCATACTACCCGGTTGCCCAAACCGAAGTAGATGGTTGACTTCGAGGACCCTATATCGAGCCTTTGATCAAATGGTCTGACATACAAGGCAGCAAGACGATTTGCCGTAATCCATTGGGACCAGAGACTGATTGTTCAGCCTTTGGGTGGGGCTAGACATCCTGGGTACTCAGTGCATCCCTTCACAACGGATGCTGGTAAGCCCACAGCCGTGTGCTCCACACGCCGCCCGTGGTTAGTTTGGAATCAGGGTTTGACCAACTGCCCTAGACTATCAATGTTCAGCAACCCGAGCGTTCGCCTTCTCCCTGGCACTTTAGTGGGAGCACCGCCACGGGCTTTCCTCGAGTGAGTGTATTTAGAGGCGGGTCGCTAAGTTTCTTTTTTTTTTAGAAGCGTTCAAGACAAGTGGCCAACCCAAAGCCTGAGACACCGGTGCCTAACCATCCTGGGGCATCTAGAGGCATAAATTGCAACTAGTGAACTGTCTCAAGTAGCACGAGTTAGACTGCTGAGTTGCGGGCCAAAATATTGCCTCACGAAATGATTGGAAACGTTAGGTAATATAATCGAGTGCTTCATTCATTGGCTTACTTGCAATAAAAGTCATCTGCAAAATTCTTTCTTTTTATCCTAATTTATTTCATTAACTGTTTTCCCTTCTCTTCGGGCCCTCAAGGTGGCAACCGGAACGAGAAAATATCAGTGAAAGACAAATCGCTGTTAAGATTGGGCTCAAATTCACATTTGTTGAATCTCGGCTTTTGCCACAAAATGCTGCAAAATGTCAATTCAACTGTCTAGCTGAACTTCGATTGTTTGTTGTGTTTGTATCCGCTTCGCCGTCTACTGATCCAGAGATCCGGAAAGAAATATAAGTGATACACCGTCTCTAAGTCCCAGGCTTCAATGAACTTTCCCCAAGTCAACTTAATAATGATGAATTGACACTTATTAACGAGCTTTAAATTCTGTTATCCCAGATGTGGTATCCTGTGCTGATGTGGCCGTTGATCCCAAATGGAAGAATGACTGCCGCAGTAATTGCGCGAAACATCGACATCCAAGCTGTGTATCCGTATCGTCGAGCCTGTAAACGTTCGTCATTCTGCGCAGGTTTTAAAGCACTCATGAAACGCAGGCCGGGTTTCACACTGATCGTAGATATATCAATCAAGTCCTCGCCTTCTGAAATCGTCAGAACAAGATTGCACTCTTCAGAATCCGACGATCGTCTTGCTTCTAGACACTTGACTCCATCGGCAGAACTACACTGCAGTAACATCTGTTGAGAAATCGTGTGCCTGAGTAGCATTTGTAGGCCCTCGAAGAGATAAACTGTTGTACCTTCTAAGCACCGTTCTCCGTTCTTCATCATCTCCGGTGGAGTGTGATAGGGATTTTTGACATGATTGGGGCATGAATGCAGTGAAGAGGGCATGCCCTATTGCCACCGGGGGTCGCTACGAGGACAACGTAAACGTGTAACTGTGACCTTGAAACTTGAAGTCCCACAGGTCATGTGTATTGGCTATCCGAGCGATGGTGGGCTGCCGTCTACCACCAAAGCAGTCAGCGAGTGTGGCACTCGAACCTTTGAACTTTATTGGTGACGGACGCCTCATCCACTTGACCATCACCGGCCTGTATCTTCATTTCTCTTCATTTTACCATGCACTATATTCTTCAGAATGTTTCGTTGAGCATAGTAAAAGGTGGAGTTAAACTTCGTCCGAGAAACGGATTATTTTAACTTAGACTATAGAACATCTTGTGCCCGTTATGCAATTCATCAAGATACAAAAAGACCGAGGCCGCAAGCTGTTCACGTCTGCATTTACACTCGTCAGTTGCACACGTAAAACGCATGTCGACCCGT
This sequence comes from Fasciolopsis buskii, assembly GCA_008360955.1. Classification (NCBI taxonomy): domain Eukaryota; kingdom Metazoa; phylum Platyhelminthes; class Trematoda; order Plagiorchiida; family Fasciolidae; genus Fasciolopsis; species Fasciolopsis buskii. The sequence goes on along the minus strand of LUCM01007870.1, from coordinate 26,196 downwards.
ACGGTGGCAACGAACCAGTGTTTTGGAAAATCTTGTTACGCTTGTCACATGTGTGCTTTTCTCGTGCAAAATTTGCCCTTGTTCTTCAGATTAGCGCATGATCGTTTAAAGCATAGCCATACGACCGTTCACGTTAGACATGTTGACTTAGGATAGTAGATTATTTATTACGAGAGTGGGATAATTGATCACGAACATCCAAGTGTTTTTAGGATGTTGGACAGTCAGCTGAATCCTGTCCACTTGTTACTTGGCCAGTTGAAAAGGTCACTGACCTTTCTTTTGCTCGGCAATTTAATTTACGGCACTAGCGAACGTCTTCGATGTTAGCAGAACTTCCTCGTCTCTTTGTCTCATGGTACAACTGTATCGATTGAAAATCCTTTTGTTGAATCGACTTATCCATGGGTTAGCATATGGTTGTTGTCAATTCCAACGGTGATGGTGTACCCTAACCCCATGATCGTGTGTCCTAATTAATCGCATAATTACTCGTTTCATCTCGAGGAATCATCTTGGAATCACATTTCTGACGTTCTCATACGCACTGTGGTAGATGCCGGGGCTTGTTTCCCACATCTATGTGACGGGTCTTGGCAAGAAGCAACAGGCTGACGTACTTACAAGCACATGGATATCCATCTCATCGACGGTCTACCGGTGCTCCAAGAGTTGAACCGGTTCACAATTCAAGTGATGATTGATTTGACTCATCTTACATCGTCCGTTTGCATCCCGATTTTGCTATGCGCCTCCATTCGTGGGTCCGTGAATGATCGTGATGGCCACAGTTTAGCCTAGCTCACTAGCCTAGTCAAGTGAAAATTGTGGTCATCCTGTTAGATTCCCGTCCAAGGATTAAATCACTTGGGTTTTTCGGTTTCAGCTGGGTATCGTTGAGATTGCACATGATATCAAAACCCTTACTGATAAGGGGTTTGTCGAGCCCGTGTGCTACAGGCAAGTAAAGCCAACATCTGGGCACGTTTACGTTGGGATGGAAGATTAGGGATTTTTCGTTTCGACCTAGTTTCAGACCGTTTCGGCTACCTTAGCGTACACACCTGTATTTGTGTATCTAATTAAGGTAATGAAATGCACTTATAAAGTTCATTTTTGAAACAATGAAATCGGATAGCATCTCCAGTCGTGGAAACGAACGAAAATCCGACAGATGTCTAAGCGTCGAAATCTTACGCAATGGGCGTAAACGAAGCGATTTGGTCAAGTGCCCCTCTTATGGTTGACTGCAGGCCTTTCGGCAATCGTGTAACATCTTCAGTCTTAGTACCACTTGTCGAACATGAGTCTAGTTGACATCCTACTCGTCCGCGATGGTGTGAGCCCCAAAACATGTTTACGGTGTTGAGACTCAGACAGTGGAGCAAAAGACCGTGTGGGATTTGCCGAATCGCACGAAGAAATCGAAGATGATCATCAACCTTCATCTGCTTATTTGAAAGAATCTGATATTCGGAGGCTTTTAAAACAAAATGATTTTCTTTGGAATTATTTTTCCCATCGACATGGTAATTAACCAGCTGTGCTAGTATGACGAGGCCGTCGACCACAAGATACACAAATACCTATCGACTTTGTACAGTCATTGTTTCTGTGATACTTAGTGTGTGACGTGGTTTCAGTTACTTACTAGCATCTTAGGTCACAAAATCCTCTCGTTCCTTATTGGAGTCGTGGTTACACAGTTCGCATTCAATGGCCAAGCTGCGATAAACCCCCTTTTTTTCTAGAAGCTTTCACTCGGAGGACGATGGAGTGTCTTTTGTTTCCGGATTTCGAAAATCCATTTTCCGATCTGGATGTTTTTAGGTAGCAACTAGGCGTTTGGTATGTTTGAAACTTCAAAACAGTGTAATCAAAAATATGTCGTAGTATGTCAACATATCGACTGCCGTGGGTAACCTTTTTCATAGCAAATTTGCAATTTGCTATAAATCTGCCTTGAAAAGGGGTTATTCACAGTGATCGAAACGTCGGCTCATTACAAACGTTCCCGACCATAGTGAATCTTCATACGTGGTGCATCGTTTCTTCGTCGCACTCCGAAATGATTTTGGTTTTGAAGCAAATGATCAATCTCCACGAGATTCTGATCGACTAGCTTGGCGCGGACGATTTCAACAATGAACTTCGGTCGGTAATACACCACTTTGTCACCCACATGCCCAAAGGGTACTGAGAAACACGAATGTCAGTTGTCGTGCTCTTTGCTAGATGTTCGGATTGTTTGTCTTCACGATTAAACAGAATTGTCCCAAGGATTATCTGGCATCAGTAGAATGCTTTCGGTTGCCCCGGCAAATACGCAGTTGGTTGAGTTTAATTCACAAAAGTAGATCAGGTAGGTGTCTGCTGATCTCACGGATCCGCATTGATTCTGCTATTTACTCCCATCCGAGCGTTCTTGTCTATCACCTTTTTGTCATATTACAGAAAATTTGCTCTCATTAGATATAAAAAGCAAGATTTTGGTCAAGACAGACAGATTAGAGAGAATTCCACTGTGAGCATCATTTTGGTCCCCTAGTCCGGACACTTTCGAATGGGAAGACGCAACGGTTTCATTAGTCTTTCCCGAATCATGTCTTGCTCTTTTGTTTTGGGAGAAGATGGACAAATATATTTCAGAACAGTCATATACTCCGAGTGTTTGGTTATTCGAACTGTTCCAAGGCTTTATCTCCCCATAATAAGATCCCTATTTTGGATATGATTAAGAGGACATTTTAATAAATGTCTTAGCGTTTGAATTGGTGGTTTCTCATATTATCTTATCGACCTTGATAGTTTTTTTTCAGTTTGGTATGAATAAACTGAAAGCGTAAACTGCCACAGTCCGGCACAAATTAGATCGCATTGCAGTAGAGGTATTGTTTCTTGTCTGAAATGAACTGTCCAAGGTACGTGCATGTGCTTGTGTGTTAATCGTTCAGTGGATGTTAAAATAACGAATCAACCATAAGGTTCAGGGTCGTTTATTGAAAATGTAACGCTTGCCCAACTAGTATTGTACAGGTTAGGCGAAGCGCAATACTCCTCCTACTCCGACGGAGCCAGTAAATTTGGCGGTTCCGGTGTGTGGTGAGATGTGGTTCACTGTGATTGTGACAATTTCTACATATAACAAATTGTTTATTATTAGCTCCATATCGTCTGGTCAGTAAACCGTCTCGCAAGTCTGTGGCGAACATTAGGGCTCGATTTCAAACAAATTGTAGACAACAGGAATATGTGACATTTTTTTCTTTTTTAAGGGTTGCTTCATGCGTTTTACTCCCCCCCCCGGAAGATTTGTATCGGTTTCTTATGCTATTTACAAAGTACGGTTAAAAAACCGTTCGGTTCAAGTCCTGTGCCTGGCACATACGATTTCTGACATGAATGTTCGACGGGCCGTGGGCCGTGAGGTGTGATGTTTCATTTGATCTTTGACACCGTTTGTTTGCAATTGGCTAAGGTGCCCGGTCAAATGTGTATGACTGGTTTTCAAATTCCCCAGATAATGGGAAAAGAAAATACATTTCAGTCCCAGTTCCGTGGGTTTCTCATTGATTGATCAGTTTTGATGCAACTCGATGCAAAAAACGAAAACTAAGAATAACACTCTGCCATTTTAGTAATCATTTCTTTTTACCATTTCGTCGGTGAGTACAAACTGCTTTTATTCTTTAACTTCATGAAATCCAAACCGGCGAATTTTTATCCATTCATTGAGTAGCATCTATTCCTCCAGTTATTTGTAGCACACAGATATCAGCTTGTTTCTTCCTCGGTTGAAATCGTTTTAACCTAAGTGACACTGTGTCTTCACGGGTTCCATTAGACTGACAGCGAGAGGCACTGACTTTGTGGCTGACACCGTTGGCTTTTAGCTATTGACAAAAAATCGTTTGATGGTTCTTTCGATGCTGCAGTTAACTATCCCGATGACCGAAACCGGGGTTGCACGAAGCCTCGATGATTTCCCTGGGGCATACGATTATAATTGTCTCAGCTACAGGCGCAAAATCATGAAAATCTATCGGTTTATGACACAACGCATAAACCGGCCGAGTCAGGAGTCACTTTACACGGATATGGTTGCTTACTCCATAGGAACTCCCGAGCACATGCATATGTACCATTTTCGTTTCCATTTGGCACTTCATCCTGTCCCCTCATTCTGAATGTGACACATTTGAACGATAAATACTGGTAACTCTTTATGCATGCAACCTAGCCTAATGAGATCTTATCTGGTTCCATGCCACTCCAAGTTTCAGGGTCACACTGGCCGGTTCACACCCCTCGTGTAATGAACCTCTGTGGTTATGGGCCGTGTCTCTTCCACTATACTCAAGCGTGAAACGTCTTTAGAAAATCTGACTGATAGGGACTGTTTGGAGAGTGTGCTTGTTAGCCGGTTTGATAACGCATACCGGAAACCGTACTGGTCAGGTTTCCATTCGCGATTTACTCCGTGACATGTGGTAACACTTATTCATCTTGGAGTTGTTGTTGAGTGAGTATTCTGAACTTACTTGCTGTAGGATCGGCATCGATTATTGCCAATTAGGTGCTACCGATAGTGGGTTTTGAGCCTGTACGGCGAATTGAACACCAGTGATTGTTCTGTGCTGTCATCATTTAAAACCGTTTCCTCAGCAGGTGATCGACAAATTTCACTTAAAATCTGACATTGATGGCCAAGGGACACATCTCAATCCAATTCAGTGTAGGCAGCTTGACAAAATGCACAATGCTTTGGGGTCGCTAATTTGGTGTATAGTGAGATTTGTCAGAAATACGTGGCATGTACAAAAACGTGGATCGTCTATTGTGTTGTATTACCTTGGTAGACTGACCAACACACAAGTGAAGCACAAAACGCCAGTATTAGACGTCGCACAGTAGCACAAGAACACAATGTTTGTGGTCTAGCTGGACACTAACACACAACGAGGTTGAAGACAGTATGGTTTGGGCTCGAGCCTTCAAGTCCCGTAGTCGCACAACGCAACGGAACGGGCAGTCACATCGAAACAGAGCGCAGGATTCGAACAGTTAGCTCAAACCGCTAGCGAAAAAGAAGACGAAAACTGAAACCATCAATACAGGTCAGAAGTCAAGTGAGCTCTATTTTTATATAGTTTTGTGGGTGGCCTTGATCGATGACGATGAATCCTTTTTGCGGCCACACGAAAATTTGATTTTTGTGTCTCATCCAAGTACCGGCTGCCACAGCAACCCACCGCCGTCTTCACTCCCCATTTGGTGGTTTTTGATTAGGTGGGGAAGTCCGTCCGGTTGGCTGAAGTCCGTGCTTTTACAAAGCGTAATGCCAAAGTCGTACCCGAGAAGGATAGTTGCCCATCTCTGTAGGCGACTGGTGACGTATGTCGGGATGTCCTTTTTTGATCCGAATATGGATAGCAGCCGCCTGTAGTCGGCTAATAGGGTGAATTGTCGGCCGTGGGGGAACTTGTGAAACCTATTCACCGCGAATACCAGAGCGAGCGCCTCTTTTCAATCTGACCGTAGTTCGTTTCTGCTGCAGTCAACATTCGTGACTCGTACGCCACAGCCTCCAGGGCGCCGTTAGGAAACAGGTGAGAGATGACCGCTCCAATCTCACAGTATGATGCATCAGCAGCCACAATTATCAACGGGCTGGGGTTGTGGTGGGCTAACAGTGCATCCGAAACCAACATCCTTTACAATTCTTCGAAAGACGATTGACACTGATGTGACTAGTATCAGGTCTGCTTCTTTTGTAACAGCTTGTTGAGCGGACTGCGTACGCGATGGAGGTTCAAGAGGAAGACGCTGTAATAGCTGATTAAGCCAAGAAATGCACGGAGAGATGAGACGCCTTTTGGTACTGACATTTTCTGAATTGCCTTGACGTTCTCTGGGTCTGTATCGAAGATAAAGCCAAGGTACTTGATTTGGTTCAAGACAAATTGACACTTTTCTTCGCACAGACGCAGCCTAAAACCAGTTGTGTTATCTACCGATTTTGCAGTCACTGTGATGACGGCAAGATATGCCAACACTTCAGGTAAGCCCGACACAATGGTATCCGTCACACGTTGGAAGATAGCCGGGGCAGTCTTCACTCCAAACAGTAACCGAATAAATTCGTAAAGGCCACGATGGATGTTAAGTGTTAGCAACTCCCGTGATTCTGGAGCCAATTCTATCTAGAAATATGCCTCGGCTAGACCCAGCTTTGTGGAACAAGCACCGCTATTGAGATTGATGAAGATGTCTTCAGGGCTCGGCAACGGATAGCAGTCACTGTCCAGTCCAGTGGAGAAGTCAGCACAAAGGCGCATACTGCCATTTGCTTTCCTTACGACAACTTTCGACACCGCCCACTCGGAAAATGGTATAGAGACCAGAATCCCCCGGTCTTCGAGACGCCTTAGTTCCTGGTCCAAAAGGAGTAAGATCTCATGTGGTACTGAACATTTTGGGTAGAAAGCAGGCTGACTACTTTTTCTCAATTGTAGGGTGGCCTGGTACTTGGTTTAACGACCGGTGCCTTCATCAAACACCGAGGAGAACTGTTTCACCAATGTATCACTGTAATGCTAGAATGTTTGAACACGTTTGCAGAATGTGTCAATCGATAGGTTGCTGAGGCCTAGTTCCTCTAGCCAGTCGGCGCCGAGCATGTTGATTTGGGATTTTGTTGCGTAGCACAGCGGCGAGATCAGTTTTACTCGACAGTACACTGAAGTAGCCAAATAGAGCGAGGTTTGATGAATCCTTTTACTGTCATACAAAAATTTTCAACCGCGTAATAGTTAAAACTACCTGAGTTCGAAAATACCTCGAAAAGTATAGTTTCTTGTCAAAAACTAACAACAGAATTAAAATCTGCCATAGCAAAATCACTAAATTGGTCACCGTCCATGACATGCCGTCTACTCTTTTTTCACGGAAACATGTACCATGAAGCTTTTGTGTTGACTTTCAGTTTGTCAGATTGTATGCGACCTTATTCGAGAATGCGAAAAGAACGGATGGGAAATTAAGCGACAGTCGTGTGATTGGGTGAGCTAGACCTATTCCGATCGGGGTTCAGTTTGAGGTCAGAAAGAGGTAGTATGGTCTACGTGAATTAGTATACGACTCCTGGGTCATCATTAGTGTGACTTTTGACAGCAGCGAACAACCGGGTTGATTGAAGCCGTTCATTTCAAACGCGTGCACACTAACACGTACGTGTGTTCGCATATAAATTGCGCAAACGAAATCAGTCGCTAGATGCCACATTGATTCTGATTTACCAAAAATATTTTTAATTTTGACCACCTTCCATTTGGCTTAATCAGATGAAAATTCAAAAGATGTTGCAGTGATCCGCACAATACGGCAAGCCATAGCGTTGTGACGATGTGCAGCTGCCTGAACCGATCAGTCAGAGCCATTGTGAATAAGAACTGAACCGGAGCAAATGCAGCGACAGTCATTGGTCAAAAAGCAGTCTACCAATGAAACTTGACTGCATTCACAGGTATACTAGGAATAAATGTTAACGTGCCAGTCATTTCGAATTGTTGTACCATCACAAAGATTCCCCAGGTGAACGGTTTTCCGTAGATGCATAGATCACACTCTCACAGTGAATACCGATGCGAATGTAACGATTTTGGGGCTAAATCGTTCAGCTTACAGCACTCGTTTGTTTTCTTTATAAAATCACCGGATTTTGGGGCAAATGGTTATGGAGAAATATGGTACCATAGTATCTGCACATAAACTAGTTTGTGTTCTGTGCAGATCGTATTAACGAAATTGCAGCGGTCCACACCGGTTTGGTAAGATATAATATGAACCACGTTCATACTGCCGATAATGATAAAGATTGTTGACCCGGCTCCCATTTGGCGTGCATATTGCCTGTCTATCATACTTGGACACCAATGACATTTTTTAAGTTCATCTAATATGTGTGACGCGCACCTTCGTACGCATGCGTGCGTGGACAAACTGCCGGGAACACGAATACGAACACAAGCACAATGACAAAATCAACCTGGACATTCTTTTGACTGAAATGGAAATTGGACTAGTATTGATTAGTCAATGCCGAAAACCAACAGTAACAATAATTTCGGCCGATTGGGTACAACAAATCATACAGACTCGTGAAATGTTCGAGAGAATATTCATATAACATGGAAATGTTTGGTTTCTGGGTTGCATTCGATTGTCTGAACAAAATTTGGGATGAACAGAAGAGTTCAAACGAAAATTCGAAAATAACTATTGATTTGTAATCGTATTTGGGATGTAGTGAATCCGTCGAATGACGAAAGTGATGACCGTGTTCGGTGGTAGGAAGAGACTCGAGATGTTGCGGAACAGGAAATTCACATCTCCGCATTGCCCATTTAGAACTTAAATCCTCAAGTCACCAGCTTCGAAACGAGGCGTATCACAATGTGCACTGGATTCTGTTTAGTTGTTCTGTTCTATTCACTTCCGTTGCAAACGAATTGGGAAAAGTAATCCAGTGACTAAAATCGGGTTAGTTGCTGTTTGCCATTCGAATAGTGGTTGTGCTGCATTGCATGTTCATTTACGCATGTTCATTTACACTCGAGAGTCATGTCCATGGTATTCCAAATGGAAATACATTAGTCCGTTTCGCAGAGGGTCGCCGGTTTATTTCCGGCCCATGAAATCGAGTTTTGACAGTCTTTCAAAAAAGTAAGATAGCATAATAAATGAAATGACTGACAGAAAGCTCCTCAGGACAATGACCAGCATCATTCATCGCTATCTATTTGTCCAGTGAATGCTAGTCGCATTTCCGAGGACAAACTCACCAGCCTTCCTCCAGTTTGTAGACCATTCGGATTTGTGTACCTTAATTAAGCCTCTTCCTCCATTAACCTAAAAGCTGCCATTTGAAGCAACAAATCTGCAGAGTTAGCGTTTGGGGTGGGGGTGGGATTGGAATAGACGAATCAGGAAGAGATCCTCAAAATAAATTCTGAAAATGTGTTGGGATGTGAAAGGTTCTGAATCTTTCCACCTGTTCGCAACCGGGTCTCATTTAAATCCGTCACTGTCTTGATCTAATGGTTTGGATAGAACATGACATCACCTTCAATGCAGCATGAGAGTGCCTAATTGTTGCCACCGGTGACACACGTTGGAAGATGCCACTGACGGATGCAGCCTTCTGCTGACATAACCTCAAGCTGTTGAGAAAAACTAGATGTACTCGATAAAACCTTAGATTTCAGTCAGAAACAGTGTATTCGAACTCGTTGACTGCGTACTGACAAATACCGTCGGACGTGTACCGGGATATTCATTTTGTTGCACCGTACAATGTATGGGAACAAATTTGTACCATAATACACGAACTAAACCGTTTGTAGATTTGTCATGGCGACACACCTTGTTTTCCTGTTGCATTAAGCGTGGAAAAATCGCACTGTTATCATTCCTCCTAATGAAAGTTTTATGTACTACTCTGACTTTCTTATCCGTTTTTTTCTAGCGGTTATGAACGGTGGGACGGACCCTCACTCATGATGTGCTTTGATGTACCAAACACAACACGTTTCCCTTTTCCATAAATGTTCTTAGTTATTAGAATGAATCTTCTGTCACTTTCAACTTCCCAATTATGGCCTATTTATTTCGATGTGCAGAAGCACTGGGAAAGTCAGTTTAGTTTCTCTTCACATCCTGTTACCTAACGAAACTGTATGCAATTTTGTGACACTCCAAATTTCAGATTTGGGTTCCCGGTTCTGCCACCGATACCCTAAGCCCTAGACGTTATGGGGCATGCCCCTCAAATCACATCCACATCTTGAACATGCAATAAAACAACCCTGATGATTTATCGGAGCCATCGATCCATCCACCGATCCTCTGTCCAAAAAGGCATGATTGGTCACTTAGCGAAACACGATTTTCAAATTGGGCAGTGTGTCAGAAGTCATTGATAATTTAAATGACATTTGTAATCTTTTGTTTACAATTCAAGCACTTGAAATGGCTCGTGTATGGTAGATTTTCAGTTGCTCAAAACGCAAATTCTTGTCCGACGTGACACTCGTTTTTTCCCCGATAAGTGGGTTTTGACATGTAGAATCAACTCTGCTGCTGAGCGGTCGGAACTCGTTTGCAACCAATCACAGATACATCCAAATCTTCTATTTTCGCACAGACATTTGTTTGAATCTATTAGATTTTTGAGTGAATTCTCGCAATTACTTGCGCGCACTGTTCCGACAACGACAGCTTTAGGTTGCTATCGTGTTGCGGCCTACGAAATCATATTGCCTAATTTTCCGGGAATTTTATGCCCCTTGAAAAATAACAGAAAGTGGCAACTTTGTGTTGTTGGGAACCTCCGAAATCACACATGTTAGGTGGAAGTTGGACCTATCTGCCTATTCATATGGCTGTGCTGTGAGCGATTCATTCTAATTAATTCACGTCGGAATGACTCAGCTCGATGTTCTATTTTGTGAGAAAGGATAGTTGTGTGTTACCAGTGGATTCTGAAATGGCGAATTTGGTCAAACTCCTGAGATTGTGTTGGAAATCTCAGATTTTATTCCAAAGATCAAACGATACCAGTAGATTCGATGACTATTTTGTCTACAAGGCTAGTCGAGGTTTTCGTACTAGCAGGATCCCCATCCCGGCCCAACTGAATAGACATACATTAGCTTTCGCTTCCGTCGGCAGATTGGATCACAGTATATATTCACACTCCCCGATACCAGCCTAAAGGCAAATCCATGCATCTTATGGATTGTTGAAAATTGCGGTATCCGCCTCTGATGGATTCTTCATTGAGTAGTATTCGCGATCGTCAGTGAATTGTGCTGTGCTTGTTCCTCACGTTTTCAACTCTAATTTTTCCGAGGGAGCGACTGATCCAGTGATAATGTTGAAGACGGACCAGAAAATGAGGACTACTCCAGATTGATTAAGCGTTTTCATACGAGATGATAATCCCAGTCCAGGCATTTTAACGTGCATCGAGTATGATCATCCAAAACGAGCATCGATATAAATAGAAAAAAAAAACAAGGGCTTGGATAATACCTTTGTATTGGAAAGGTTGGTGAGATTAAAGCTGTTGCGACTACATGTTCGCAACTTTCACTCGAGAATTACGTGTAGGTGTGTTCTAGATGGAGGGAGGACGTTTTTGCACAAATTTCTTGCTAGGTCGACCAATGGTGACAATCCGAAGAATTGCGTTCATTGTGAAGTTCCGTGAAGTGTCGAGTAGTTGCATATTTGTTCAATTTCATCGGTGCGATGGGATGTAGTCAACTGGTGATAGGAATGAATTAACTCTAGGATGAAGCTTTTGTTCTCAAGCCCGTCATCGGGAGACAGGTCCAGAGGCGAGGATTTTGTGAGTTAGTCAGACCACTGCCCGATGAACAAGCAGATTTCAGGTATGTCCATATATGGCCTAGAAGACCAGCCAACCAATCGAATGACCAGAAATTACCAGAGTTGATCAGCAAAAACAACAGTCAAGCCTTCTTTTCTGACGTGACGATATTTGGTTGAATCAACTCAATCATTAAGTCAACGACTGGCAATGGTCAAGCAATCAAAGTCGTAGCATGTGAACCTGAAAGTAACGGGTTTGAGTCCAACGGCAGGTCGTCCTCTCCATCTGGCAGCTTTCTATTGACCGCGACCATCTCCCTGAAAATAATTTATGCCGTGATTTCGTTAATAAAGAACAGAATAGATAAAAGATAGAAAACTACTAGGGGAGTACTATAAGTAATGCCAATCCACACAGTGATGAAAATACACCGAAATACTTTGGAAAGGTGTGGCTGGTATCGGGTGAATTGTTTCGCTCTTGCTTCATTAAATGGGATGAGATCTGAGATCAGCCAATTAGATGAGCTTGGGTTTTCAATTACGAGAGAGTCGATGTCCACATATGATGCAAAAAGAACACGCAAAATGTGTACCGCTTCAAATATCCCTTTCTGGCAACCAGTAACACCCAGACCTAATGATTTTGGCGTACACGTAGTTGTTGCTCTGTTTGTGAGATGATTTGGGCGCGTTTTTCTGAGCGTCACATGAGCATTTGATATATTCCACTCGGGAAACAATCAGCTCCCGGCGTGCGTTTTTGGGTTGATTTTGATGCGTGATATACTGCTTAAGTGCGCATCCTGGCGTACAGTTTCACACACTTTGCCCATGCACTTTAGGATGAAGAAACACCTAGATTAGCATCAAAACAGCTTCGCCGTTAGCAGGTGATCGAATTTGCAAAAAGGAAAAATACATGGCATGTATTGGAATGCTAAAAGAAGGAATATGCAAGTTTTCGTTTATTCGCATGTTCTAGATCTACAAGAGCAGTTTTGAGGATGAGGATATGTCTGTGCAAGTAGGGTGGTGAACAAGCGACTACTTTGAGATGAACGGCTGACAAAAAGAAACCATGGGGAAAAGAAAATGAGATACTCTGTCAGAAACGCTAAACGAACCACTATTCTTTCGAGACAATAACTAAGGTCTCATCAAACGGGGACAGTTACTAGAACACTGAGCATATAATATTCCCTTCCATGGCTCCCAAGTTCCCGGATTTGGACCCATCTGAACATGGGTAAAACTATTTGAAATGAAGATATTCCTGGTGTGAGAATTTAATCGTCAAAATTTTTGTGGTACCCCTAAAATCGGGTTACTCCTGAATGGCAAGCAATTGTACACTGGCTTTCTTTGCACCATCATCTCTTTGGAACTTATCCTCTATGTCTGTATGGATTTATCAATTAAGCAAATCAGATGGCAGTTTTTGATATGCATCTTCCTCACTGTTTGAAGTTTGGCCTAAACAATGTCTTAGGTGCAATTTCTTTTCGATTTGTTTGCGATCCACCTAATTAGATCCTTTTTCACATTCATTAGGATACAGCTGTGAAAACGAATGCGTTGTCCATTTCACGCGGCCATTTTGTCCGATCCCTCTTCAGTCCCCGTGGAACCATCCTCGACTCTGTCAATGATTGATGCACCATTTTTGTCTTTTTTAAGAATTTCACATAGAAAACTGTCAGTCGCTGTCGCACTCCGATTTTCTATCTGTCCAATGGGGTCCAATTGAAATTTTGCAAATATGTTATGCTATAATGTGATGAGTGCGAGTCAATCAAAGCGACCTTGAGGATTCCGCATTGGTGGATTTTTTTTAAAGTCAGCTTCCGATCACTTATTGGTGCCAAAGTGACATTCTGCGGATGTCAATCAGTTCCCCGCATGATAGTAAACCCTTGCCTGAAAACAGTTTGCATTGATTTTTCACGTATAGACAAAATGAAAAGATAGAATATAGAAAACTTCACTTGGATTGGTGTCCGATTTTCCAGCAAATAACTTGGTTGGAAACCGAAAATTATTAGCATTACTAGTGTTACTTCGCGGATCTAAAGTCACGTCACAACCAGGATCAAACAAATAGTAATTGGTCCCAGTTATCAATTGACGGAAGAACACGTTCATCCAGAATCGTTTATTCTCGAACCACCAACCGAAATGTCGGCGCGTTTGCATGGAAATATCTCCTAATCAAAACTACGCTAATCGGAAGTTCCCAAAATTGGTGTGATTAGTATGTGTCATCTCTATTGTGTTGATCGTACTTGCATAAATCTCGGGGGGTCGTCGAGGGTAGAACGTACGCATCGTTAGTGTTTTGTTCTAAATTTCATTTACTCCTAACGAAATATTGTTAAAAAATCTCAGTTGTCACGAGACATACTTTTGAGCTGAAGACCATCGAGCATAAAGTGAACTGTGGGACTTTGTGGTCCATGTCTTATTTCAGTCAAATTTGTCGAGATATTTTTACGGTTTGTTTCAAATTGACGTCCAGCTACGAGCACCAGTGTGTTTGGCTATATTGTCTCAAATTTGTTAGTTGTAAGGGACGTTCCCGACTCTCTTTTCTGTAGCCCGATTGCGTGTGCTGTACGCAAAAGAATCTTATTGTACATTTTTCACCCGGTGATAGGCAACACTGCTAAGTTTGGTTGAAATTCGAATAGGAGGAAAACTGGTGCTTCCGATTGCCATAACTACGGAATTTAAAGTGGCTAGAAAGAACAACCGAAGTGCAGAAATCTGAAGCTATCGTGCAGTGGCGGCAGATCTGATGTGATTTCCCTGGATGCTTCCACACGCAACGTGCCATTACGGAACCATGGAAGCACTGTACACATGTCGACGTTGGTAAGGAATCATGAGTTATAGTGTATATCCATGGCGCCGGAACTGGGACGCGGGAATGGGCCATTTTATCAACCCATCAAGCGTAACTTCGAACTCCGGTAGCAAATAACAAATAGACATTTATTGCTTGTAAACGAAAAAGTTGATATTTTCATTCTAATTATCTGAACAAACCATCGGTAGGTTTATAACATTAACGACTATCATGCGAACAAAAAGAGGCCTGGCGTTTTATTGTATTGTATTGTATAAAGTTTTACTTACGAAAAATAATGCCCCATTTCAGTCAAAAAAGTGGGGATATAAAAAAAAGAAAGAAAGAGATTTAAACCAAGAATGCAAACCGGATGATATATGATCCGTAAGTCCGAGGTCATTAGAAATGAAATGGTTTCCTGAACCGAGAGCATTCCAACCACCAATTACGTTACCTGAATGACACTGAAGTCCCCAACCCACGAACTCATTCTGCTGATCGACAATAGAACCGTCTATTTAGATGATGGATTCCAAATATGCATTGCATTTAACAGAGCGACAAATTGAATTCAGAACCGATACGAACGAAACGCCAATGACGACTTGAGCGGTCAGTGACACATGCAAGTAACACGTCTCCGCTGTCTTAGAGATTATGAAAAATTCCAGTTATCGTGCCTTGTTTAAGTAAACATTGTTATTATAAAAATGCAGAATCAATGCAAATGGCAGAAAAATTTAAGCAAAATGACCCAAACCATTGGCCCTGCAAACTATCGATGGTATTTTGTTATCAGCATACAAAACAACTTATTCATAAGTTGAAAAAGTGACACCGGATTAGAAAATTGCTAGTTCGGAACTTTCAGTAAGACTGGAGATGGTCGCCTATTTCTGACCTTTCAGGTTTTGGGAAGCTTAACTTTGGGAGTGAAAATTCCACTGACGCTGGCAGTCTCCACGACTGCTAATATTCAACACTAAATCGTAGGCAGCTTAAATTTTACAATCTTCATTCGACTAGTTTTCGTCCGGTCTTACCGGTAATTAATCTCGCACAGTCCTGTCTTGTTCAGGCTTAGCTGATCCTAGTCAGCTTAGCACTACCAGCTCGTGGTACTACTTGCAGTGAGGTCGTCCATCGGTGGGAGTCGACTGTTGCGCGCCAGCTGCGCATGGTTGCCCTTTGACAATGACGGAATGATGTCCAGCAAAATATTGATAATCTGCTAGGCGACGTAATGCTTAGAGCGTCTGGCTCACAATCGTTCGCACCTGGTCTTTGTCCCAAACCATGGATGGTTGACACATGTGCACGGCTGATGCGTCCAAACTCGGACGAAACAGCTGCGCACCGTTTTCATAGTTCCCAAACGGTGATTTGTGCGCGGACATCGCATAATGAATAACTTTATGAATCAAACTTTTTGGTACTAGTTACGCTTATTCGAATTCCGGTATCTAAGTCGAACGAAATGAGAGTAACATCAACGGGTAGTCATCAGCCTTTTGTTTCATTGTAATTGCATGCTTATGTCTATCAATGAGTAGGGTGAATGGAGTCAGAAATTGCTAATCAGACGGCTGGAATCATTTATTGTGCACCGTTTAAGGGGGACAATACTGATTAGAAGTTATACTGTAGACCATCTTTTCAGACCTAGTTAGAAAACGCCAATAGATAAAAGTCGAAAGATGGTGGTGCAGCTTTTGCCAGCGAAGCAACTAATGATCGGTCGGGGAAAAGTGCGCTCGAAAATATACTACTTGCATTTTCGTATAAGCAACTCTTTGAACTTTGATCCTGTACTTACTCCATTGGCAAAACTTCAAGTTACATGGACACCGAGAAGAAGAAGGCGGATTAGTTAAATCGATAAAATGTGCAGGTCGATCGGAGATGGTGCGATTTGCACTGGCCACCTACAGACTGAAACATTTTGATTTCAACGGCCTGACTAATTTACTTTCTTTAGTAATGGAACAACAATGCACCTCATTTACAAAAACGGATCTGCGGCCAACAGAGGACTGCCAGATGCGGGAGTTGATCGATGCCGAGAGGACTCGAATCCATGATCTTCGCGTCCAAAGCCCGCTGCTTTATCCGCTTGAGTACCGGCTGCCATACAATGGGAAACGTCTTATAAGTTGTCATGTACACCTGATTCGACGTATTGGAACTCACATACGGATCTGAGTTGGTTAGGGGAAATTTCACGCGTGTTTGCCTTACTGCATAGGATTTCGAATCCATTTTGGACGTCTAAACCGTAAACTCTCCAAGTAAGAGTATGAATCGAAATGGAATTTTAGAAGACGCCTCGAGTACGACCCCGAACGTATTTTCCTTCGGATTTTGAAGCCCGTGTTGACAAAGTCCTCCCAGGCGACAGAGCCGGTAAGACTCGAGCAAACAACCAAATGCGAGTAATATATTGTATATTATCGTGGTGTTTGCGTAACACCGATACGACAGTACGTATTATTGACAAACCACAGAAAATGGTGCCGAGTGTTTAGAGTGGTTCAAAATCGAAAACTCTGGGAAAAATGCAGCACGAGCGGAAGCGTGCAGATCTCGTGTGCGATAAAACAAACGTAACCGAATGAACGTCCAACGATTGATATCAAGTGTGAAAACAAATGATGCGCGAAAATAATCTCTTACAGATTGATATCACTACACGGCTAATACACGGAATTAATTCCAACTTGGCAATGCCTAAAACCACACAACTGGTTGGCAACTGCCCTAAATAGATTCAACTAAGAGCTTGAAACAAGGGGTATTCCAGAATCGACTTGAATTAAAGAACCAATTTAATCCCAACGTGATTGGCCCTAGGGACCAGTACAAGTTCGAGTAAAATAGGAAACAACGTAGCAAATGTAAATTACGAGAAAGTGATTTGCTAGTAATGACAGATTCCGTAAAGAATGCACATCTGAACCATAGGACTAAGTGACCGCTAGTTTAATTCCTGGTCGCATGCAAACGATTCGAGGTCGGCTGTGCATTTGCCAATGAGGTCAAATGATCGCAAGACTCATTTTTGCAGGCCAACTCGTGCTGTCGAAAAAAAACATTTGAGCATAAGGTCACCCGGATGTGGCTGAGTGGCCGTGAAAGCCTGAGTGATTGCGCATCAAACGATTAATAAATGCGGTTACATTGCATGCCCATTCCAACTTCCGGATGATTTACGGACAAAATGCATTTGAAGCACACAGGTCTGCATGCTTTTATCCTCGCTTGGATGATCAGGAACCCAGTAAAGACAGGACTGCAGATCACTCGGTATGTTCTGTGTTCATTTAATGGATTCTGCAATGTATTAATGATACTTTTGTCCAAGTCGCTTTTGCTAAATGATAAGTCATTCATGTGGACATGGCAACTATGACGGTCAATTATGTGGTTGGGTTGGGGGCGAAATATCCCAAATAATCTCACCCTGGTTTTGTCCCCCTCGGTGTAAATCATAAGTCGACCTGAAAAGTTAGTTCGACTTTTAACAAGACTCCAAAAACGTCAACACAAATGCGAGCCAGATGCGGAACAAGCCGTTTTTGACCGAGCTGTGTGTTGCTAGGGCATGAACTCCCGAAATCAACAGTGTTAGAGTAAGACAGCCAGTTGTTCAATGTTGCCTGAAATGCGACAGTTAATGAACTATGCTATTCAAATTAGAAAAATAGTCCCTACAAAAGAGCAATACAATGCAATATAATAAAGTACAATGCACAACACAATACAGTACAGTATAAAACACTATACAGTACGATACAATTGAGTAAGCAATTGTTTCTTTACATTCTGTACAAGAAAGTTCTCCGTGCATAGTAGTGATGGAACACGTTCAACCGTCCGGAATTTTCAGCTTCCAATGTCCCATCTTCGTAACCCCAAATGATCCCGTGAGGGGTGGAGCGGAACAGCAACAGGAGCGATTAAAAGCTCCATCCAAAGAATGATCCCTATACTTGTTCGGAGCAATTTGTGTTTGAAATCGGAACTCCACAGTCGCTAGCTCGATTGATTTCGATCAGTCGTTTAGTTCAAATTTAAAATCAGCGAAATGGCTTTTAGATAGTCAATACAACTTTAGTTTATTTGTCTTAATTAAGCGATTTATTAGTTCCGTTCCAGCCGGAGCTCATGGGTCAATTGCTTCGTGTCTCTCGAGCTCATTGTCTCTCCTTTCATCTTCATTTCAAAATCACCCAGCTTACATTTGAACCTATCGCGAAAATTCGGATTACTTTCACTTTGTCCACAAATTAGGGCGAATAGCTGATTCCGCTCTTTTTATCTGGCTTACGATCGATCCTATTCCTGGTTCGTGCATCATTCACCAGTCGGTCCTGTTTCCGAGACATCAGCCAGGTTCACCCTAGCATGAGTCATCTTACAGGTCAGGGATTATTGGAACAAGCTCGCCTCATACTCTTACACATGTGGCATCAGAAAGAATACGAACACGGAAAAAAGTATCAGAAATAGTCACGACCATTTCTGGCGAATTTCAAACCCAGACTTCTCGTAGTTGAATCCAATTGCACCCCGGTCAGTTTCCTCTTTGGTCTTCTTCGAGTTCCTGCGGTCTCCACCCGGTAAGTCTTGGAGGAAGAAAAACTGAAAGACAATGTAATAAGCAGTGGACTTGAAATGATCGTCTATTCCCATTGCGATATTTTATACCACGTGATTTTGTAGGTATATTTCCCTCGTTCCAGTACTTGTTGAAGCAATAAAATGACCGGTAATCGTTAAGCGGATTAGTTGTATCACTTTAAAAACATCAGAGGTTCCAATCTCCTATCTGCTGGCCACCTAGGGGTTGGTAGACGGTAACTCGCTGTCTCACACCTTGCTATTACACCTGACCTAATGAGACCTCATATGGTTCTATGTCACTGCAAGTTTCAGTGTCATCGATACCTGGTGGCTATGAGGACATGCCTCTATCACTACAACCATACTTTAAACATGTAATCTAAAAAACATTACGAACTGGCAAATGCGCACTGATCGGGTCGTCAATCGAACAGACTGTCCGAATGGACTTTGAACAACGAACGTAGGTGGTGACAACTAGACGATACCCAATGGAAACGAAGCGCGTCAATGTGTTTGACTCAGATGGAAATGGTCGAATTAGATGTCGAGTTTTTCGTAACACGGGTTAGTAAAATCAATCGTTCGCGTAAATTACATTATGGAGACTGACAATAATGTTAGTAATGGTAATGTGAAATAATGACTGCAAAAGTATCGTCTCCAAAGTAGCTTTGACGAACTTTGCTGCTTTCGATACTGCCCAAGAATACCCGGTCCAATGCCATCGATAATCAACCGCAAAATTTCCATAAAATTGTCAGTCTCTTTAGCGCTAACCTTAGACATTCATTGGTTTACTACTTGGCGAGCTGTGCGTAAAGCGGAACCAGGCAGCCGCCGTGAACACACGAACTACAATGGAGACGAGATTAATCTACGTATTGCGTTTATTCCGGTAGTACTTGGCAAAACGGAGCCCTGATAAATGAACAAAATAAGAAGTTTGGTCATATCTGTCTGTCTGCGTCTATCTAAACTGATTGTAGGATTGTTTCCGACTTTTGACTTGACTATTAAGGTATCCACATTACTCGTAGTCTGTATTCTTTTCTGTCAGCCTGACCCGGGGCCCAAACTGTAGGCTACCTTAGAACTGAATGACGTAAGGAGTGTATCAAAAAATCGACGCGCCATGTATTGATTTTTATTGTGAATAGTATGGGCTATATTGTTCAGGGATCTTACTAATGTACATTTACATCGAAATACTTTTTCAACAGCGAATCAAATTTGGGTTGTCATCTGAACTTCAAAAGGGTTCCATTACTTCCAGATTCCATTAACTCTTGAGTACATTGAAAGGTTGGAGTTTAGTAATGACTGCACAATCAGTACAGTGAACAACGAAGTCTGTAGGGATGTGAAGGGGATGTATTTCTGTGGATAAATCAAGCTTACTTTTGACTTGCTCATCTGGATCTAGCAAAGACGATCACATGGCCTGGGGTCGGTCTAGAAGCACGTTGTCTCTCAGTCAGAACACTTCATTCGTATAGGTTGATTTAGGTAGAGTCAGATGGCTTGTCTACCTTTAGGCTGCCTGGACAGTTTTGACCTTCCGATAGTGTTTGCTTTGTATAGCAATCCGTCACAAAATATCGAGTGTATTCAATCTTGTCCTTAAGCCAAGGCACAGAAAGCACTGTCTGAACCCGGACCTCGTATCATTTAACTATTTCCGGATTGATGTGTCAGTGTGTTGTTGTATGACTGACGGCTTGACAACCAAACCGGCTTAGTTTTTCGTAGCTGATCAATGCATTCACTTAAAGCGAAACTGACGGATACCAAATGAAAGCAGATTTCTGATTTCGATCAAACTCTTTCAGCATCCTGATCTAATAAAAATGTTATCTGATTCTGTGCCCTTCCGAGTTTCACGATCATCATTCCTACTCCCCCCCTCGCTTCCGGATGTAGTGAGCACTAGAGGCTATAGGTATCCTTTTTCCACTATACCCATGCCTTAGGTATGCAATGAACAACGTTCTAAAAATCTATATTTACGCACTATGCACCTCGTGAGATGCACGAATTCACTCCTACTGACGGATCGTAAAGGCACTTTCGTACTCGGACTTCAGAAAATATTCACACTCAGAATTAGTACCCGTCCAAACAACACTGACAGAGGAATAGGCAAAATATCGTCCTCATCTATAGTGCACAACTTACGAATGATGTCAAATCAGATCGACTGGGTAGCGGCAGTAGACCGTCAGTTGAAACCACTGACGCTCATTGCTCACGTCACGGTAGACTCGTCATCCGATCGCATATTAAAAGAAATCGTTATTTAAGTTCCATAATATCGGTGTTTCGGACAAACCCATCTCGACTTGATTAGAGAAAAATAACTGGTTTGTATTCATAAAACTTGCCATCTCTGAGCTGTACTTGTTTTCTATACTTGAATAGATCCATCAGTTCTTGTTGGATTTGATGTGATCTACGTTTGACGGGGATCAGTAAATCCAAAAATAGTGTGCCCAACGAATTTCAATCAGTTTCGTTCAATTGTGCGCTACAGGAAATCTGTCAAGTTTTCCAATTTTTGCTATGGGATAGAAGTCAGACATAAACACACACAATTATAAATACACTCATTAGAGAATTATTGTACGTACGATGACTATCAAATGAACAACTTACACGTGGTTATTTGGCTTCAAACGTTCAAAGAAAATGACAACAGATGTGGCATGAACTAATCGAAATTGTACTGGACTACAAATTGTATTCTTGTCCACCTCTTGATCAGTCGACCGAAAATGAGTGGTATGCGTGTATCGATGTTAGGACACGTGTCCAATGTTTATTGATTCATGTTTGATTGGTTTTTTTCTACACGTCAATCAGATATTTGATCATTTGTTGACATTGGTTGTTCGCTCGCCTACTTCACGCGCTATCTTCTTAAACGGTTTAATACAGTTTGCAGTCCCAAGAGACAAATAAATGTCGGAATGCGATTTGGTCGGATTAATTGTTGTCATTGCAACATTGCAAATATACCGTATTGACCTTTATCAATAAATTTAATCAAATCATTCTGTTGACCAAACAAAGTTGTGAGAACGTGAATTTTCGGCAAGCGAGCGCGCAAATCAGGGAATTGTTGTCACATTGTGAAGTCTAGTCAATGATTTTCTATCATTTTCACGTCTTCGGTTCGGATCCAGGTGGTTTGACTAACTCGATTCTCAAAATAAAAGCAAATACCCTCACGGAAATCATGACTTCCATTATCAATAAACTATTGACGTTGGTGTTATTCGTGTATGACTCCCACCTGAAACGGTTATATTCAACCCGAAATACTTGTCCTGGAACGTTCTGTTAAAGTTCCGCTTTCGTCCCTGTGCTATCAGTATCTCCGAATTCAAATTGGATCATAAGGCCAATCCAGATAGCTAATTTCAGTTTCCATGAGAGCGTGACAGGTGAACTCTGGCAGTTATCTTCCGAAATCGATTCGTTATACCGCTGCTTTTTTGCTCGGTTCGTCACTTTCTCTCCCCAATCCCTCTTCTTTGTAAGTTTGTATCTTTTGTCAACCCCACGTCTCGATTCATTCTATCAGGAGGCAATGAACTAGGTTTGGTTGCCATCTTTCTGACGCACTAACCGACACTTTTTATATCCATGTTTTCACTACTTATCTCAGAACAATACACCGCCTGCAAAACCTTTTACGTATGGTGATGTGGTATTTCGTCGTTCTCCTCACGCCGCATGCGATTTGTTATCTTTCTCGGATGATTTGTGCAACATTCGAAAAATTTCCTCACAAAAATGGGTCTCCTGTTTGTTATTTCTGGATGTTTCTTTACCGGAATTTTGACTCGTTCCGGTTCTCTTACCCCATACGGGCATCAACACACTCCGTGTTCCGCGAGACTACGACATCAACTACGTTGGTGTTACAATAAACACTGATCTGCGGTGTTTCTCTCAAATTTTTGACTTTATCAAAAACAAAATCACGTCGCTTTTATCTTTAGGACCGCAGACGCAGGGCTTTTGGTGCTCGATAAGTTTTCATTATTTTCGCCTAGGAATACTATTCATCCTGCCTTGGCCTACCGCTCCTCGCTAATGTGTCCAGGTCTAATGAAGACCGATTCTCGTATGCTCTACCTCGGACTGTCTGCCTTTGAGCCCGTCTTTCCAGATCAGTGTTTTTTCGTATTTAATGAACCAAGCATAGGATACGCAAACAAGTGCCTGCAAAGAAATTCCACCAATATTCCTGCACACCTCACCCGTTTTTACCTAATAATCTATCCGCATGCCGTTTGTTTTCATTCACTTGTCCGACCTTTAGAATCGATGTCCCGCGCAGTTCAATCGTTCCAAATCTTGCAAGAATTATGGTTCTGAAGGACAAATTCACGGAAGAATATCGTTCTCATCTTCATGGATGAGCATGGTTGCTCTAGTCAAGACCATTAATCAGATTCCAATGTGATAGCGTCAACTGTCGGCCGTTTTGCTTGTTAAAACATGAATTTTTAATCTAAAAACGATTGGTATGTGATATAACAGAACAACATACTATTATACACAAGAATACGAAAGTGTGCAATACTACGCCATGCAATATGTCTACCTTTTTCATGCGGTCGTGGCGACTACTGTTGGGAACATTGGATCCATATATCCTTGTTTTTCTCTGAGTTGACAAACTGAAATTGAAAAAAATATTGTTCAAATCCAACTCGGTATTTCTAATACAACTCAAGTCTATTCGATAGACACGTTTAAGCGTTCCAAAAAGGTTAAATTATCAGTTTGTTCATAGCCTAACGGTGGGCTGCATGGCTTGACAGGGTCAGTGTGAATGCGGGAACAGTCGATGCAGCTCTCTCGATGCGAAAATCGATCCCCGGATTACGGGAAAAGAAGGGGAAGAAAAACAACCTACGAAATCAGGATTTTTCTGCCGGCAAAAATGTGATCAGAAAAAAAACTGGAAATCTTATTACGCCGCGGGGCAAGTGGCACATATGGAAAAAGTGAGTTGGGGAAAACGATTGATGTTACACCAGAAATAGGTCAAAATGCTTCCCGATGACAAAATTAGCCAGGGCTAGTGTCCTATGACAAAGCTGTTTAGCAGATTTAATGCGAAGTTCGAAATCGTCCTAACTTCAGATCGGGAAAATTTCGGAAGCTTAATAAAACCATTCGACACTATCTGAAATGTTTGAAATCTCTTGTATGGTGTGTCTATCTGTCTGGCTGTCTTTATCTTCTTTCCGAAAGAGTCATTTTGTGTGCCTCAAAGCGTTTCCTGATTTCCTGGTCACAGTGCAGACGGATAAGGGCTACGAACCACAGAAGAATATGGTTTCAATGTTTTTTGTTTCATCTTTTTAATTAATAAAACAAAGTGTGCATCACCTTCAGGAACGTGGTCCTTTCCAGCAGAGGGCCGTCAAGTGAGAGTTGCCCGGCGGTGCTGGGACTCGAACCCACGACCGTCACGACCAAACACCGTGAGCTTATCCGCTTGATTATCGCCGGTGTGCATGATTTTCGCCGAAAATGTTGTTTTTGACAAAACAGTGTTATGTCCCCATAGAGCATATCATACAGCCCATCGTTTGTTCCATCCATGCCGTAAATCACACGGATATGTAAATGGCCGCAAAGATTGTCGGTATTCGGGGGGAAATTAAGGAGATTTCAGAATGCAATCAATATCCACGATGCATTCAGTAGACAAATGGATGGATATGTCGCATTTTGCTTGCCACTTCCGATCCACACATTTATAGTGTACCGCTTCGGTGATCAACGAATACAATGATGTTCCCGAGTTTTGAGATATTTCCACCGATGCCGCTAAGAGGAGACGCAAATGAATTGAACTATACGAGTAGCAAAATTCATTTCCAATCTGTCCCAAAATTGGGTTCCTTAAAGAATGTGCCAAGACGAGATTAGCGGACGAACTCTGTCATAGTATTTGTCATGACTACACATTTACAATACTACTAATGCTAATATTTACAATAATAAAAAAAGTAACAATTTTAACTAAATCAATAAAAAATTAGTCTACTTTATTCCGGTTTAGCAGATGGCAGATGCATTATCCTATGTTGCACAATCGCTGCTTTGAGAATTTCCGAGTGCTCCTTTAGAAACCGTTCCCCTCCGCGTGAATCTTTTGCTCGATTTCGTTTTCTTGATGAGCAACAGGCTATCCAGCAGATAAGAGAATATAGTAAAACTTGGAAAAAACACGATTCAACCAGAAATGATTTTATGTTTAGAAAAAGTTAGTGTAAAATTTGTAGACTTTTTTGGATAACGGGCAATTTTTGTGCGATTGAATCAAAGTGAGAATTTACGCAAACTTGGTTACAAATTAAAACTCTTCAGTGATTGATTTGTTATACTATTGGGCCTGCCCCGAACGCCTTCTACGAAACCCAAGAAATAAGCTTTGACGTATTATTCTTATAAGCACTCATTTGGGCAAACTGCCCCAGTCAGGTGCAGCTGGGCAATTCGACGGCGGATTGCAGTACCAATTATCCCAATTGTTCCAATATTCTGTTGTCCTATCGCACTAGGATTTCATCGTGACCTACATACACACACACACACACACACGCATACATGCACGAATGCACACATGTATATGTATCGCATTATCGCCGTACTGTAAACGTCTCCAAGGTCAATGCACAGACTGGTTAAAAGGCAGAAAATCTATCTTAAGCATGATATCATAATCATCACCATTCAGCGTTAAACAGTAAGACAAGCCTCATTGACCAATGCCTTTTCCCCAGGGTTACATGATTCTATGAGAAGACTGGATATACAACGCAAACAGGAAATGGACATACATAGGCACGAAAAGATAAGAATGCTCCTGTAGCCAACACACGGAACACAATCTAACTGTACAAACATACACACTTTAAATAACTCCGATTCGATAGAAAATGACAAAACGATCACCACTATTCACGTTTCACGGATCACGGTTCACTGCCATATCCTTCAGTGTCTCCAGCCACCCAATTGACGAGCCTTTCGGACCCCAACCACGAAGGCAAGACGCCAACCTTACCTACGTTCGCTGTGCATTTTCTCATTCCACCTTGCATCATCATCCGCCGACCTCCACGTGGCTTCCCTTCTTCCACTCCGTAAGAGAAACGTAAGATAAAACAGCATGGTAGACAAGTGTATGCCATACACAACACGATACCCAACCAGCACAGTCTACTAAGTTTCATATGCTGAGATAACGTTATATCAGAATCGGCATCTAATAGTAGATACCTCTGCATTTTTCA